>CM050170.1:160424310-160864310 GCA_027410445.1 Discoglossus pictus
CTTATGGGGAGAGAGGAGGTTACAGTGAGTAGTTATGGGGAGAGAGGAGGTTACAGTGAGTATGTATGGGAAGAGAGAAGGTTACAGTGAGTATGTATGGAAAGAGAGAAGGTTATAGTGAGTAGGTATGGAGAGAGAGAAGGTTACTGTGAGTAGGTATGGAAAGAGAGAAGGTTATAGTGAGTAGGTATGGAGAGAGAGAAGGTTACAGTGAGTAGGTATGGAAAGAGAGGAGGTTACAGTGAGTAGGTATGGAGAGAGAGAAGGTTACAGTGAGTAGGTATGGAAAGAGAGAAGGTTATAGTGAGTAGGTATGGAGAGAGAGAAGGTTACAGTGAGTATGTATGGAAAGAGAGAAGGTTATAGTGAGTAGGTATGGGAAGAGAGGAGGTTACAGTGAGTAGTTATGGGGAGAGAGGAGGTTACAGTGAGTATGTATGGGAAGAGAGAAGGTTACAGTAAGTAGGTATGGAAAGAGAGAAGGTTATAGTGAGTAGGTATGGGGAGAGAGAAGGTTACAGTGAGTAGGTATGGGAAGAGAGGAGGTTACAGTGAGTAGGTATGGAAAGAGAGAAGGTTATAGTGAGTAGGTATGGAAAGGGGGCAGGTTATAGTGAGTAGGTATGGGAAGAGAGGAGGTTATAGTGAGTATGTATGGGAAGAGAGAAGGTTACAGTGAGTAGGTATGGAAAGAGAAGGTTATAGTGAGTAGGTATGGAGAGAGAGAAGGTTACAGTGAGTAGGTATGGGAAGAGAGGAGGTTACAGTGAGTAGGTATGGAAAGAGAGAAGGTTATAGTGAGTAGGTATGGAGAGAGAGAAGGTTACAGTGAGTAGGTATGGGAAGAGAGGAGGTTACAGTGAGTAGGTATGGAAAGAGAGAAGGTTATAGTGAGTAGGTATGGAGAGAGAGAAGGTTACAGTGAGTAGTTATGGGGAGAGAGGAGGTTACAGTGAGTATGTATGGGAAGAGAGAAGGTTACAGTGAGTAGGTATGGAAAGAGAGAAGGTTATAGTGAGTAGGTATGGAGAGAGAGAAGGTTACAGTGAGTAGGTATGGGAAGAGAGGAGGTTACAGTGAGTAGGTATGGAAAGAGAGAAGGTTATAGTGAGTAGGTATGGAAAGGGGGCAGGTTATAGTGAGTAGGTATGGAGAGAGAGGAGGTTACAGTGAGTATGTATGGGAAGAGAGGAGGTTATAGTGAGTAGGTATGGAAAGGGGGCAGGTTATAGTGAGTAGGTATGGGAAGAGAGGAGGTTACAGTGAGTAGTTATGGTGAGAGAGGAGGTTACAGTGAGTATGTATGGGAAGAGAGGAGGTTATAGTGAGTAGGTATGGAAAGGGGGCAGGTTATAGTGAGTAGGTATGGGAAGAGAGGAGGTTACAGTGAGTAGTTATGGGAAGAGAGGAGGTTACAGTGAGTAGTTATGGGGAGAGAGGAGGTTACAGTGAGTAGTTATGGGGAGAGAGGAGGTTACAGTGAGTATGTATGGGAAGAGAGAAGGTTACAGTGAGTATGTATGGAAAGAGAGAAGGTTATAGTGAGTAGGTATGGAGAGAGAGAAGGTTACTGTGAGTAGGTATGGAAAGAGAGAAGGTTATAGTGAGTAGGTATGGAGAGAGAGAAGGTTACAGTGAGTAGGTATGGAAAGAGAGGAGGTTACAGTGAGTAGGTATGGAGAGAGAGAAGGTTACAGTGAGTAGGTATGGAAAGAGAGAAGGTTATAGTGAGTAGGTATGGAGAGAGAGAAGGTTACAGTGAGTATGTATGGAAAGAGAGAAGGTTATAGTGAGTAGGTATGGGAAGAGAGGAGGTTACAGTGAGTAGTTATGGGGAGAGAGGAGGTTACAGTGAGTATGTATGGAGAGAGAGAAGGTTACAGTGAGTAGGTATGGAAAGAGAGGAGGTTACAGTGAGTAGGTATGGAAAGAGAGGAGGTTACAGTGAGTAGGTATAGGAAGAGAGGAGGTTACAGTGAGTAGGTATGGAAAGAGAGAAGGTTATAGTGAGTAGGTATGGGAAGAGAGAAGGTTACAGTGAGTATGTCTGGGAAGAGAGAAGGTTATAGTGAGTAGGTATGGGAAGAGAGAAGGTTATAGTGAGTAGGTATGGGAAGAGAGGAGGTTACAGTGAGTATGTCTGGGAAGAGAGAAGGTTATAGTGAGTAGGTATGGGAAGAGAGAAGGTTATAGTGAGTAGGTATGGAGAGAGAGGAGGTTACAGTGAGTAGGTATGGAAAGAGAGAAGGTTACAGTGAGTAGGTATGGGAAGAGAGAAGGTTATAGTGAGTAGGTATGGAGAGAGAGAAGGTTACAGTGAGTAGGTATGGAAAGAGAGGAGGTTACAGTGAGTAGGTATAGGAAGAGAGGAGGTTACAGTGAGTATGTCTGGGAAGAGAGAAGGTTATAGTGAGTAGGTATGGGAAGAGAGGAGGTTACAGTGAGTAGGTATGGAAAGAGAGAAGGTTATAGTGAGTAGGTATGGAAAGAGAGAAGGTTACAGTGAGTAGGCATGGGAAATGAGGAGGTTACAGTGAGTAGGTATAGGAAGAGAGGAGGTTACAGTGAGTAGGTATGGGAAGAGAGGAGGTTACAGTGAGTAGGTATAGGAAGAGAGAAGGTTATAGTGAGTAGGTATGGGAAGAGAGGATGTTACAGTGAGAGGAGAGAGGGTGGCAGTGAGTGGGTATGGTTAGAGAGGTTATAGTGAGTGGGTATGGGAAGAGAGGGTGGCAGTGAGTGAGTATGGTTAGAGAGGTCACAGTGAGTGGGTATGGGAAAAGAGAGGGTTGTAGTGAGTGGGTATGGGAAGATAGGGTTACAGTGTGTAGGTATGGATGGATTTGGAGAGAAAGGGTGAAGGTGAGTGATTATGTAAATAGAAGACGGTGGTGAGGGAGTGGGTATGGAAAGAATGAATGTGAGAGGATCTTGAGAGAAAGGGTGGAGATGAGATGTATGAGAGAGCTTTATTTGCTTCGCCTAGTCATGAATCTTCGTAGCATGTTGCAGCAGCTCCTTCATGATATGCTCTAAGACAGACAGCCTTATTGTAATAAGTTCCACCGCAAGTCACTTCACCCTCACTGGTGCAGTATATATTTTTTGTTTAGTAAAAAAAAAAAAAAACTATTCTTTTAAAAGCTAGGACATAAAAAAAATATTTCTTAGCTTTTATCTTGAATGGTAATGGAAATCAGAAGGGGAAGAACAAATACTATAAAGTAACACATTGCAGATCCTTTTGTGCTATATTATGCTGTGCACACAGATAAAACGAGTTATAATTATAGGAATATACACTTCACCAGCACTGTGATAGCTTTTTTCTACTAGTCCACTTGGGCTGCAGTGCATCTGTCGCTATTGGCTGGTACATTGATTAAAGTATTAGTGCAAGGGCTGCAGTGCATCTAAAGTTACAATCAGAATCAGCACCACTCTGTACACATCTTTCCTTCAGAGCACATAGAGGTAGAAGGAATCCAGGATGACAAAACAGAAAACCCATAGCATAAGTGCTCTTCATGGTGTAAAAGAGCACAAGATTATATGTTAAAATGATCTATTTTTTTAATTACACTAATAACAGCTAAAACATCTTAAGTTTTAAATATCTGTTTATATACAACCTATTCTGTTCAACTCCTTTTGGATCGCTACCTTGCCATGGTGAAGGGTCTTGTTTAAATCAATGAAGCTGTGAGCTATACCATGTAGGGTCATTCAAGATAGGCAGGTCTGACAAACTGACCTGCCAGTATCTTTGCTAAGAAAACCATATGGATAATCACTGGACTTAGGTTACACTGCACTGACCAGTTAACACATAGCTTTCCTGTTTTAGGTTAGTTCCAGTATTCCATGCCTGAACAGATAGATGTGGTAAGGGTTACATTTTTGTTTCAGGGCAATACCTGAATTCTCTGCCAGTTGGTAAAAAATAAAGTCATTATAATGTCTACTCCTTCCAAACAGGAAATATAAGCAGTCTGACAAAAACCTTACCATTGACTTGAATGAGGGACACGCTCCTGCAACCTAATTGGTTGCAGTAATGGAGCAGGCTGTGGGCAGTCTTTCACACATATAAACACAGATTTGATTTGATTTCTCAGTAATCAATGCATGTATTGCACAAAATTCTAAATGCTTTAATGATATCTTTGCACTACCTTATTTTCAAACATTACTCTGCTTTCGTGAATATGGACCACTTTAAGATTTTAGTGTTTTATTTAAGAATTACAAATATTGTTTGGTAATTATATAGGCACAAAGAACTAAATAATTCTCTATTTTCAGCTACAAAATTAATTTTACATAATAATAGATCCAAAGTATTAATGTATTACAAGCATCAAATGTTGTCCTCTATCCTCTCAGTATTATCAGCTGGGGGTCCAATGGTTCGGATTTGGTGTTTTCACTGCTGCAACCTGGGATCGATTTCAGTCAGGGAACCAAGAGGTCACACCACCCTGAAGCCATGCATGCTTGGGCCTGGTAAGTACTTGGATGGGAGACCACCTAGGAATACCAGGAGCTGTATGCTGTGGCCACTGGCGAAGGAACTGGCAACCCACCCCAGTAATTCTGCCATAAATACCAAGTGGATCACCACGGTGTGTTGTGGTCCATGAGGTCATGGAGAGTCGGACACAACTGAACAATCAGCTACATTGAGAAGTGCACAGACCTGGGATACTTTCTTACCCAGCAGGCATGAAGAAATCTGTCTCCTAAAACATCCACACTAATCCATATAATTGGTTTTAAATATTTCTTGATTTTTATGCGAATCAATAAAGCAGTTAGATTATTAATTACGGAGTATTTAAATTATTCAATATTTTTAATAGATTCTGTTGAAACAAAATTGATTAGGTTCATGTATATTTACAAATGTGTGTTATATAATATGGTGTGAACTATAATTAATAAGAGATTTTATGATAATTGAGACATGTAATTAAATATAATTATATAGTGGCTCAGCTGTGATGTATAATTAATGGTAAACATTGCTTTGTGTTGCTACATAAGTGGAGCCAAAAGACGCGCTCCACTTAATACTATGTGTGTAGGGCTTTCATATAGATTGGCTCCATTTGTGTATGAAAAGATTGCAAATAACTCTGCTCCCAGCTTATCTACACAAGTATTTTATGTATTTTGGATGTACTTATCTTAAAATGTATATGGTCTAAAAGAATAATTAGGCTAATTTTTCCATTAGATTTATTAGAGATACATTTTGAAACGGAGGGCGGGTATCCTCTTAGTTCCCTCAAATTCATGTTCATTGTTTCAATTACCTAATGTATCCATCTCTGCATTTCCCTTCTTTGTGTGGCTTTAATCATCTCATAGGGAATCCTGTTTTCTCATATGACCAAATATTCGAGCTTTAGCCTCATGATCAAACCTTCTAGTGAACAATTTGTCTTGATTTCCTATAGTCTTGATTGATTGGATCTTCTTGCAGTCCAAGGGACTCTAAGCAGTTTTCTCCAACACCACATTTCAAAGGCATCAATTCTATGGCGCTCAGCCGTCTTTATGTTACTGTTGGGAATACCATAGTTCTAACTATGCAGACCTTTGTTGATAGAGTAATATATTTGCTTTTTATTTAAAATTAAAATATCTGAAATAAGCATTAACTTGTAATATTACCATTTTAAATTCCTCCCTCAAAGTGGATGCTCGTCCTCAAAATGAGAGTGTGCTGCACTGTGAGGCTGGTAGGTAGGAAGCTTTTAATCTCCATATTGCATCTTGTAATGCAAACACAGGATGGAAAGAAGTCTCCTATTGCTCTACACAATAATGTGGTATAACCTCTAGTACTTTGTGGTCTAATAGGAAGCAGCATCATGCTCTGAGGGAGGGAAGAGTATGAGAGACCAACATTACATCTACATTAAAGCCGCTCATTGCGAGGCCCGCAGTGAGGAGAGGGCGGCAAATGACATGGGAGAGGGGGGGTGGAGACACCGGGGAGGAGACACAGAGGAGGGGAAGACACACAGGAGAGGAAGGGGACGAGACGCAGTGGAGGGAGAGGGGGGGGGAGAGACACAGGTGGGAGAAAATCAAATATCCCGTCATTTGTGACGGGAGGCCCACAAATGCGCTCATTGCGAGGCCTGCAAAGGGCGCCAAAGGCCCTCACTGGGAGGCTCGCAGAGAGGAGAGAGAGAGAAGAGGGAGGGAGAGGACACAGAAGGAGAAACAGAGAAGCCGCTCATAGCCTTGCATTGCCCAGTTTTGTTGCGCATGGTGAGCCTCGCATTGTGCGGCAAACAACAGCACTGAGAGGCTTGCAAATATTGCGTTGTCATTTTTTGACTGGCAATTGACTAGCTAATTCACAATTGTATATAATTTACCTAATAGATGTACGGTAACCATGAATTTTTTATCATTAGTATTATTTGGTGTGAACTATAATTAATAAGGGACTTTGTGGTAATTGAGATGTAAATAAACATAATTATATAGTGGCTCTGCTGTGATCTATAATTAATGGTAAAAATTGCTTTGTGTTAGGATATACGTGAAGCCAAAAGACGTGTTCCACTTCATACCGTGTGTGTAGGGTTTTAAGACAGATTTTCTCATTTTTGGGGGATGTAAATACTGCAAACACTCTGCTCCCAAGAGAGACCACTGTAGTTCACTATAATCTGCATTTGTTTGGGAATTATTTATTAAACTAATAAAAATATCATGTATGCAAACAATGATGATTAAACCATTTTAGATCAAATCTGACTTTGTTTTCCTTCTTGTATATATATATATATATATAGATATATATATATATATATATATATATATTTATGTATAGAGCTTATGGTGGGCACAAGGGTAATAGACACCCCCACCATACAGAGTACAGTAAATAAATAGTACATTTGAGTTCACATTTGAATGTCTAAAAATAAGTTAAAAATCATATTACCTGTTTAGAGTTTCCAGAAATACAGTGATTACACTGCACTTTGGGAGGGGACATGCAAATGACGCCACAATGCATTTTCACACTGTGGGTAGGTCTCATGGCTAGTGCATAATCCATCCTATGCTATTCTATAAAGCTGTGTGAGAAAGCAATATATGCCTAAAAGGAGCCATGTATAAAGAGGCTTCAAAATTAAAAGTGAAAATGAATTGTGGGCTCATTTGCATGTCTCCGCCCACTTTCCCAGAGTGCAGAGTAATCACTGTATTTCTGGGATTTTTGAGTGGGTAATACGTTTTTTTAATTTATTTATATTTACTTTACCTATTACTTATTATTTACTTACTTACATTTTTCTCTCTACAATGGTCCCTTAAATGTAATCTGATGCTGAATTTCTACCAATATCCTTTTACATTTTTGTGTACATTTTTATGCTGTGATGTAATCTGAGCCTTGTTAGAAACACAAAATAGCCCCTAAATTCAAAAAGTCATTTAAAAGTAGCATAAGTTGAGAACAAAAACTGTAATGAAAATAATTTTACGGCTGAGTAATTCTCTAGTCATGAAAGGTAAATGTTTGCCTTTACTCACAGTCTATTTAATTGATGTGGGTTTGAAGGTAATTTAACATAAAATTGCAGGAATGTATTGAACAGCTCATTGTTTTATGTTGAGCAGAGCTTAGACGCCCCAGGCTAGAACTCCGATTCATCCTATAGGAATAACAGTGGAGGTGCTGGTAAAGGGGAGAGAAGAAGGGAAGAAGAGAACGAGATGAGACAGAGGAGGGAAGAAGAAAGGATAAAACAATGGCGATATGGCGTTTAACTAAAGAAAGGGGTAAAAAGGGACAGAGAGAGAGTGCTAAAATACAGAGGGAAGGGAGGAGAGATTTGATAAAAGATAGAGAAAGAAAGGAATGATAAGTGGAGAGAAAAGAATAGGGCGATCCATGGTACTAATATATCATGGATCCCTCCAGGATCCTATAGAGACATAAAAAATGTTTTTTTCACCCAGATGTATATATTTGTGTCATCCAGAAAAATAGTGAGTATCGCAAAAATTATTCAATGTAAAAAAATGCTAATACAATATGTTGACAGTATCAATTCTCTCTAAAAAGATCCAGTGATCTCAAACAAAATACCTCACCCTTTAAATGACGGCTGAAGTGTCATATCTATAGTATGCTCTTATGAAGAACTTGACTTGATAGTGGACACAATGTTTTCACAGATAAATAAACAAATACAGCCATCAAAAAGTATTGAATTATATTTCTCTTTAATGACTTTTGCTCGCCACCGGATTAGACACCTGAGAGAAGTGGCAGGGGCGGATCTACCAGTGGTGCAGTGCACCAGGGTCCTCCTCTGGAGAGGCCCAGGGCTGGGAATTTGTTTGTTTTTTTAGTTTTATTCTTTGCAATTATTTTTTTGTAGTGCAGAGTCCTCTGGGGCCCCATACCCTGGTCCAACCCGCCACAGCCGCCCTGCGCCCCCCTGTGCCTCCTTGGCAGCACATTATTGTCTGAAATTGTTGTGTGCCTGTTTAAATAGGAGCATTTCTACTAAAGCTCCAAGAAGTGGCAGTGTGGAGCAATTCAGCATGCTGGGGATGTGTATCAGGGAAGAGGTGAGAGAGCAAGGGCTGCAAAGTAGCAGCAAACTATGGGGGGACGGGTTCTGTGACGGAGGAAGAAAGGAGATAGTGATGGGGGCTATGTAAGGTAGGTGCTAAGAGGGGTTGGGTGCTGTGTGGGTATGGATGCTGAGACGGGTGGGTGCTGTGTGGGGGCGATGTTTATATTTGTGTATATATATATATATATATATATATATATATATATAGGAAAGGGGTCTCGGGTTTGCTGTTATGGGAAGAGGTCTTCGTGAGGGGAGCAGTTATGGGAAGGCGTCTGGGGACAGAGCACTAAGTGATTTGGTCCCGGCTGGGGCCCAGCCGGGCCCAATGCAAAACATTTTTTATAACCCCTCCGAAGGGGGGCAGAAGTTTTTTGCACCATGGCCATTTTCTAGCACCGACACTGAGAAGTGGCATACACATTGGATTCAGATAACATCTTTATTCAGTTTTGGTAAATAGCTGACACTTTGGATAGCCACTTTGACAAAATAACAACAGGTAGGCTAACAAGGAACTCCACATGCCAAAAGCAAAGTCCTCTAAACATATTTTTTTCCAAAAAATGCTTTTATTCTCATATCTTACACAGCTGCTAATGTTGTTAGTTTGATAAGTATTTCACAAAGATGTAAAGTTTTTCCAAACTACCTTGACCCTTTAATGGTACCAGTGTGAAGCCCATGATTCATCATATGGGTATTTTTAATGGTGAATTGACCAGTATGTATACTATTGAGACCAGTGCAAGGTTATAGTGGCTGTACTGGAAAACGTCTTACAAATGGAACCAGAGCGTCATTGATTTACTGTATATATGTTATAGATAAAAACATCAAACATTATGTTCAAAGTTCTTGCAATTTTCCTTTGTACTGTTTTTCAAGTGCTGAATTCCTGATTTACTTATTGATTTATCATGTCCAGGACGCCTTACTGGGAGGATCAGTATGTGCAGCAGGACTTTACATTGGTGTTTGATGCAGACAGCTTATAAAAAGCAAAGGTACTTTGAAGGGGGCAACATAATATATACAGAGACCCTCTGCAGCCCACACTGCTCACTATGAACAGTCTACATTTACAGTATACTCTTTTGAAAAACTTGATATTGTTTTTATGAAACCCAAAATTAAATACAACCTTTAATTTATTAACTGTTATATGCAATTGTTCTTTTCTTGGTGCATTTATTGCTTTACGTTTTTATTACTTATTTGGGATCATTATTATATTGTGAGTTCTTCTAATAGTTTTGTTGGTTCCGCAATCTTTCAGCAGATGTGAATGGAGATCTACATGCAAGGTCCCTCTTTGTTGACTAATCCAATTGGGGACATGATTTACAGCCATCACTATATTGGATTAAATATTTAGGTACATATATACTTTGTTGATGTTTAGTAATTCGCTCATGTCCTACTCTCCTTGACACTATGGACCACAACACGCCAGGCACATCTTGTGTTTGGTTGTGGGAATCCATATGGTTTTCTTGGCAAAGATACTTGAGCGCGTTTCCAGTTCTTTCTCCAGTGGGCCACAATTTGTCTGACCTCTCTGCTATGACCTGCCCATCTTGGGTGACCCTACATGCTTGGGCTCACAGCTTCATTGAAATACACAAGCCTCTTTAACACAAAAAGATAATGATCCAGAAGGGGACCAATATACTTAATGCTCCTATAAGGCAAGACTTTATAGATCCTAATTATTCTCACTCTATCTGTATCCTGGTCATAGCAATCTGTTTTGAAAATGCATCACTATTTAGTTTTAACTCATTGTTGTCTTAATTTTATATATGGTATATTTTTAACTATACATAATAAAAGTTATACAGTAGACACTCAGGGATTTGTAGATGCCGGATAAATGCTGCTTGAGTGTCACTATTTAAATAGGCCTAGATTGGCTGCACATAGGATTCTCTGCTAAGTATATCTGTCAGTGTGGCGTGTTCTAGCAGCAGCAGCTTTCACTCCTCACTTACACACAGGTACGTTGGGCTGGAGGGTGCGGTGCTGAACCCTTGGAATGTAACGCCAACTTCACTGGCTCAGTCACTCATGCCTGTCTGCTTCCAGGTAACATTGAATTGCAGAGATGTACAGTGAATGCGAGCTAGGTGCCTGTAAGCATTTTTGTGGCATAACAACCTGGCATTTGTTGAGCCCTGTAAAATTTTATTTTATTTGAAGTACAGTATTAAAATTTTTTCTGGTTGCTTGAGAATTCTGGTTAACTGAGAGTCTATTGTAGTTTATTTATTTTCTTGGTCTTCTAGTGATAATATCTTATCTCAATATCTTAACATCTATGGAAGACTGCTGGTTATATGAGTGTACTTTTCTATTTTTCTCTCCAATTACATATATTCCAATTCTGGAAAAGCAAAGTCTATTGTAAATAAGACACTTCAACATGGATTTACTTGTCTTAAGCAGTCAAATCTATAAGATAATAAGTGGCATTAAAAAGCACATAAAGCATAAACCAGAATGTGTCCCTATCGGAAAGCTGATGAGTGGTAGAGATGGCCGACTAGAAATTGTTCATATTCTAGTATCAAACCTGTGTATTCACAAATAAACCACACACGTTGGAAGGTATCCTCAAAATTAAATGAAATTATATGAAATACTGTCTTGCAATTGGATGAATACATTTTTTGTACAAGGGGATGATTTTCAAGAAGAATTTATTGTTTATGAAATGCTAATGAAATTAAGGGATTAAGTACTATGGCAGTGGTGAAGTCAGTATTCAATTCTCACGGCCTTTCCAAAGATCTTGCATGCAATGTTTTTTATACTGATAGTACCTGTGTTATTTTTGGAAAAATCCAGTCTTCACATCTTTTGCAACTGAAGCCTCAATCCTTATAATTTAAGAAAGGAATCTGCTATCCTTTCTGTATCACCCGTTGGTATCAAATGATGTCGTCTCATCAGTTGCATCATTCATGGCCAACCAGGGGATGTAATGTTTTATCCCAGAGTAGTACCTCACTGTGCTGGTGAGATGGATTGCTCCATCCCAGGGCGACAGAAGCCGAGACGGGCGAGCTTGAGAATTTTGGTGTAAATTTAGATGACACACAAAGATACACCAGTGTTGGTCTTCTTTGCTTGAAAACGTTCTGTTGATCAAAGGGTGAACTTGGTTGTCTGATTCTCAAGTTTGAGATTGATTTGTCTTCCATTACCCTTTCCTTTCCCCCTCTCTCCCCTGTGTCTCCTTTCCCCCTCTCCTTCTCCTGTGTTTCCTTCCCCCCTCTCCCTTTCCCTCCTCTCCCTCCCCTGTGTCTTCTTTCCCCCTCTACCTCTCCTGTGTCTCTTTTCACCCCTCTTTCCCTCTCCTGTTCCTCCTTTGCCCATCTCCATTTCCCTCCTCTCCCTCCCCTGTATCTCCTTTCCCTCTGTCTCCCTCCCCTGTGTCTCCTTTCCCCCTCTCCTGTACCTCCTTTCCCCTCTCCCTTTCCCCCATCTACCTCCCCTGTGTCAGCGTTCACCCCTCTCTCCCTCCCCTGTTCCTCCTTTCCCCTCTCCCATTTCCCCTGTGTCTCCTTTCCCCCTCTCCCTCCCCCGTGTCTCCTTTCCCCCCGTCTCCCTCTCTTGTGTCTCTTCCCCCCTCTCCCTCCCTTGTGTCTCCGTCCCCCCCTCTCCCTCCCCTGTGTCTCTTCCCCCCTCCTCCTCCGCTATGTCTCTTCCCCCCTCCTTCCTGCTCTGTGTCTCTTTCTACCCCTCTCCATCCCTTGTATCTCCTTCCACCCCTCTCCCTCCCTTGTGTCTCCTTCCACCTCTCCCTCCACTGTAACTCCTTTCCCCCTCTCCCTTTCCCCCTCTCCTGTGCCTCCTTTCTCCCGTTTCCCCCTCTCCTTCGCCTGTGTCTCCTTTCTGCCATCTCCCTCCCTTGTGTCTCTTCCTCCCCTCTCCCTCCCTTGTGTCTCTTTCCCCCTCCTCCCTTTCCTATGTCTCTTCCCCCCTCCTCCCTGCCCTGTGTCTCTTTTTCCCCCTCTCCCTCCCTTGAATCTCCTTCCACCCCTCTCCCTCCCTTGTGTCTCCTTCCCACCTCTCCCTCCCCTGTGTCTCCTTTCCCCCCATTTCCCTCCCTTGTATCTCTTTCCCCCCTCTCCCTCCCTTGTGTCTCCTTTCCCCACTCTCCCTCCCGTGTGTCTCTTCCCCCCTCCTCCCTCCCCTATGTCTCTTCCCCCCTCCTCCCTGCACTGTGTCTCCCCCCCCTCACTTGCATTTCCTTCCGCCCCTCTCCCTCCCCTGTGTCTCCTCCCCCCTCCCCTGTGTTTCCTTCCTCCCTTTCCCTTCCCTGTGTTTCCTTCCTCCCTCCCCTGTGTCTCCTCCCCTCTCTCTCCCCTGTACCTCATTTCCCTCTCTCCCTTTCCACCTCTTCTGTGCCTCCTTTCTCCTTCCCCCTTTCCCGCTCTCCTTACCCTGTGTCTCCTTTCCCCCTCTCTCTCCACTGTACCTCCTTCCCCACTCTCCCTCCCCTGTGTCTTCTTTCACCCCTCTCTTCCTCTTCTATGCGTCCTTTCCCCATCTCCCTTTCCCCGTGTCTTATTCATTATCAATAATAATGATATTATTCATTTCCCTTCTAACCAAATCAGCAATGCCACCCTGACAGAAGACCAGATACTTAATTTGCAAAATGAGCAGAAACTTTGTACATTTTGAATATCGAGACCCATCACCTCCAGTGGAACTAACTCCTCAAAAAAGACACTGACGCAATGAAAGGACCATTGTGGTCAAGTTCTTCCTAAATGGTCTTTTGAAAGCTTATCTTGATAATGGACAACAAGCTTTTAGAAACACAGCCTTTACATTGTTAGCTTATATATGCAATTATTCCAAATGTGTAATTATATTTTCTGGTGTCTGTTTTCTCCAGAAGGTAAGTCCTTGTAAACTAATTCCCTTTCCATTTGTCATTTCCAAAGCACTAACAGTTGTAGCTGTCATGTTAACTTTGTGCAGATAGACACTTCCTCTTTAAAGTCTCCTCCCAAATCAGGAAGTTGATCATATGAAAGTAAAATGGTACCACTGCAACATAATTGCATATAACGTAATAAATGAGTGTATGTATTTAAAAAAAAATGTTTTCAAGAGTAATTCTTCAAGTACCTCTTTAAACGTGGGATTACAATGACCCTTTAACCATCCACTTCTTGCTCCATTTGTTACAATTTCTGAAACCAAGACAAAAACCAAACTCAACATATATATATCACATTTAGGTTTAAATCATATTTTCCTAAAAACAAGTAGTCCAGTAAATGACACACTTCTGACCATGTCTTGATTATATTAGACTAAACATTTGCTAAGTATAACGGAAAGGGCTAGAACTCTCCAAAGATTGTGGATGAGGTCAGATACGAATTCATTAATAGCCTGCCAAGTTTAATCTTGGTGAGTTTTTCCAGACAAAAATAAGGAAAAGTGAAATTAGCAATGAGCAGGTCTACAATGCCCAGTTATTACTCTGGAACCTCAGCATTGGTACAACCCCTAGATTGGGGGACGTAAGAGAGTACGTCATGTTAATGTAACACAACGTAGGTCCCAAATATGGTATGATTTAAGACTTAGTCGATATTAATTACTTGAATTGTATAAATTATTTAGGGGTAGATACGTCGGTTGAGGAGGGATGATTCACCCTAGGCCACACTGGCTTTTAGTGGCCAGGGTAGGCTTAGGTAGGTATTAGTATTTAAGGGTTAAATGACCACTGCACAATGAAAAAAAAAATTGTTTGATATTAAGCAGGAAGAAGTCATACATCTAACCTTAATTAGACAAAAAAAAATGTTGGTGCCTCTCCAGGACCCTGGAGAGATCCATGATACATGGAAGCTGTGTGAGAGGGGCCTTTACATTTCTGGAGAGCTATGGTTGCAGTGAATGATGCAAGTGATCTGCTTCTGAGATAGTGAGAGAGTGTCTATTTCAGTCTTATCATGTTATCTTTATAAAGGCTCACTTGCCTCATTCTCCTTCCTTCCATCTGTCCACCGATATCCAAAACACACACATTCATGACTCAGCTCTGAGGAAGTGATGCAACAAACACAAAATGGATTCCTGTACAAAGTCTTAAAAAAATAAAATTGTGCCCCAAAAAAATGCTTTACGCCCATGGCATATACAGCTGCTAATATTGTTAATTTCGTACAACAATTGTCTTTTTTTTTCTTGAACTGCAGTGGTTCTTTAATGACCCCAAAGAACAAGGGGTGGGGGGAAAGGGGAGGCCTGATGTCCCCATGGATAAAAACATTTTTTTATATTATTAAATAATAATACATTATTCTTCAATAATAACTGTTGTGATGTTTAAAAAATGTCATTTAATCATATAATCAGAACATTCAGCACTTCAATATCACTTTAAGAAGAAAAAAAATAATTTTCCATCTGAATTTTATAGAAATATATTAAAAAATAAAACACCAAAAGTCTATACAATTAACACCGCCTGCTGCTAAATGATGTCAGCGTGGCTGTTTGTGCTTTGAAGACACAGCGATTGCGGTATGTTATTGTAAGAATAAAAGCCTTAAACTCTTTCAAGTTCCCGCTTTGTTTCTAAATTCATTTTCTAGAGCCAGATGAAATATGAATTAAATGCAGCACTGCCAGACAAGTTAATTGTTGTATTATTGTGCTGGGGAAACAATATATAAAAATATATTGCTATAAATATTGAAACAATATGATTCATAACATGTTTAATTGAGATATTTTTAGTTTATTTTCTTAGAATCTTGTGGAATGGAAATAAAATATTGTTTTGGTTTTAATACAAGTTATTTGTGGGAAGTAAATATTCAACTACCTTCACTAAAGGAAAGGCAACAGGGTTTATTTATTTTCAGTACACATTGATCATTAATAAAATCTCTATTTATTGATTTCTAATAGTAAGATTTAATATTAGGTTCAATTTCAGTTAATTAAAATATCTGCATCTAACTGAGTTGTCTGTCTCCACCCTGATAAGTTCATTAAGGGGAAATGGAGTTTGGTTGAGAGACTGCTCTAAATGGTATTGAGAACAATCTGATTTGATAAGAGGCCAAATAATCATACATAGGCTGACATACAGCAAAAGATTGTAGTCAAGAAAACTTTGTGGAAAATAGTAGTCATGCATTGGAGCAACTGTGAAGGGCTGTTATGGCAAATTTCCCCATGGGTAATAGACATCACAAAAAAGCAACATGACTTGAAGCAATAGAGAAAAATGTCTGCAGAACAAAAGTTTTAAATATTATAAAAGGAAGATAGATATTAGTTACACTTATAAATTAGTAATTGTTCCTAACTGATTCTCAGAAGTGTTATTTATATATTACTAGCGACTTGCCCGTCAAAAAATGACGGCAATGTTATTGTAACTGAGCTAATGTTGTTTTGTGTGTAAGAGTAAAGATATAATACATTAATAAATGAATAGACTTTACCTGTTTGTAAGCATTGTGTTTTTAGAGCTGTGAATGTGTTTTGACGTTGGTGCAGCATTAGTGTTGTGGAGCTGCTCTCTAAGCGTGGTGAATGTGTGCAGTGTAATACTGTGCGTGCGCGAGGCGAAACCGTTAGAGTAGTGGTGTACGTCCGCATTTGCGTGAAATGGCGGTTTATCTGTGTTGTGCGTCTTAGCGGATTGTCCGTTGGTGCCTCGTAGTGGTTTTCGAGTTTCGTGTGGTGTTTTGCGAGTGTGTGGTGGTGTTTTACGTGTGGAGAGTACTGTAGCCTCGTTTTCGTTTTGTCCGTCTGCCATTTTTTTTCTCGCTTAGCGATTTTATTAGTGTCTAAAGTGTTTTATTTTTAATTAAATGAAGGTGTAACTTGTTTTTTTGAGCTGCTGGATGGTTCCTCTTGCTGTAGGTAAGTTTTTCATGTGTGTGTTGTGTGTATTTATTGTGTTTTCAATGTTTGTATGTCGGCGTGTTGCGTCCGATGTTTGCGAGGTCGTAATGTGTGGTAACGTGTCTCGTATGGTGTTTGCGTGTGTAGCCTCGTTTTCGTTTTGTTCGTCAGCCATTTTTTCTCTCGCGTAGCAAATTTTTTAGTGTCTAAACTAGTTTATTTCGATTAAAATGAAGGTGTAAGTTGCATTTTTGAGGTCCTGGATGCTTCCTGTTGCTGTAGGTAAGGTTTTTATGTATGTGCTGTGTGTATGTATTGTGTTTTTAATTTTGTAATGTTCGCGAGTTGCGTCCGAGTGTTGCGAGGCCGTAATGTGTGTGAACGTGTGTCGTATGTTGTTTGCGAGTGTCGTAATGTGTGTGTCGTACTCTTTGGGTCGCAGTTGCTGGCATGGAGCTGTGAATGTGTGTCGTATGTTGTTTGCGAGTGTCGTAATGTCTGTGTCGTACTGTTTGGGTTGCGACGTGAACTTTGCGACGGTCGCAGTTGCTGGCATGGAGCGCCTGTGGCGCTCCATGCCAGCAACTGAGACCCTCGCCCAGTGCCCTCGCTTTGCGAGGGCCTTGGCTCGCGCAGCGAGCCCGCAGCGTTAGCAACAACTCGTACGCTCACAACTATATATGTGATTTATAACATGAGGTTATAAATTAAGGTCCCAATATCCTATAAAACATAAAATATCCACCAGTGAGCATGTACATTCCTTTATTAATCAACAAAGCTTTAGATATATATTGTGATGATCCGGGGGTAGGGGTTATTACTGCCCAGGGCCACCTGCTATAGACTAGGTTAACTACCCATAGGGACTGCTTGGGTTCTTAG
Source organism: Discoglossus pictus (assembly GCA_027410445.1). Classification (NCBI taxonomy): domain Eukaryota; kingdom Metazoa; phylum Chordata; class Amphibia; order Anura; family Alytidae; genus Discoglossus; species Discoglossus pictus. Next base: position 160,441,716 of record CM050170.1, read on the forward strand.
ACATTTTGACACCAGCACCCTGATATCTGGCTTGTGTATCAGTCAGAGTCTCTCCATTTGGAATCAGTGTTTCCAGCGGTCTCAGTAACCTTCCTGTGGTAGTGATCAGGACAGGTTACTTGCATGGTTGAGATAGGTTCAGTATCGCAGCCACCAGGAGCAAAATAAGAGACGTACAATTTCTATATGTCACCAGAAGTGAACTGTTTTATTTTTATATACAGAGGGTGTGTGCACAATGTAACAATGAGAGGGTGTGGCAGACAATTACAGGAGATGACCCTACATGGGGTATAGCAGCACCTTGATAGCTGGCACCTGAGAACAATAGGGCTACCTATTAATACACATCCTGCTGTCTCTGTGTCTGAGTGGTCCAGACCTTAGACAGAGTACATGGCAGATGGGATTAACTTACTTTGCTAACAATGGGCCAGAACAGATATCAGTATAACAGAGGTGTTTGCTCATTGCAGATTTAGCACATCCTGTTTAGCACATCAGAGATGTACTTAGATTATCTGCCAGCAATGGGATAAAGCAGATTACAATACATTTGAGTGGCTGGAGCTGAGCCGTCTGTCCTTTAATGGGCTAAGATCCAGAAACTGGAAAAATTGGTCCTTGACATTACGCCCCCCTTCCAGACAGCAGTTCTGGGGCTATGATCCTTAACTGATGATAGTTTTGGACTGCAGCCCATAGCCCAAGTCCAAGTCCCCATCCAAAGAAAAAATGTTGGCCTGAGTGAACACTGCATAAGTTCCAGTGCATGTCCTCCTCCTGGAGGGTGGTTGAGCATCCTTCAGGAAAGTGTCCACAGTCTCTAACCCCAATTTCTGTAGGGTCTTGGGCACATAGTTCATTTGTACAGTCCTTCCAGGGGGTATCTGGGCTAGCAGCTGCTTCTCAGCCACCCTCCCCCCTTTTCCTGCCCAACATCTGGGATCCCAATCCTCAGGGTCCCAGGTAGCAACACAGCCCCACCCCAGCTCATTTTCCTTCAACAACCCACCCCAAATTACAGGCATCAATCTTGGGGATACATCCAAGATCACAGGAACTACGATCTCATCCAGGGGCATACTGCTACCCCCTTTGCCACAGGCAGGTAGTGGCTCTGTGGTATCTATCACGACCCACTCTCTGGCTGGGGTCTGCTGACTTGATTTGGGTTACTCTGGACCTTGGAGCCTTTTTGATTACAGGAACATCATGTCTCAGCCCTTGGTTTAGACTGAGCAATATTAACAGTAAGTCTGATGAATATTACTGCAAGCATATGTCCCCAGGTAAATAATACATCTACACACCACGTCTTGATGAAAATTATGAACAACTTTATTTGGAAAACATCATCTTTTAAACAGGCATACAAAATCACCAGGAGGGCTATCTTTAGTCAGCCCCTAACTGCCTCTGGCCAATCAGGCAGGGAACCATGAGACTCCTCCCAGGTCCGCCCACTAGGTGTGGCTACCTAATTCAGTTGGTGTGTGGCTCTCAAGGGAGAAACATCTACCTGTCCTCTGGAATTTGCCCTGATTATCTGAGTGAGAATCCCTGTAGACCCCCTGGGGTTATGGTGCCTCAATGTCTGTATAGACCCCTTTGTTCTGGCCTTACTATTACTTCAAGTGTTTACTTTAGGTGATAGCTGGAAGGCAGATGGGTGATCAACTCAGGTTACATATGCAGTCAATATGGATGATGCACACAACATGGCTCCAACCTTCCAATACAATATATTTACAGATATTACCACTACAACATTTTATAACCCACATGTTATGAGTTGAGGCAATACTTCCCACGTCAGTCCACTTAATGCGTTATGACGACTTTATTAGTGGTGACGTGGTAAACTGCCTCTTCTCTCAATATCTAACAATAACAGTGGGACTCTGCCCTGAATATATTACATTATAACAGTGGCTCTGGGAGCCCAAAACCTTCTGTTCAATAACATGTGGCAGGTAACAGTTCCAAATCCAAGATGGCCCCTGGCTGATTCATGACAACACCTCCCCAAGCGTGGCAGGAAACATCCCTGATTTTTCCAGCTACGCTGATAGTCATGAATGTGCTGGTTTGGCCCTCTGTATGCTATGCCAGTTCTTGTCTGTCCCAAGGTGCAGAGTAAAAACCTCCCCCAGCCCTTGGCCTTGCTCCCACTGTATAGAGCAAATTGCTCTTCCCATTCACACCCACCCAAATAGTCCAGGGTACCTCCCCAATAATCTGGTATCCCAGAGTACAACAGGTGGGCCACAGTTTCTGTCCCATAGCAACTCTGTTCCCCCCAGCCAGTCCCCACCGATGGGCTGGGATCTCTAATACAGTCTCTGGGCCTATGGGATCGCAAAGGGACAGCTCCTCTTGGCTTCCTTCCTCTGGTCCAGCTGTTTCCATTGCTGCTTGGGGAGCTACGCTGCTCCCACCCAAGCTGTGCTTACACTCCTCCATTGCCCGGGGTTGAGCAACTTTATCCCAGTCCTTTCTGTTGAACTGGGTCTTTGGAGTGGTGTCTGTTCCAGTGGGCCCCTGGACAATGGTTATCCAGGGTATCTCCCCACTTGGTACACCCTCTGTCATGGTGCCACTCTGCACCCATAATGCTTTTGCCAAAGCTGGCATGCTTGCTGCCCTGGCCTGGCTCTTTGTGCCCCTGGCACTCTCTTGCTGTGGGGGGTCAGGTTCCCTGTAGCCAGAAACCAATTCTTTTCCCTCCCCACAGTCTCTTAAACAACCCTCCTGGGCTCTGTGCTTCACTAGCACCTCTGGGGACAACTCCCCTGGACTGTCAGGGTACAGACAGTGGTTATCTGATGCAGGCTGGGGAATCTCATCATTCCCTTCCAGCCTGGCCTCTAAGGCTCCCTTCCCACCGTCCATCACACAATCATCCCGAGCCTCTGGCTCCATTAACAGTTCTGGCCAACACACTTTGCCTAGAACTTCTGAGGGCAGACTTAACTTATCTGGCCCTAGCTTGTGAGCAGTTCCCACTTCCTCTGGGATTAACTCTCTTGGGGTATCAGGGGGCAGACATGGATTATCTGACCCCACCCAGGGAACATTCCACTGGGTCTCTGGCTCTTGAGGCTGGTGACTAGGCCCTGACACAGTTGCTGCATTTTCTAGGGGCAAACATTCTCCATCCCCAGGAGTTGGCAAAGGAACAGTGTTTACCCCTTCCCCCTCCTCACTTTGTTTACAGTCTAGAAATGCCTCTCCCCAGTTCCAGTGAGCATACTCACTCTGGTACATACCGTCTGAGTTGTAAAAATACTTCTTGGGTATCGCATCCCACAATTCCACATACTCAGCCTCCAGTTGCAGCTCTTGCTGAATCAGGGGTTCCAGCAAAGGAGCCTCCGGGAACCATGCTTCCAGTCCCAGACCCCGGCAGCGTTCAACAAACAAGTTATTATGCCTCCTTGCAGTTCCCATGCCACATTCCGGATCACCATTCAGAATCTCACCGACCCCATATTCTAGATCCAAACGAAAAAAGAGATCCTCTCTCCGGCCACCCAAGGACTCTATCCTGGCAAGGTACTGTTCCTCCAAGTCTCTTTCTCTACCAGTTCCTCCAACCAGCTTGCCAGCTCATGGCCATGCCATAATTGCATGAATGCCATCCATTGATTTAGCAGGAGTAGTCTGTAGTCCTCTGCTTCCATCTGCTCCATTTTCTGGTCCTTCTCAGAGTACCCCACCACTGTGCCACCAATTATCACGACCCACTCTCTGGCTGGGGTCTGCTGACTTGATTTGGGTTACTCTGGACCTTGGAGCCTTTTTGATTACAGGAACATCATGTCTCAGCCCTTGGTTTAGACTGAGCAATATTAACAGTAAGTCTGATGAATCTTACTGCAAGCATATGTCCCCGGGTAAATAATACATCTACACACCACGTCTTGATGAAAATTATGAACAACTTTATTTGGAAAACATCATCTTTTAAACAGGCATACAAAATCACCAGAAGGGCTATCTTTAGTCAGCCCCTAACTGCCTCTGGCCAATCAGGCAGGGAACCATGAGACTCCTCCCAGGTCCGCCCACTAGGTGTGGCTACCTAATTCAGTTGGTGTGTGGCTCTCAAGGGAGAAACATCTACCTGTCCTCTGGAATTTGCCCTGATTATCTGAGTGAGAATCCCTGTAGACCCCCTGGGGTTATGGTGCCTCAATGTCTGTATAGACCCCTTTGTTCTGGCCTTACTATTACTTCAAGTGTTTACTTTAGGTGATAGCTGGAAGGCAGATGGGTGATCAACTCAGGTTACATATGCAGTCAATATGGATGATGCACACAACATGGCTCCAACCTTCCAATACAATATATTTACAGATATTACCACTACAACATTTTATAACCCACATGTTATGAGTTGAGGCAATACTTCCCACGTCAGTCCACTTAATGCGTTATGACGACTTTATTAGTGGTGACGTGGTAAACTGCCTCTTCTCTCAATATCTAACAATAACAGTGGGACTCTGCCCTGAATATATTACATTATAACAGTGGCTCTGGGAGCCCAAAACCTTCTGTTCAATAACATGTGGCAGGTAACAGTTCCAAATCCAAGATGGCCCCTGGCTGATTCATGACAGTATCCTATCTAGGGAGCAGCTCAGGCAGGGATAAAAAGCACTTCCCTGCTGGCACAATCTCCTCAGCGTCAGTTGTCAAAGCAGGTTTGGGGAAAAACAGAGCAGGACTCAGGAATAGGGTCTTTGGATGGAAGTCCATTCCTGCCTGAGGCTCACCCAAGGTAGCAGACTTCACTGGGGTCAGTAGCTCCTTAGGTTGAGTATCCTTCAGGGCCGGTAAGGTTGGGATTACCTCTGCAGCTAGGGTAGGCTGTGTCAGGTTCTCTAGTACTGTGGGCTACTTGCCCATGTAATTTAACTCTGCCTGGACTGAAGTGACCCCCATTAGCTGTGCTGATAACTCTGCAGGGTTTGGGAGTGGAGCCTCAACTTGCTCCTTCCTCAATGTCTCAGGGCCAGTGCCCTCACCTGAACTCCCAAACTTATCTGGATCTACCTGATCCATGCTAGTCAAGTGCTTCAGGGTCTCAGAGCACGCCCCCTCTCCTGATAGCCCCATGCCTCGATCTGGCATCACACTGTCAGTGACTGTCAGCCTTGGCGCCTAGAAATCAGCAGTCTGTGGTTCAGGACAGGTAACATGGGTAGTTGGGCAGACTCTCAGGGCTTGCACCCTCCTCTGCCAACTGTTCAGTCTCCAGCTCCTAGCACTTGGTTAGCAGTTGGAACTTTTCTGATTGTTGGCCATCTCCCAATGGCTAGTCTGCTTCACACTGCTCCTCGGTCTTGCATCTACTAGGGTCTGGACTGTTCTTCTGGCCTTCCTATCCTGGTGACATACCAGCACCCCTTCTGATCTTGCCTGTTCTGTAGCGGTCTGATCTCCAGGTACCTACTGGTTTCTTTCCTCCACCTTATAGGGGTGTAGCCAACAATCCTCTGGCACTGTATACTCTGCTAGCTCAGCTGGCGAAGCATGGGGTAACTCCAAGTACTTGAGCCAGGTCCCACCGGGGCCCACCTCATCAAGCAGTCCCTCATACTCTTTTTCCAACTCCATTTCTTTATGGATCAACGGTTTGAGCAATTTTTCTTCTTCTGTCCCAGGGTCTATTTCCACATCCTTTTGGCATTGCTCCAATAGGATTTCTCAGTGCTCTGCGGTTCCAAGGCCTTGCAGCACATCCGGGAGCCCTTCCACCAGTCCAAGCTTGTAGAAGGAGGGCCAGTGTGATGCAGGAGTTGGAAGCATTAGGTTCACATACTCATGTTCCAAGTCGAGCTCCAGCCACACCAGGTCCTCAAACCGTTCTGCTAACTTCTAACCCGGCTGGAGCCCAAGGGAAGCCATCCGCTGATTCAGAAGAGCTTTACACATATACTCTTCTGTGGCAACCCATTGCCTTCACTGCTCCAGCATACTGGTGATCAGGATCCTTTTCTCCCTGACCACCTCCGCTCTCCAGGCCTCCATGTGGTCCATGACCCCTCTATCCAGGGATGGCCTGCATTCTGGGAAGTTGAGCTGGGACACACAAATGTGCCCACAAATGCCTCGCTCTTCATTCCGTAGCCATTATCAAACATGGCTTCCTTTAAGCTTATGCATGCTGTATTACACAGCTTTAATGCAAAGCCAAGGTTGGAATAAACACAGGCTGAGTATCCAATCCATGTACAGCTGTTTCAAGCTTACTGGCTATCATCAGCATGGAGCGGAATCTCAGCCTGTGTTGTGGACCTTATGAGTAGATAGTTCACCACGACAATCATTTATAATATGGTGGGCAAAAGAGCGATAGAAGCCCTCCACCATACAGAAGTACAGTAAATAAATAGTACACCTGTGTTCATGTTTGAATGTCTAAAGCAAGTTAAAAAAAACCTGTTTCCAGCTCAGAATTCCGAGAAAAACAGTTATTACACTGCATTCTGGGAAGTAGAGCTGGGACTTGCAAATTTGTCCACAAATGTATATATATACTGTTTCTCTTTTGGTTTTCTTTTGATCTTTTTTAATTCCTCTTCAATAATATTGTATGCTGTTATGTTAATTTTGTGAGTATAATTAGTTTTTTTATATATTAAATGTGATCATTCATATTTCACTATTCTGCTCTTTCCATTGTTTTCCTACATTCTGTAATCATAATATTTGTCATTCATAATTAAATATTTATCATTTTCCCTTTTGTTAAATTTCTTATATTTTTTTTTTACATTTGAAGACTATCACGTTATTAAAATTCAAATCACAACCAGACTTCAACAGACATAAAACAAAACACGTCGATATTCTCACTGGGAGACAATGTTGTAAAAGTTGTCAAAGACAAGTCCCGTCCCCACTCAAGTGAGGGTCTTCCATGACTTGGATTAATTTAATGTGAAGTGCAATGTAAAGACGTATCTTTGTGCATTAGCCACACACCCAGGAGGCCTCCGGCCTGGCAGGCATTGTGAATTTTCCCGTTGTCATGGTAACCTGAGTGCTTTTTGTTTTTTGGGTGAGGAGGGATTTCTGATAGACAATGAAGGAGAGCTCTGGCAGACATGGATCAGGGGACCGGCTGACATGACAACTCTAATGATTTGTTCAAAAGAAGGAAAATAATTAATGAATGCATCCCAGGTAGTGGATTTACATTTTTGTCAGTCTTCGCTGGCACTGGGGGATACATGTTTGTTACTGGTATGAACTTTCATAATAGCAATTGTTTGAACTGTCAGTTTATTTTGACATATTTTGGAAAGAAAATTGAGGTACGGCAAATGTATAATATACACTGTAACATATCACATCCTAGAGGATAGATCAGGGGCCTATAAAACAGGCAGGACCGGATTTACTGTTAGGCAGAGTAGGCAGGTGCCTAGGGGTGTCTGTCTGCAGGGAGTATCATGTTTTTACATTGAAAAAATATGTTAAATGACCACTGTAGATTAATAAAAACTCCACATGTTCATGAAGAATGAAAAAAACTAACATTAGTCACAAGCATAAAGACAGCTCAAGAGATCCTTAATCAATATTTAATTTCCCTCAATATTAATGAATTGATGTATAATTAATATTGTGCTATTGCAGGCAGTTTATTAGACGCCAGTCAGTGAACAGTCAGTCTTTATTGTTACCAAATAAATTGACTGCAATATGAAGCAATTAACCCACTAACAAGAGTAATTTGATAATGAAAACAAAGACCACTCTGGTGGGCGTATCTCACTGAGCTGAGTGACAGCCAAAATTTAGTTAAATCAAAGCTGTTTTTCAATTAGTAATTTAATTTGTTTTAAATAATTTCCAAATGCAAATATTCATATTTTTATTGGCACATTACTATCCTACCATGTTTGGGACCTCTCCTGGGGCCCTATATATACAATTCTGCATTGTTTATATTTAAGAAATAGCTGCTAAAATTGTACTCCAGATCCAACAGAAAAGTAAACTTGGTTAATATAGACATATAAATATAAATGAAGAACTATATGTTCATATAAAACATTAAATATAAATAAGATGATAGGAAGCATTATAATCATTAATTTTCTCTTAGTGGGACACAATATATAGTTTAAAACCTCAAGTGATAACAATTACTTTATGAACTGAATCTTTTTAAAATACACTTTTATATAGTAAACTAACACTGAGGTTTGTTATTATCACATTTTAATCAACCTTTCTGATTAATCCATCAAGCCTTTGCTTTTATCTCTGTACTGTATTGTAACAATTGCTAATCAAAGCTTGTTACTACATGAGCATTGTAGAATTTACGCTTTTAAGTTGTGGTGTTGGAGAAAGCTGCTTAGAGTCCCTTGGACTGCATGAAGATCCAGTCAATCAATACTTCAGGAAATCAAGGCAAACTGTTCACTGGAAGGTTTGATTATGAGTGAAATATTTGGGCCATATCATGAAAAGACAGGATTCCCTAGAGAAGGCTCTGATGCTGGGAAAGTTTGAAGGCACACAAAGAAGGGGACGGCAGAAGCGGAGATGGCTAGATTAGGTAATTGAAGCAATGAACATGAGCTTGATGGTGCTTAGAGAGGCAGTGATTGACAGATGTGCCTGGCCAGCTGCAGTCCATAGGATCACGAAAAGTAAAAGCAGATAAAAGGAGATAAAAGCATGCTGACCTGTCATTAAGGCTTTCTGGCTGAAAGATGGGTTAAAATTCTAGCCTTCAATATAAGTTTACTTTAAGAAAATCCAGTTTGTTTAATGACATTCAAAGTAACCCTTAATACTTATAGATTTAAATTACTCCTTATTTGGAACCTCTTCTGTTCTGATGTGAGGCAAAGGTAAGCCCTGGGGATTTTATCCTGTAGTAGATCAGTCTGGTCTCACCCAATAGAGAGATTCATCCCTGAAATACTTGGCAATGCTACCTGGAACAGGAGAAACAAAACCTACAGACATATGTTTCAGGCTATCTTGGGCCTCGTCTGTGAGGTGTAGCTGCACTCCCTAAGGCACAGTTATCAAGGTGTCCACATCTGGAGCCCTCTATCACCCTTAGGGTGACAAAACTCCTAAGGGTAAAATGCATAAGCAAAACAAAGAGTGAGAAGCGCTCGATCTAAGTAGGTTTGTTCTATAGGTCTGGACTCCTTTTAGCTCTCAGACAATCATTACCACTTGACCCACTTCAGTAGCAACTACTTAATATTCAGTGCATCTGTTCAGTGCACCTATATCCCACAACACTGATTACAGTACATGTTCTGACGCTGCAGTGCATTTAAAGATGCAGACATAAACAACACAGCTTTCTGTGCCCTTCACTCTGAGGTGAGAGGCAACTATGGGCTTTGCAATGCATTGACAGTCGAAGTCACTCATTCCTCTTAGTGATGAATGTGAAACTCTCCTCTATTTTTAGTAGGAAGTGAATACAATATATTAGTGGAAAAAATGATAAGTTTGGAAGTACACTAGCACTGTTAAATTGAGCTACATGCAGCCCCCTTGATTTGTATTATATGTAGGGGGTATGGGAATGTTTTGTTTTCTTTCACTGTACAGAAAATGTGTGCTTCATTCAATAAAAATGAATTGGTTGAGGAGACATTTTTCAGGTTGTACTCTTTGATCTCTAAGGATCATTTACATCCCTCCCATTAAGGGCTTGTATTTTCCTGGACCTTGAGGATATTACGATCTGCTGGCAGCTCCAGTCATCTGGTGTAAAAAGGAATTATGGTGGCTGTTCACATGTTCTAAGCAGTACTTCAACTGTGGTGTGGTTGTTATGTCGCAGCCTTGTACACACTTATTACACTCTCTACCACTTGCAGATCGGGTGGAGGATAACTCACACAACGTGTCTGTATCATGATCTGAAGCTCTTTAGCGACTCATAGAGAGCTATAAGTGTTGGACTCTTCGGGAGCTTTGGATGGTCTTGGAGAGGGGCTCTGTGGATGGGGCTGATGTGTACTATTGTCTTGAGAGTATTTGGGGCCTTTGGGACTCTGGGAACCATTCAGCAGCATTGGCTAAAAGTTATGGGTTCCATATAATCTGTTTAGAAGATCAGTTCCGTGCATACTTTTTTTCGATCAAAACGGTTCCTTTGCTAAATTAGGTTTGGAACCCTGGAATACAGGATATAATGTTTTGGATTTCAGTGCAGTTTTATTCAATAGAGTAGTACTTGTTTGTTATACTAGCTGGTTATCAGCTCACACAGGGCCTCATTTAATTGCGATTTGGCCAATTGAATAGGGCTCTAAATAACCACATGGCATATTTTTTTTAAGACATTTTTAGTTAGTGAACTTCTATACAAAAGCAAGGTTTTTACTAACTAAAAACTTCTTTAAAAAAAATAGGCTATGTGCTTATTTAGAGCCCTATTCAATTGGCCAAATTGCAATTGAATGAGGCCCACAACAGTCAGTCTGATAAATTAGCCAGACTATTTATCCCTGATTTATACATACTGTATTATTAGGGACTTTTCCAGTAATATGTATATTATAAAAGAGAAATATCACAATCCAGATTAATAAAAAAATCCGTCACACTGAAAGGTCCTTTTATATATAGAGGATTAAATTACTCTCAGAAGCTAAACAAATCTTAAACTGTAGACCAGGAAAAAGCTGTTAACTGCCAGAACACATGTGCTAAAAATGATATTGTTCTTGTAACAGGAATTTAGTTTTTTTATATATATATTTATGTATCCAAGAACACATCAGAAAAAGAAAATATGGAAACTAGAATAATATACAATAAAATATTAGAGAAAATATTAAGACTGTTTTTGTACAGAAGTTTCCATCTTGTCTGACTTAAGCACTTCCTAATAGCTTAAAACGTATGTACTGAGGAGTAGAGGGAAGGGTGGAGATGAAGGAAAACCAAGGGTGATTCATCATATCACTCTTACTGTACATATTCAGAAGAAGGTAGTTTGCAAGTACAAGCACTGCTCCTGCAGAAATGTAAATAGCCCTCCTATACCAAATTGTCATGGATGTCTCCAGGGACCAACAGAGCCTTCATAACATAATTTAAAAAACTAGCTTTATGTTGTTGACACCCAGTATAAGATTTATGGCAAAGTGATTATCATGTTAATGTTTTTTTTTTTTCAGAAGCTGATTAGATTTGTAAATATATCAATTGTTACTTAAGTTTTAAGTATCTTTCACAACATTTTTAAAGAGCCACGGAAGTGTCATATTTATAATAAGCTCTTATGAAGAATGTCACTTGATAAATGTTATTTAGGAAAAATAAAATAAGCAATATATCCTTTACCTTTTAAAATAATATACTTACATTTGCTTTAATGGCTGCATATATTTGCTTTTATTTCTAACAGGATTAAAGAAAGCATTGGACACAGATAATTTGAGAGACTGCCACTATGAATAGTCACCTAACAATAGGACTGTATAGAGGAGTAAGTCCCATTAAGATAGCTCTCCCTTTCATGCTATAGACAGACTACCAGTCCAAGATGGAAGTCCCCAGAGGAAGCAACATTTTATATTTTCTCTAAAAAAACTTTCATACTCAGGGCTGCTAATGTTGTTAATTACATACCTCACATATATGTAGAACATGTGATGCCATCATTGCTGTTCAACTTGTATTTTGCAACATTGTAGCTGTGGTTTTCCTAACAGCTAAGCTATAATGACCACTGAATTTAAGGAAAAATGTCACATATTTGGGAAGTATTAAAGAACTAACGGTATTAGCAGCCGTGAGCATGGACGCTTTCATAGAAAATATTTACTTTAGCTGACTTTGTGTCATGGGGGATAGCCTTTTATACTTATATTCTGTCTGTAGCTTGATTAGTCTTTTGGGCTTCTTATTGTATATAATTATATTGTCATGTCACATTTTACAGTGACAGTCATTCAACATAACTGAATAAGGATCTTATCTACTTCAATGGTTCCTCACATTTTGCCCAGGTTTTGTTTTTTTAATCCTGTTAGGATCAAGGATAAACTGTCTGCCGCCATGTGATTAACTCATTTTAGACTTTGTAAATACATTTATCACATTATCAAGTACAATTCTTCATAAGAGAATGAAACATACAGCAAATAATAGCTGATTGTGGCTTGCTGTTCTCACAAGGTGGCATTGTCAGTAATAGCTCTGGTATTGACATTTATTGTAAAAGTAACTTCAAAGGAATAGCAGTTAAGATATGTTGTATTAGCAACACTTGTTTTATAATGTTATCCATCAGTGTCAGATCAGCTATGTGTTATTTATCTATTTAATTGCAGCTTTCTATTGTGTAAAAGTTAAATATCCACACAGCTGCAGAGAACATATTCACACTTTGCTTGAGTGGAGCTGAAGGCCAGAAAGACTAAATGGCGATGTCGGTAGTTGAAACAACATCTAACACAGCCGTGCAGCCGGACTCATTTGTGATTGTAGGACATGTCAAGACATAGACCACATTTATCTGGATTAGTGTTTACTTTGGATCAGGCACAAAGGCTACAGCTGATAAACTCCATGTAATTCAAACAAGTGAAGGACTTGCACCATTCGCAGCCGACGTCATGCGGCAAAGTCTCTGCTCACATGGATAAGGTTTTAGATTTCCGTCTCTTTAAATGTGCAGCAATATCTCTTATTTAAGCAACCACTGTAGTTTATGAAAAGTTTCACAGGTTTGTGAAGCATGTAACAAAAATAAAGAAAGGAAACGTAAATATTTTTTAAAGTCAGTTAACTGGGACTCAAACAACTAGAAAAAAATAAATGAGAATTTAAAGCACTCAACAAATGCCAGGAGCCAGGTTTTCATGCCAGAAAATGCTTGCAGGCACCTAGATTTCATCCACTGTACATCTCTGCAATTCAATGTTACCTGGAAGCAGACAGGCATGAGTGACTGAGCCAGTGCAGTGTTGGCGTTACCGCACCCTCCAGCCCAACGTACCTGTGTGTAAGTGAGGAGTGAAAGCTGCTGCTGCTAGAACAGCCCTCACTGGCAAATAAACTTAGCAGAGCATCCTATTTGCAGCTAATTTAGGCCTTTTTTAATAGTTACTCGCAAGCAACCAGAAACTACATTTATCCGGCATCTACCAATCCACATGGTTAACTGAGAGTCTACTGTATTTAGTAAATCACATAAAATAGGTAAGTATAAATTTATTATAAATGATAATGTCGCAATTAAAAGGTTTCATGCACATAAGCCAAGGAGAAAATGTTCCCATATAATATACATATGGAAAAAGTCTGAACTGCTATGATGCCTGAAGGATGCCTCCTATCTGGAAGGTGCAGAAGGCTGTTACCCCAAAACTATATGAGTTCCCATTATAACCTGAATACTCTAATTCCACAACAGAATAGACACAGAGCTATAGCACAGTGTATAAAAATAAAATCCAATACTAATGATAATATAGCATCTACTGAGCAGACAAGAATATATATATTAGAGGAAAACACGCTGGGGATAAAGATAGATCCTACCCAGATATATAGAAAATGTTACTGGTGCCATATTTCATTAAGAACAAGTCAGTTTACTTAAAAACAAAGTCTATATCAAAATATATAGCAATGCTCAATTCCAAGAAAAAGTGGAAATAGGTAGATTAATACCTAAATAAAAAGGTGCTGATTATTTAATTATTTATAATAATAATAATATTAATACTAATTAAAAACTTTCACATAAAGTAAGGAGCTGATGGAGTTAAAGGTGCCCATTACATATAGCAATATATGACAATATTAACCAATATATAATGATGGATAATCATGAATGATATAGAAAAGTGTAACATCAATTTATCAGCCCAGTTTAAACAGTGTGTGCCCAATTCAATTTCAAGCCCACAACTCGATCGTTGTAGACCGTATGTCTGCGGGTGTGTTGCGGTCTTCCGTTCGTCTCCGATTATGATGCTATTCACTTGCTCAAGCCCACAAGTTACTGGCCCAAAGCGTAAACCGTAAACCATGCACTGGGTCATAGTAGTTCAGGGCGGGAACATGATCAATTAAGCAAGACCATTTTGAATTAGCCAATCGAAAATGAGACGTCAGTAAAACATGGAGGTTACATGTCAATCAATTAGGTTCGGGGGTCCCATATGCGCTCAGAATCGCAAAACCGCAAAATAAAAAAATGATAAAAATGAATGCCAATACTGTTCTAGTCCATATGGGTGGCCTGATATGTATTAACTCATTGATACCCAAGAACGATTTAACCGCAAAATTTGCGATTTTAGCCATCATTACTCTTGCAAAAGTAAAAGATCAAAGGCTTCTGGAGGCAGTAAGTTCCAGGTTTATCCATCGCAAAAAATTTTCTAGGCCGTAACTCGTAACCCATTTGGAGCCTGCAAAAAGACGCCTATTAATAGCAAATTAACTTGCAACCTCACATGCTGTACAGGCGACAGTAACATGCAAAAGCTCAATTGAATCGGGCTCTATGTCAATGCATCACCCTAATCACATACTCTAATAGGATTCATCAGCAATCAGTATGTAGCAACCACTAATTATATAAAACATGTAGAAAAAAGCATTACAATGTAGCAATTAAATATGTGAATCTAATATGTATACAGTGAGGCAAGTAACTCCCTCCCTTCTGGATCTCTATCTTGTCATGGGGCTTGTGTATCTTGCTGTAGGGTCACCCAAGATGGGCAGGTTATAGCAGAGAGGTCAGACAAATCGCAGTCCACTGGAGATGGAACTTGCAACCCACTGCAGTATCTTTCCCAAGAAAACGGAGAGGTTCATAGAGAGCCATACACAATTCAACAAATGAATAAGGTAAGTAACAGTGGGCATTATATAATAATACCTGTATAACACGTAGATACACTTATGAGATGGGAAAAGGCTACAACCTAAAAATAACTAGTTAGTAGTAGTAGTGATAAGGGGATTTGTATATATCAGTGGAGCATGAGATCTTTTTTTTGTATTTGGCATCTACCACCATCATCTGCACATGTTCAGTAGCAAGCAATTGCAAGGTTAATTCCAAGCCATGCTCATGCAGAAAAGTAAGCACTCCTCTCTTACATGTAGCCTTAACTAACCATTCAGAGCCAGCACTTTTTTTTAAGCCAGATATGATTTTTCTCCCTGTTTATTACTAGATTAAAGGTGCATGGTTCCCCAAAATATAGTGAGATGCACTTAAAATAAGTATCTAAAGGCCTACTCTCTACCTGAGAACATCCCAGCTCTGCAGAATATTATGTTCATTGGTTCTGACTTGATTTATTCAACAGTGAAACAAGTTAGTTTAGACATATTTCATGTAATAGGAATGTTTCGGACACTCAAGAAATTCGGAGACAAAAAAATCCAGAGACATATTCACTTCCAAGTGCTATACAACTCAGAGGAAATCCATCAGCACATTTTTTATTCAACTTTCTTATTTTTTTTTTTGTGTACAATTGGACAAATGTGGCTACTGTTTGAGTAACACAAAAATATTCATATTTATACGATAACCTCAGCAAATAGATGTGCAAGTGTATTATAATTTTCATGTAGTAAAAGGGCTGATCTCCCTCTACATTCGTGGGTTTGAAACTTGCGTATCTCCCATTTACGGATTGGTTTTTCTCTCACACTTACATGTGAGAGGCCTCCGCTGAGGGACGGGGGGAGGGATGCTGAGCCCCACAAACTCGCCCGAAGAGTGCTTAGGCCCTAGTGGAGGGCCTAAATGCTGCATTTGCGGGATGGGGGAGGGACGCTGAGCCCCACACACTTGCCCGAAGGACACTTAGGCTCTAGATGAGGGCCTGAATGCTGCATTTGCAGGATGGGGGAGGGACGCTGAGCCCCACACACTTGCCCGAAGGACACTTAGGTCCTAGAGTAGGCCTGAATGCCGCATTTCCCCTGCTGCTGAGTGACTCCCCCGCTGGGTGAGTTACACCCGACCCCTCACACCCTTCCTGCAGGCCAGCAGACGGGTAACTAAGCAGTTACCCCAGGTTGTACTTATTCACAGATTTTGTGCATTCGGGGGGTACCAGGGAACAGAATCCCTGCGAATGTCGAGGTCCGCCTGTATATATATTGCATCTATTTAGACTACTTACCATGTACCCATCATTATACTCACTGCCACTAACCCATCTTTCTACATGGATCCAGAGTTAATTTAGCATCATCTGTTACCCATGTTATTAGCCTGTTGTACTCCAATTCTACAAAACTCTCCCATAGTAATATCTTAAGATGCACCAAAGTTGTCAGCTCAGAGCCTGTCTGTATTTGTGTAAAATGCACTCACGATGCACACACACGCACACACTAACTATGTGTTCCTATTTGATATTCAAATGGGTACACAAATATATATTCACACACTTATTCATAATTATAGCAAGGTGCTTTCAAGAGATGAACCTCTCTTTGCTTTTGACTTGAGAGGTTCATCTCTTGAAAGTACCTTGCTATAATTATGAATAAGTTTGTCCAATAAAAACATTATCACTATACTGCAATACTCTGATTATTCACACACACACACACACATATATATATATATATATATATATATATATATATATATATATACATAAATAGATTGATAGATAGATGTGTATACATACATATAAATATATAAATATATATATATATACTAGCGACTTGCCCAACAAAAAATCACACTTTTCTACTCTAAGGACCTTTGGCGCTCATTGTGAGCCTTGCCTCACGTGTCCTTTGGCTCCTCTCTCTATTTTTTTAAATACTAATTAATGAATGAATTTAATAATAAATTAATATAGTTTACCTTTTTCTAATTAATATATGTAACAATTAATAGCCTAAAGAGGTAACAATCTCTTTTTATTGCCCTGCAGCATGAATGTCCCAACTCTACATTAGAAAATAGGCTGCGTGAGTGAGGGTAAACCGTTGGTTTATTTGTATAAAGCGCTGCTTTAGATGCGTAATGTTGTTAGTTGCAAGTTAGGGTTGTAAAATTGCGTTGTTTGTCTATGTGCTACGCGGTTCGTGAGCATTTGCCGTCCTTTGTAATAGTGTAATTGTACCTTGTATGTTCCTGGGTGAAAGTGGTACGTGGTTGACGGTGTTTTGCGCGGTCCAGGGTCGTGTAGCCTCGTTTTTATTTTGTTTGCCATTTTTTTTCTCGCTTATCAGATTTTCGAGTGCCGAAACTCTGCAAAATCAACTTAAATTTGTGTTCCACCTCACTCCCAGATGTCCTGGCTGTTCCCCCGTGCTGTGTGTGATGTTTTTGTTGTATTTTTTGTATTTTGTGTGTTTTAATTTTTTGCTTTGTGCGGTTCAGCCGTTAACTTCGTATTTTTCCTATCACGTATTTTTCTTATCACGTATTTTTCTTTCTAAGTTCTGTGTTCGTCAACTGATTGTAGCCTAAGGCGATCCCACGTTTCTTAAGTGTTTGGAGGCTAAATCCCGCGTGTTTCAATGTGTGATCGCCTCGCTTCACGAGGCTCGCAGGAGGGCCTTTGGCGCTCCTTTCAGGCTAAGTTCTGCGTGTTTCATTGCCTCCAGGCAATGAACGCCGCCTAAGTGATCCGAGTTAACGGCTCGCCTCACTACACCTAAGTCGTACGCACCACGCAAAGCATGACGACGTCTCATAGTTCGAAAATTATAATATGTAATGTGTATAATACATAAACATTTATTTGCCATTATATAGGTGTATAGATACAAATTATAATGCTGTCTTTAGTAATTGGAGCATGGGAGCATATCAATTTATATATAACATCAGGAACTTGAGGATATCCTCATATGAAGACTTCTCATGCTACATCTACTTAAAGCAGAAATAAGACACAAGTAACAGGTGATCCTGCCAGTTTGTGTTTTAAGAAAAACTAATATGTTTGTGAAGTAATGTAACAAAGTAACAATATTTGCAGAGAACATCTTAACTTTTGAACATGTTTGTATATTGCAAGTTTCTATCTTTGTGTGACTTGGGCACTTACTAATAGCTTGAAACCGGAGAGCATGCTCTAATCCACTGAATAGAATGAGAGAGGGGATTTGTGAAAGTGTTGGACCATTTGGAATTTAATGTCCACCCACTTTTCCTATACATGCTCAGAAGTTGGCACCCCACAACAGTAAATGCAAGCTTTGCCCTGCAGAAATGCTACTTGTATTATCAATGTCTACTGGGTCCAGCAGATCTATCAAAATCTAGTTTATTTCTAATTAAAACTATAGTTATACTATTATATTATTATATTAGGATATTATGTTCAAACGCAAAATATTTAAGGATTTACAACCACAACTCACAGAGGACACAGAACTGAAACATATATTCCCCAAACCCCCTATTCTTGCATTTAGGCAGCCACCAAATTTAAGACACACATTGGTGAACAGAAGATTGCCAAATGAACAGCATAACAGAGAAAATGGCACCAAACCCTGCAATAAAAGTCGCTGCAAACTATGCCAACACATCTGCAAAGAGGATATAGCCACGCACAACAACAAGACCCACAACATCAGAGGCTCATATTCATGTACATCCTTAAATGTAGTGTACATGACACAATGTACTGTGTGTGAAAGGGGGTGCTACATTGGGGAAACCAGCCAGAAACTACACATGCGAATAAACCTCCACCGAAGCTCCATCAAAAAGCACCATGAAGACAGCTATTGTACTCCAGTGGGACACCATTTCACCCAGGAGAATCACTCCATCCAGAACCTCAAAATAAAAGTACTCAGGGGGAATTTCAGAACTATCCAACAGCAGAAAACTTTTGAATTTAAAATGATTGAATTTTTTAATACAAAGGATTTGGGCATTAACATCGACTTAGGCTTTCTGGCCCACTATCTTAATGTTTTATAGCTAACACATTCCACTTACCTCCCCACTTCTATTGCTGTTTTTGTAAGCATTGCTATGCTGAAATGTATTGCTCTTTATTTTACTCTGCTGTGTTCTTATTTACAACCTGATTTATAGACTTACTGACCTACCAGGACATTATTCACAATGCTTGTCTGTTTCTCACTTAACTCTGCCCAATGAATTTTGTCTTTCTTGTTTTTCCAATTGTTTTGTTTTTTCTGTCACATAGTGGTCCTTTAATTCCTTCCTATTGTCCTTTGAATATTCCCTGTGTTCCGTTGGTTAGGAAGATCACCACTACAGCTGACAACTGTCCTGACCTCAAAGAAATGTGATGAAGCTTGTCTGCTAAACCCACTGTTTGTTTACCCCAGAGGAAATATCCAGCTGGAAACATATGCTGGTCCAGATGTTTACAATGTACTATGCAAGAAGATGCTCAGTGACATGCATTATACTGCCATCAATTATACATTAAATAAATATAAATAAATATATATATATATATATATATATATATATATATATATACTGTGTCTCTCCCCCCTCCCACCCCTGTGTCTCTTCCCTCCCCCCTTCCTCCCCTGTGTCTGTTCCCCCCTCTCCCTCCCCTGTGTATTTTTCCCCCTCTACTCACTCTGTGTCTGTTTGCCCTGCTCTCCCTCTCCTGTGTCTCTTCCATCCTTCTCCTGTGTCCCTTCCCCCCTCCCCCGTGTCTCTCGCCCCCTTCCCTGTGTCTCTTCCCCCCCTCCCCTGTGTCTCTTCCCCCCCCTCTGTCTCTTTCCCTCTCCCCCTTTCCCCTTTTCAACCTCCCCTCATCATCCTCCTCATCTCCCCTCACTTACCTTCATCAGCTGCTCCTGCTGCTTTCCATCGGCTGGAAGGACCCGGCATATGCTAATGACGTTACGCGCATGTGATGTCACATCATTAGCATATGCCGGGCCCCGACACGGAAGACGCGATGGAAAGCAGCTGATGAAGGTAAGTGAGGGGAGGAGGGTTAATCTGAGATGGGGAAAGGAAGGAGGAGGGAGGATGAGGATGAGGGGAGGGAGGAGGATGAGGGGAGGGAGGAGGATGAGGGGACCTCGCAGCTGACCTCGCAGTTGCGGCCCGTACTGCCTGTCCCGCGGGACATAGGGATGAGCGCCTATGGCGCTCATCTCCACCAGCGCAGTGAGCGCCTTTGGCTCTCACTGCCTGATGTACGGGGTCGTAGGGATGAGTGCCTATGGCTCTCATCTCCACCAGCGCAAGGAGTGCCTTTGGCTTCGCAAGGACCGCAGTTGCTGAAGGCTTTCTGTGCAAACCCGCAACCTTAGCAACAACCTGTATTACTCACAACTATATATGTGATAAGTTCAAACAATACAAAGACATGTTTTTCTACATCAAACAATAGCCTCCAGTACGATATAAATTTCTTATAATCTCAATTCCACTAGTTCTATCCAGATTCTTTTATGGCTTGTTTCTTTTTATAGGCTTCATGGTGCTTTCAGAACCACGCAAGACATGTTTATTTATTACAAAGGAAATTCATATGTAAAAGGTGTAGACATCCGAAATGTCCCAAAGTAAACTCTTTGATTAACACATTAGCTTGGCTCGATATAGTAAAATGCAATTAAGTGTGTTCTGCGCATTCTGCTTTTATGCACACTAATTCTCGCATGATTGAATTAAGACGGATAGCAGATGACACATTCCAGACCATAAAAAGCCTGTTTGTGAAGACCTGTTTGTGGGATAAAGTGGCCACGTGACAAATGTCTTGGAAGCAGATGTGAATTTCCAGGACATGGTGATTTAATTACTTTTTTTTTAGTTATTCTTGTACAAGACGGCTTTTTGTTTTGGAGAGTTGAGCTTGCTATGAAGTTTATTGAGGAAAACACAATAAGACAGAGGAAACCAATCTCATGTTATTGGTTTCTAGGTGGGAGGGAAGGCGGATTGCCAGAATGTTTTGGGAAAATATTTGTATGGTTTAATTGGCATGTGAGGCTCCTTGGAAACTCACTCATGGGAAGATCAAAGTAGAACGTGATAGAGATGTGATGTACATAAAAATCTGTCAAATTATATTTATACATTTTCAGTCTTACAAAGAGGGTAATATTATGGACCCCATAATATTATGTGGTAATATTATTTCATAAAACTGAGACACAAGAACAACTATATAATGTGCATTAGCATTTTTGCCAATTAAAAAGTTAAAAACTTTTTTTGAATTAAAGTTTTACATTATTTTTGCATTTGATTCAGTAAATGTAATCCCACTTTTCATTATTCAATTTTTTTTTCCATCTATGGCATTATATCAGTGGCAAACCTGTGCCCCAAGGGCTGCCAGCAGATCTGGATTTCAATATCTCTGCTTTAATCGGAGATATCAGAAAATCAATGAATGTGAGTAACTCAAGAGAACTGAATTGAATACAAAAGTAGAGAGATCCAGGAACACTGGACTGTTGACAGCCCTTGTATGACTGACTTGCCCACCACTGCATCATATCATGGGTCCAAGAAATTTAAATCCAGTATAGTGGAGGTGTTCTTACTCATTCATTTGTGGATGCATCAATATTTTTTCAACTTTTTTATATATTACTAGTGATTTGCCCATCAAAAATGATGGAATGATAGAGTTTTATAAATTGTGTCTCTACCCCCCTCTCCATCCCCTGTGTCTCTTCCCCCTCTCTCTCCCCTGTGCCCCCCCCCCCCCCCCGTGTCTCTCCCCCCTCTCCTATGTCTCTTTTGAAACCATCATCATTATGTCAGTAATGTAATCAATTAGCGCAGAACTGGGCATATTACGGCCCACAAGCCACATCCTGCCCTTTGGCTGTCTCTGTCCGGCCCGCTACAATGGCAGCATGGCATCCGATGCACAGCCCCAAAGGAGGTGACTGAATGGAGCTACCCAGGATCCTGCCTGCCCAGCCCTCGTCAGCCTCTGTCCCGGATCCCATTGCTCACAGGTTGGGAATCCTTCTCCTGCCTGGACCTTCATACTGCAGGGTCATGTAACATCAGTATGAATTCCCTTGCAGTATGAAGGGGGGGGGGGGGTGAATTATGTGCATGGGGCATGATGGTTGGTGAATATTGGGACCAGGGGCCAGGAGCCCTGGGGGTTTTGAGGGGTTGAATAATGCTCCTGATAGGGGCCTGTTTTTTTTTTTTGGGGGGGGGGAGTAAATGGTGCTGCTGAGGGGTCCCTGGGGATGAATATGACTGCTGAGGGGGGCCTGGGGGTGAATATGGCTGCTGAGGGGCTTGGGGTAATGAATGGTGCGACAAGGGGGGTCCCTAGGTTTTTTGGGGGAGTGAATGATGCTGCTGAGGGGCCCCTTGGGTTTTCATTTTTGGGCGGTGGGTGAATGATGCTTCTGAGGGGGCCCTAGGGAGTTGGGGAATGAATATTGCTGATGAGGGGGCCTTGGGGGGGTTTGTGAGGTGAATATGGCATCCAAGGGGGTTGGGGTTGAATAGTGGTGCTGAGGGGGGCCTGGGGGTGTTGGAGAGTGAATCAGGACTTGGGGGTGGGTTAATGGTGCAACAAGCAGCCCTGTTTTTCTTGGGGGGGGGGTGCGGTAAATTATGCTGCTGAGGGGACACTGGGGGTTTTGGGGGGTGAATGGTGCTCCTGAGGGGTCCTGGGGGTCAGGTAGTGAATATTGCTGCTAAGGGGGCCCTGGTGGGCTGCTGAGGGGGTTGGGGGGTAAATTGTGCTTGCTGAGAGGGGCCTGGGGGGGGGGGGGTATTGCTGCTGAGGAGTTGGAGGGGAGTGTGGTGCTGCTGAGGGGGCCTGGGGTGTTTTACAAGAAAATGTTTTTTGTTTTTTTAATCACATTTGTCACATATAATAGTTGTCAAACTGTCAAACTAAGCTTGGGACAAATCGCAGTTTGACAACTACGATTGATTGCAACACAGCACATGCGCATTGCGCGGCACAGGGTAGGGGAAAAAGACACATGGGAGGGAGAGGGGGGAGAAACACAGGAGAGGGGTGAAAGAGACACAGGGGAGGGAGAGGGGAAGATATAAAGGGGAGGGGGAAAGACACACAGGGGAGAGAGACAGCGGAGGGGGGGGATGAGACACAGGGGACGGCGTAAAGACATGAGGGAAGGGAAAAGGGGGGAGAGACACAGGGGAGGAGGGAACAGGCACAGGGGCGGGGGGAACAGACACAGGCGAGGAAGAGGGGGGAAGAGACATGAGGGAGGGGGGAAGAGACACAGGGGGAGGACAAGGGGTAAAGAGACACATGGGGAAAGACACACAGGGTAGGGGGGAAGAGACACAGGTTAGGGAGAGGGGGGTAAAAACACAGGGGGGGAGGAGACACAAGTGAGGTAGAGGAGGGGGGAAAGGAGACACAAGGGAGGAAGTAGACAGGGGGAGATACTCGCAATGAGCACCAAAGGCGCTCATTGCAAGGCCAGTGATGAGCGCCAAAGTAGAGGCAGGAGAGGCTTGCAATGAGCCCCTCCCGTCAAGTAGAGGGTGGGAGAAGTAAAGGGGGGGAGAGGCTCGTATTGAGCGCCAAAGGCGCTCATTGCGAGGCCTGTGATGAGCACCAAAGGCACTCATCTTGAGGCCAGTAAAGTAGAGGGGGGAGGGGCTCCCATTGTGTGGCAAAAGGCATTGCCAGGCTTCCCTTTTTATTGCCATAATTTTTGCCGTCATCTCTAGGGCCCATGTTATTCTAAGGAGCCTGTTTGTGTCACTTTTATGAATAAAATTAAGTAAGCTATAAAATAAATATTGAGCAGAATTCAGCCTATGGTTCGGCCCTCCACAGCAGTCCGAATTTCTCATGTGGCCCCTTTTGCAAATTCATTGCCCACCCCTGAATTAGCGTATAGAAGTCCAATATGCAATCAGACTCACAATCCGGCAATGTACAAAATAATAAAAATAAATGACAATACTGTTCTAGTCCATGTGTGTGGCCTGATATGTATTAACTCATTGATTCCCAAGATTGATATAACACAGAAATTAAACCGTCAATAAAAAAAAAATGTATTGCATATTTGCAGGCTTGCGACTATTGTAAAAATAATTCTAATGTATTTCATCGCTTTCCCCGTCTTTAAAAGTGCAGTATTGATTTTTTATTTGCATTTACAGTGCTATTAACAGGTGTTTAACCCCCTTGTGAGTCCTATCTAGTACTCATAGGATTTTCTTTTACATTTACCATTTACTGGTATAAAAACATTTGCGGGCTTTATAAATTGTAGCAATTGAATAGCGATTTGCGATTTTAGCGACTGTAACTTTTGCAGGCTTGAAAGATCAAAGGCTTAGATGGGTTGTAAGTTACGATTTTGGCAACCACAGTGATTTTCAGCCTATAACCTGTAGATGGTTTGCTGCTCGCTAAAAGACGCCAATTGAATAGCAAATTAGTTTACACGCTACATTACAGGCTCCAGTAACCAACAATTGCTCAATTGAATAAGGACCTTGCTTAGGAGTCCTTCACTCACAAGCAAAGCTGGAGTGGAAAAAGCGCACAATCCCTTCAGTAGTCCCAATGTTATGGGGTAATTTTGGTCTGAAGCTCTCAATGTTGGTCTCTCTTATGTAGAAATGTTTTATATATACACTGTACTGATTGCGGACAGATAGATAGATGCTATGTATCTATCATTTGGCTGGTTGCCATTTGGATTGGTTCTCACAGTGCAAAAATCCTGGTGGCAATGAAATAGACTAGTACTGTGGGTATGGCCACCTGTTGATGTCACGGTTTTGCTGTAATGATAGTATCTAAACAGCCATGGATCCTTCAAACGCACCCCAAATCAATGAGATGGAAATCAGGGTTGATAAACAGGTTTTATTCATAGAATGCCGCAGATAAAATATACACAGTAGTCTATCTTTGGTGTGTGCCACAAACAACGGATAGAACAAAGAAAAAATAAAAAACAAGCTCAAAGAGATTTAAAATCTATAAAAACTTTGATAGGTTGGTGAACAAAAATGGTGTCTCCACTTTCTTTGAGGTGTTGGAGATGATATTAATGTGTAAATACACTTCATCAATCGTGTTTCTCCGCTTTGCTGACGGCTTCCTCTGTGATAATGATATAAATGTTGGTAGTACCCTGAAGACTGTGCCTTGTTCTCCTAGGTGTTCCCATAACGGTGAACACCTTTGCATTTCTCTTTTACTCCGGCACTGACGTGAGCAGAGCCTAAGAAAAGCTGCAGATCCCAGTTCCCACCAATAGAAGCCAAAATAGTGCCTAACCCTGAAGAAGGGAATCACCATACCTGACACCCCAGTCCGGACCACCTCCAGACAGGAGTAAGAACCTACTACAAATACACGGATCATCTTACAGACACACCTACCCAGTGCTACTCCTAAGTTGGGGACACACACCTGACATCCTATTCCGCTTCACTTACATGCACCTGCCTGGCTCACCATATAATGTAGCTTTGCAGTGCACTCCCCTTGGTCGCCTAGTGCAGCCAATCAGAAGCTGCATCACCAGATCTATAGCTCATAAAAGTAAGTATTAATATTGCAGCCAAAATATAACATTAATATAAATTATTATAACAGGGTCACTGCCACAACTAGCAAAAATCTGGACAGGCAGAGGTTAACGGGATTATTGGAGGCACAGGGTAACATTAAATACAGGAAATCCAAACCATTGATGGAAGCACATCCTACATTCATAACTCCCTGCTCAGCAAGGTATGTCCAGACTGACCCTTTATCAACTGTTTTGTTTCTGCCATGACTGACTTCATCAGGAACGCAAAGTGTGGCACCCAGGGATGGTGCGGGTAGATGAGCAAAATTCTTACATGTGGGCAGCTGGCAGTAGTTTGGATCACTGGAAGGGGGTTATGGTAGGTGGCAGGCGATAGAGTATGTGATTGTACACAGTGGGAGATAACATTGAAGTCAAAATCCAAGACAAGAGGAAGACAATCTGGGAAAAGCTATGCACCAGAAACCAGTATAAACAAACAAGAAACACTTCAGGATTCTAAAACCTTGCCTAGGCACTGGAACTCCAAAGTGACCTGTATACTGCTGACACATGATCTAGTCATTAATAAAGTCCCTGAAATCATCAATGAGACTCAGAAATCTTAGTTTGAGAAATATCTCCATAGTGACATCTTGCATCCTTAATCATAAAATATGGGATAGAGCTCTCGGTTTACAGATTATAGGACATTCACCTAACTGTCGAGGAGCATCCAGAAATGGCACTGGGGATAAAGAATTGTAGAAAACCACAAACAGCAAGAAACGGGATGTGGGCAGCTGTTCACTCTGGCACAAGGTACTAGTATGACAAGCCAAAATGTTCCTCCTTATAATGTCTTGTTGTTGCTATATTTTATAAAGATCACTCATAAAATCGAGTTTCATTTGTTTTATCAACTACTTAAGCTGTAAAATCAGTATTTGTAGAAAATAAATGCAACTTCTCTCTGGTTTTCAAGGGTGTGTGAGAATCTGCTTATTAACTTGGTCCTACAAATATGTTTATGTGGCCTTAGAATCAATAATATTCTACTGTATTTATTGTTAACATTAATTATTTTTCCATCAGTCCTGCAATGCACTAAAAACAACATCTGCCATTTATATAGTACTGCATTAATTATTGTTACTGAGGGATTAAATCTACAATATGCAAAATATGAATTTACATTTAGTACATTTAGTATTAGCATTAAGCAAAAGATTATCGTTTCTGAACAAAAAATTATCATTTTCTTTTTAACAATTAATTAGGGAAGAACATCTTGATAAACCAGCAGTTGTTCTCGGCATAATCAAACAGAGCGCTAAATGGCAAGTGGAAAAATTGTTTTCCTTTTTGAAATTGCTAATACATTGATGGTGTTACAGGCATTTTAGTTTGGGTTGTAGAGTTTATGAATCCATCTTTGAACTGCTGTGTATATAATGAAACTTCATCGGCTAAGGTGTTGGAACCTGATCAGGATAGAAGGATACATTTTTCACTATTTCATTTATACAATCAATTTGAGTTATCTTTTCCCAGAAAACAACATCTGAATAAATTAATAATGTTCCTGGTAAAAACTCAGGCCTTTGTACTCTCTCTGCTTTGACTCTCTGAAATCTGGCTTCTGTGCCCATTAATTACAGCACCCAATAAAGACAGCACTCAAAAAAAGTAACAAAGGACTAGCTCTGAACAACTCCAAAGGCTAATTTACTTTCTTCAAATTTTTCTAGAGCTATCTGCTGCTTTCGAATACCATTTATCACTCTCTTTGGCTTTAAACCTCTCCAGTTCTTTGTCGTGTGTAGAACAGCACTCTCTTGGTTCACATCCTTCTTCTCGAACCACACTTTCCGTGTTTATCTCTATGGCACTTCTTCCTGTCCTGCACCTCTGACAGTTTGAGGCTCTGAGTTTCTTGCTTTCTTTTTTTTTTTTTTTACACATTGTCTCTCTGCAGTATTATAAGCTCATTTGGTTTTCAATATCAATTGTATGTAGACAATAACCAAATTTACCTTTCCTGGCCAGACCCATCCCCTTCTCTATTAGTCTGAGTCACCATCTGCCTACTAGAAATCTCTTCCTAGATGTCTTGTCCTAGTCTTGTCTCGCCTTGACTATTGTAACTTGACTCTCACTGGCCTTCCCATCAAGCATTTGCCCTACTTGAGTCCATCATGAATGCCTCTGCAAAACATATCCAACTTACTCATCCATCCTATTCCACCTGTCAGTGTCTCCATTGGTTCCCCATATCTAATGGAATAACATTTAAAATCTTGACCCTTACATACCAACCCCTCAATACTTCAGCAGTTACACCTGTAATCCAAGTATAACATTAAACACCCCCTTTCAGTGTGCTCAAGACCTACAGGGCTTCTGTGTTACTTCAACCCTTTGGACCTCCTTACTGGTTATTGAGCTTTAAGAGGTCCATTAAAAACAGATTTTAAAATAAATGTTTCACCTATAGCTCTCACACTAACAGTTACACATATCAATTCATTTAGTAGTGCATTGTTTACCACAACAAATAGCCCCCATCTACAACCTTCTACTGGTTAATCATCTTCTGTATCTCTTTCCTAACCATCTCCTTTAGAATGGAAGTTTTTAGAAGCCAAATATATCTACTCCTTCTGCATCAACAGGTGTTACTGTAATATTGTGTTACATATCCTCCATATGCAATGTATTTCTCCCCCCTTGAATATGGAGCTGCATTGTCTGTGATTTATAAATAAATAATATTAATAATATAAGACAATTATGGGCTCTGCAGTGCATCGATAATAATCAATAATAATAGTCATTAATTTCCCTTTCACAAACCTTCAGAGCATTACATGCTTCATCATTTGCAAAGCATTGCAGAACATCAATTCTCCCATGCAGATGTGGCACATCCTGAAGCTGATGAGAAAGCATAGACTACTAGCTGCAAATTGTATCTACTAGGGCTGTCTCAATGCAGCTTTATTCACTTGATTAACTGCCCATATAAAAAAAGCATTGGCTGTACACTTATTATCTATGTAGTTACTTGTGATAGGCCTTCAAGGGCTATACAAGTATTAACTAAACATGCATATAACCAAATCAATACCAAACAGCCTTCCAACATGATCCTCATGCATTTATCAGATAGAGTGCAATGTCTTTTGTGACTTCCATGTTCCTTTAATATGACATTTCTACCAGAGCCTTCTTATACATTACCCAAGTTTACATCTATGTAAAGTAAACTATTAATAAAACACTGCAAGACTGGGCAATGAATTATTGTCTGAATAAATCAGAGCAACTCCCTGCTCCCATCCAGACCCATGGTGGGATTCAGAGCCAGCTACATCCGGGATTACTTGATATCCTGACCGCACCTAATAATAAAACTCAAAACATTTTATATACTTTACTTAGAAGCATATAAAATATACGTCTCTAGACTCCCTTTTAATTCTATAATTATTTCTGAGTGGTTCTATTTTGAATCTTATGGATATTTATATCCAAAAACTGCATTTTCTGTTACAAAATATAATATTAGGCTTAAGAAGGGATATAATGTGAAAATAACGGAACAGCTCCATCTAGAGGTTAAGTGTTGATAAAACACTGTTCAAAAATGAACATTGTATCTTTGATCTATTTTGAATATTCACATTAGGGTACAGATCGCTAGTTCTCAACAAGATACAAAAACGCAGTTTACATTGGTGTACTTAGGATTTATGCTGCCCGGGGGCCATTCAGATTTGGCACTCCACACCACGTTTAATTGAGCAGACCTGCATCCAAGTAGTTACTCCTCCTATCCCTTTATTATAACAAAATAATATACAGTCAGGTCCATAAATATTGGGACATCGACACAATTCTAAACTTTTTGGCTCTATACACCACCACAATGGATTTGAAATGAAACTAACAAGATGTGCTTTAACTGCAGACTTTCAGCTTTAATTTGAGGGTATTTACATCCAAATCAGGTGAACGGTGTAGGAATTACAATAGTTGTATATGTGCCTCCCACTTTTTAAGGGACCAAAAGTAATGGGACAATTGGCTGCTCAGCTGTTCCATGGCCAGGTGTGTGTTATTCCCTCATTATCCCATTTACAAAGAGCAGATACAAGCTCCAGTGTTCATTTCAATTGTGCTATTTGCATTTGTTGCTGTTAACTCTCAATATGAGATCCAAAGAGCTGTCTCTATCAGTGAAACAAGCCACCATTAGGCTGAAAAAACAAAACAAACCCATCAGAGAGATAGCAAAAACATTAGATGTGGCCAAATCAACTGTTTGGATCATACTTAAAAAGAAAGAACGCACCGGTGAGCTCAGCAACACCAAAAGACCCGGAAGACCACGGAAAACAACTGTGGTGGATGACCGAAGAATTATTTCCCTGGTGAAGAAAACACCCTTTACAACAGTTGGCCAGATCAAGAACACTCTCCAGGAGGTAGGTGTATGTGTGTCAAAGTCAACAATCAAGAGAAGACTTCATCAGAGTAAATACAGAGGGTTAACCACAAGATGTAAACCATTGGTGAGCCTCAAAAACAGGAAGGCCAGATTAGAGTTTTCCAAACAACACCCAAAAAAGCCTTCACAGTTCTGGAACAACATCCTATGGACAGATGAGACTAAGATCAACTTGTACCAGAGTGATGGGAAGAGAAGAGTATGGAGACGGAAAGGAACTGCTCATGATCCAAAGCATACCACCTCATCAGTGAAGCATGGTGGTGGTAGTGTCATGGCGTGGGCATGTATGGCTGCCAATGGAACTGGTTCTCTTGTATTTATTGATGATGTGACTGCTGACAAAAGCAGCAGGATGAATTCTGAAGTTTTTCGGGCAATATTATCTGCTCATATTCAGCCAAATAATTCAGAACTCATTGGACAGCGCTGCACAGTGCAGATGGACAATGACCCGAAGCATACTGCAAAAGCAACCAAAGAGTTTTTTAAGGGAAAGAAGTGGAATGTTATGCAATGGCCAAGTCAATCACCTGATCTGAATCAGATTGAGCATGCATTTCACTTGCTGAAGACAAAACTGAAGGGAAAATGCCCCAAGAACAAGCAGGAACTGAAGAGAGTTGCAATAGAGGTCTGGCAGAGCATCACCAGGGATGAAACCCAGCGCCTGGTGATGTCTATGCGTTCCAGACTTCAGGCTGTAATTGACTGCAAAGGATTTGCAACCAAGTATTAAAAAGTTAAAGTTTGTTTTATGACTGTTAATCTGTCCCATTACTTTTGGTCCTTTAAAAGGTGGGAGGCACATATACAAACTGTTGTAATTCCTACACCGTTCACCTGATTTGGATGTAAATACCCTCAAATTAAAGCTGAAAGTCTGCAGTTAAAGCACATCTTGTTTGTTTCATTTCAAATCCATTGTGGTGGTGTATAGAGCCAAAAAGATTAGAATTATGTTGATGTCCCAATATTTATAGACCTGACTGTATTTATAAGTATGCATGTATATATACACGCAACTGTGATATAGCTTTAAAAGTACACCTCCATTTTAGGAGAATGTAAAACCTCTTATTACACCCTCCACAAAAGCAGTAGGGTTACATATGGGGTAGTGTATTTTAAAAGGTGTGTCCACATCATTAAATAACATGTCACATGGCAGTAAATGGAACATATATTGTTTCAGTTGACAATTCAGACCACAATTATGGAAGACTAAGGGGCTCCACATAAGCCTAGGGCTCAGTACTAGTTTTACATTTGTCTGTTTGTGTCAGTGTCCCATGCGCCGCTGTGACAACAACAAAATATCTTGTCTGTTTGTGTCAGTCATCATCCGCTGTGACAACAAAACACACTTTCTATTAACATATATATTACAGACAAGTCATATACCCAGAACAACCACTTAATACATTCAACTAGATAGATACCACCCATATTATCATTCTTTTTTTTATGAACATTTATTTTATTTATTCTTTTATTTATTGTTATAAAGGATGGAGGGATGGGTATCTTCTCACATGGCTAGCTGGGGGCATAATGGCCCAAATGGCACCAAAGAGCCTATAAATGGCTCCACCCCCAGCTAGCCACCTCTAATGACATACCCCGGTCCTGCCAGGTCAAGTGGTCCCTCCCCTCAATTCCAGGAGGCCTGGGGGTGGTCTACGGGGCCATTCATTAACTTCTCTCAGTTTGCAATAGTCATAATTCTCTTACATCCAAAACTCAAAA
Organism: Discoglossus pictus; assembly: GCA_027410445.1. Taxonomy (NCBI): domain Eukaryota; kingdom Metazoa; phylum Chordata; class Amphibia; order Anura; family Alytidae; genus Discoglossus; species Discoglossus pictus. The sequence goes on from CM050170.1 coordinate 160,473,466, forward strand.
AACATGTTATATTCCCTTCACCATCCCCATCCTATCCCTTATAACCCTTAAAACTTCCATTACTTGTACGATTGTTATAACCAACATTGGGAGGTTTGAGTTTCTCCCTCTTAGATCTTCTTGCAGACCCTTCATATGAGCCATTGTCTTCAAACAGCTCCTCTGCTAAATCCAGCTGGAAACGACTTTAATCTCATAACACAATATACTTATACAGTGGTCAGGCTTTATGATGTCATTCACTGTGACATATGGTGATATCACCCACTGGGGACCAGTATCAGCGTTCAAGGAGCTTGCCTGCATCTGTGACCCAAATTAATTTATGTGCTGAAACAAATGGCAACTGAAAATCTTATATCAGATACTTACAAATATTTATTGTTTCACAAATAGAAATATACTAAAGAAGAAAATAATAAAAACCCAGCACACCTCCCTCCTTTTGTTTCTATAAGGTGGGTATCTAAGCCACTGTCACCATATACATACAGTAACTAAAGATAACAAGTTTTTTGAGGCCATGGACCTTCCTTCCTTTGCCGCCTACACTTGTAACCTTTTAACTGTATCTCAGCAGCACCTGGGCCCCTATTCAATTGAGCAATTGTTGTGAGGAGCTCGTAATGTAGCCCGTAAACTAATTTGCTATTCAATTGGCCTCTTCTAGCAAGCTGCAAACGATCTACGGGTTACAGGGTGAAAATCTCTGCCGTTGTCAACATAGTAATTTACAACCCATCTAAGCTTTTGATCTTTACAGCCAGCAAACGTTACAATCGCTAAAATCACAAATCGCTATTCAATTGCTACAATTCCTCAAGCCCGCAAAAGTTTTCACATCCGTAAATGGTAAATGTAGAAGAGAATCCTACGGGTACTAGATAGGAGTCGCAAGGGGATTAAACACCTGTTTGTAGCAGTGTAAATGCAAATACAAATCAATAATGTACTTTTAAAGACGGGGAAATCGATGAAAGACATTAGAATTAATTGCACAACAGTCTAAGCTCTCAAATCTGTTCATTTCGGTGTCATATCAATCTCAGAAATCAATGAGTTAATACATATCAGGCCCCCCAAAGGGACTAAAGGAGTATCGCCCTTCTTTTTAATATTTTGTACATTGCCGAATAGTCTGCTCGCATCTGGGACCTCTAAATGCTAATTGATTGACGTGTAACCTCCATGTTTTACTGACGTAATGATGACGGTCTCATTTACTATTGGCTGTATCTAAATCAGTAGTTACGCCCTTGCTTAATTGATCATGATCAAATTTCAGGCCACGCCCTGGAAATGATTAGACGTGCGCGCTTGTCGGGCGATGCGGCATCTGGGACCCAGGAACAGGGATGTGCAGTAATCAAACCTGCAGACTGAGCATGGGACGCTGCTAAACAGCTTCCTGCGGGAGGGGGGGGGTTAAATTGGCAAAAGCTACGGACACAGAGCAGCTAATATCGGCCTTCTTCCAAAAGCAAGCAACCAAAGGAGATCTCGAGCTGTAAATCACTGACTGAGAGCTGTTTTCACAATGAGCAGCTGATATAGCACCGCAAGGCACATCCGGATTTAACCACCAATCTTCAGAACGGGATCTGGATATCAGTTGCAACGAGAGTTACTAAAGCTAAGTTCCCTGTTTCCTTATTGTACACTGCTAGTGAAGGAACACTTATCAAATTGATGCATTGACGGTTCATCTGATGAGAATCTACATAATGGCTCATACAACGAAATATTAATACTAGAGAACTAACCTAGGATTTCTACCTTTTTCTAACTGCATTTGTTATGAGAGCAGTGAACAGAGAGTCATATTTCTACATAGGGTCTCAATATTGGACTGCTGCGTAGACCTCTGATCAGGCTAGTGGGATTGAATTATATAGGGATGTGTGAAGCCCCTGTACCCACATGACGCTATAATCTTGATACTGATTCAACACTGTTGGAGATGGTATTGGAGCTAGTGGATAATAAGAGTGACAAAACCATTAAGAGATGATTTAACTCTTAGTACACATTGTGTGGAGGTGCTTATAGTTACAGCTGAACCAGACTTGCATTACACTGAGCTGGTGAAGAGCACATATATGAAACCACATAAGTGAAACACAGGTTCTGTTTGCAAATTTCTATCAATAGAGCCACAGGAAGCATGTGGTTAAAACGCATCAGAATATATTCTTGGTAATAGTCTCCACGTAACAATTAAAACGATGGAATTTTACCCCACGTAAGCAACATCTTGCTACGGGTTAAACTGGATCCACAGATTATTTTAACCAGTGGGACCATGAGGATCAATACTTTGCTAAACATTCTCTTGTTTGAAAAAGGGGTTACTGGAATACTGTAGACCCATTTAAGTGGACGACTGATTATACTGCATTATACCTAAAAGATGTTTAAATAATCTTTACGACGAACCAACAAGGAATAAAACATCGCTTGCTGCTATGTCTTTCTGTCCGCATATTGTGAAAAAAAAAAAATCCTGTTTTATATTAGAAGATTTTTTGTCTCCGGTGTTCTAATCTAGATTAAATTCAGCACTATTTTCTAAAAAGTTGTTAATAGTATTAACTCTATACTTCTTAAAAGAAGTTATTAGCAAATTGGATAAAATTAAGGTGTTCTGATTTTGGAAATTTCAGGTACACATATACATTTAACATTAGTTGTTAGAATTCACAGTTTTCAAATATAGACATCACTATTCTTTAAAAAGGAAAAGTAAGAAGGAGGGATTGATCATGATCACGCTCTGAAATGCATGGTTTACAATTTCGGCTTTCGGCCCATAAATTGTGGGCTTTTCAATTGAATCGCTTTGTAATTGTAGCAAATTCCAAGACCGCAGACATACAGCCTGTATAACGTAATCTGCGGGCTTGCAATTGATTAAGGCCCCTGGTCTTGCCCCATCACATCTCTGAAGATGAGGAAAAATTAGTTGGTGGATACAGCATGGGCATATTTAGGTTTTAGGCTGCCCTAGGCCCAGGCAGTCTTATGTGCTGCCACACCACATTTACTTGAGTGCAACCACTCTCCACACCTGTTATTACTCCTCCTATCCTCTTGTTATATCTCAACTCATAGGTTTATGATTATTTATGTATATCAGAAAGTATTAGGTACACTTTCAGACAGAAAGGTCACTACAAATAGACATGTCTGTGCCTTTGCAACCATCATTCTATTGTACTGCACCAATATCTTCAGGCAGCCTGCTTCCCCCTGAAAATGTGTTTCCCTAGGTAGGGCTAGATTTGCCATTAGGCAAAAAAGGAACTTGCCTAGAGGCACTTCTTCAACAGAGGTGCATGACAGTAACAAACAAATGTAAAGATCTTAATTATGTCAGAGTCCCAAGGTGCTGTGCTGCTGGAGCTTAGATTTTGATTGTGTGCAGGGGAAGGTAATTTAAAATCCAGAAGGATGGCCAGAAAGAGGCATGTCTTCAGTGCCACAGGGAGGTGTCCTGCCCCTTTTGACACTTTCAGCCTGTAAATGCAGCATGATGATTCACTAGTGTTTGTTCGGTTGTTTTTAATTTTTTTTTAGTTACGTTACTTATTCCATGAGGAACCCATTTGAGACACAAAGCACACACACAACTTCAGCACACCATTCTGCACCCAATTATATAGATTGTGGTGCAGCACAAGACAGTTCAGCTGCCACGTGGCCGCAGGCCAAACGGACCTGCTGAGTGATTGGGCCGCCTCCGGTTTTCCCTTGATCCGGAGCAGCCTGGAGACAGCAGGGTGAGGAGATCGTGGGAGGATAAAGGGAGCTGGTGCCGCCTCTGCTCAGCGCAGAAAGAAGGCCCTGCAGAGCGGGAGAAACGCAGGGACGGCGAGGGGCTGCAGCGCAAGCCCAATGGGAGGTGGAGGAGCCGAGAGGCAGAGGTTCCCCTGGGATCCGATGCCAGCAGATGTCCTGGCCACCATAAGAGTGAGCAATCAGTGTATGAGCACTGCTACGAGGGCTGGATCCTATATTGCAGGGACGAAGCAACACCCAGCAAGAGTAATGGGAGAGGTTCCCGCCAAAAACTTATAATAAGCGGCCCACAGGCTGGCTGAGTTTACTAATCATAGACCATCACACTGAAGCTCAAATCTAGATTGTCACCCTATAGGGTAATACAGATCACAGCACAGTAAAATCAAGGGATAATATAAGTATAAGCTAAGCTCTTCATAGTATTGGACCACAATATACCATACAGGCCTGACAGGAGCTAAACTGGGATTTCTTTAAACATCATTGCCTGCATAGAAGGGTGCAGAAAAGACTTACAACCTGAGACTTCCCTGCATTAATTCTCTTAATTTGCCAGGGGAACGGGTGGACCACTGGGGAACTGTAAATACTTGTATATAATCCCCAAGATTCATAAGCAGCAGAGACAACACTAAGGGCAGTAGAGCTCTAATAGACCTAAGAGACTGATTATGCAACAGAAAGCTCTAGTGGCTTCCCTGCAACACTTGAGCATTCAGAGACTGCTGTGAGACACTGCCATCTAGGGGTAGCACATGGTATTACACTCTTTAGAGGAGGGGTAGCCGAACTAACCAGCCAACAGGCCATTAAGATACAGACACTATCTCACTAAAAGAGTCTAATACTCTCTGACTAAGACAATTCATGCTTAAATATTAAATGCCGCTCCGGGGCAGACAGCATAAGCGGAAAAAAGGTCTGGTCAGAGGAGAAGGTACCCCACCTGGACAAGAGACTCAGAATCAGTGGTCAGTGAAACAGTGTCATAGATGCCCTCAATTTCAAACACATTGATGCCAGAAGGGATCATAGATTTAAAAGACGTAAAGAAACCAAAACAGTCTGATCCAAACACACGTGGTCAATAGCTCCTAGACGGAAGTCCAAAAGAAATACAGTGTAAATATTGTGTACTTGGACATTAAAGTCATGAAGGGTCGGGCCTAATGGACTGTGTAACAAGCCCCCTCTGCTCTTGACTCCATGAGAGAATGAACAAAGCGTTATATCATGAAAATATAAGGAACAGGCAATTCAACTGGGATAATTTCCCCAACTCGCACAATATTGAGCTGTGAATGCTCCCATATTAAGTGAACAGGCAGCTGACCAGGACATCCTTCTAAAATAGCAGGGCCCTAGATCCAAGATCTGGTGACATATCTATTACCATTCAATTTCACAAGGAAACCAAAGCAGACCTTCTTTCCAGCAATGGGGAAACAGAGGAAAAGTGTCCCCTCAAGGGGTATAAGGTAGCATTTAAAATCGGCCATAGAGAGGGGGTCCTCTCCTAAAGAAGACGCTCTTGAACACTCTGGCTCCTCGGAGTCTGATGGGGAGCGGAACAGCTTGAATGATGATATGAATCTATCTGCAGGGTCCATGGCAGAGATTGAGGCTCTTTTGAGTAACCAACTTTTATTAGCCCTCACAGAGGATCTGCATGGTCTGGGGCAGAGGAAACAAAACCTAGAAGAGGTTATAGATCAAATTATAAATATGCTAAATTCAGATAGAGCTGATATCACCGCAAATGAAGATCATATTTTAACTCTGGAAACCAAATTAGAGGATTTGGAGAACAGAACCAGAAGACATAACGTGCGAGTGCGGGTGATCCCTAGGACAGTCTCTGATCTGCACTCCTATCTCAGAGCGGTTTTTGGTACCATTCTCCCGAATATTCAAGATAAAGATTTAGAGATGGAGAGTGTCCATACAGGCCCAGCTAATTCTGAACAGCCGAGGGATGTCCTTGTCAGATTCTTGAGACAGAGCTCTAGGGACATGATTCTAATGGCTTCCCGGAAAATATCCATGCTAATGGGCCCAGATGAAACCCAAATAAAAATGTTTGCAGATTTGGTCCCTTCAACATTAGCAAAGAGGAGGGAAATGAGACCAGCCCTAGAGGTGCTGAATGCAAACAAGATCTCGTATAGATGGGGATTCCTATTTTGTCTAACATTTCAGTACAAGGAGCTATCTCATTCAGTGTTCACCCTTTAAGTTGGATAAAAGCTGTTATCCAAAATACAACTATGGAGGGGAGATCTGATTCCCATGGCACAAAACCCAGCAAGAAGGGAAAGCCCTCACAGCAATGTCAGGAAGTACAAGCCAGTCAGAAACAGAAAAGGCTCCATGCCCAAGAATCTTCTACAGGAGGGGGCTTGAGAGAAAGTGGGTGCCCATGATAAAGAGACATGATCAATCACCAGCACAGGTGTGGTCACAATCGGGACTATAGTTTAATAGTTACCAGGGGCTGGAAGAAACAACTAAGTCCAAAGGAGCAGGTCCATGAAGAATCAGGGCTCTGTTCAGAAGGGGCTTCTATGTAGGCTCAAGGAACATTAAGCTAATTGTTGAAAATTGCATGTTTGGGGGGGCAAGATAATCTTACTCAATCTAGGGTTAACAAGGGGGATTTTATTTCTCTTTCCCTAGACACCGTAGGTGAACAATTGGTTTTATATTGAGAAAGTTGCTAGTATGGTAAACTACTGGTCAAAATGTTTATGTATTTTTTTCTGTTACTATTTTAGATGGTTGGTCACTAATCTTCTTGCCTTGTTCACGTCTCTTCATGTTGGTTGCGCCCTGCTCTGTGGCTGGTCTCCTTCCCGGATCCTGGGGTCCTTCTTGTGAAGGTGACCTAGGCCTGCTTGGAGGGGGGCAGTTGACACTGCACATGAATCTTTACATAAAATATGGTTATCTGTAGTACAGAATATGTGATCCTAACACACAAGTTAGAGGATTTTATACCTCATTTAAGCGCTGCAAGGCTTTTCTTACAAATAAGGAGTCTAGACCATCGGTGATATTCCTCCAGTAAGACCCACTTCCAATACAATAACATATTCAAATGTATGCACAAAAGCTACTCTTCCTACTTCTCAACTTGCAACCCCCCCTAAAAGAAGGGGCTTCTCTTTTGTTACATAACAATTTCCCCTTTACGCCAGTATCAAAGTTCTAGACCCCAGAAATAATCACATCATCCTAGTAGGTAGGGTCCATGACATACCGATAACCCTTGCCACCCTTTATGCGGCACCTAAATCTCCACACAATAGTTTAATTCACTTGCTAAAAGCTTTAAGGGATTTCAAGCAAGACCAAATCATTCTGGGCGGAAACTTCAATCTCAAAATGAATGACGCTCTGGACAGATTGGCTAAGGTGGGGGGGATAGATTCTTTAATAAGTTAAGGACGATCTCATCCCTATTAACAGAACTGGATTTGATGAATGTTTGGAGGGAAACACACCCGCTAGAATGGGAATACACTTTCTATTCCCATTCTCACAACACCTATTCCAGGATAGATTGTATTTTTGTAAACTCAGGGCTGATTGACGACTCTAAAGCAACAGAAATTAACTCTTGCACATAGTCGGATCATGCTATGGTAAAAGTGGTAATTGATTTGCACACTTATACTAAGTCCCAATACAAATGGAGGATTAATTAATTGCTATTATCTTCCACAATACATAGTGATCAAATTGGCAAAGAGATAGACTTGTATTTTGAAACAAACTTACAACCTGACATAGGAGTTTGCTGGATCTGGGCAGCACACAAGGCATACATAAGAGATTTTTGCATAAGGTTAGCTGCGAGGCATAAAAGGTCGTTAAGAGATAAATAATTAAAATTACTAGAAGAATTAGATAAAGCTGGAAAAAATTAATCAAAAGAAACCCACTCTTAAAGTAACACAACAAATAGACAAAATAAGAGCATATTTGAATGCTATGTTAGCGGAGCGAACGGAGAAGGCTTGCAGATGCACAGACCACAAATTCTTTACCACGGCAAATAAGCCTGGAAGTCTAAAATCATGCAAACTAAAATTTGCACCATTAGGACAGACACACGTCCAATTACATCTAATACTACTAAAATACAGGAGGCATTTTTAAAATTATATCAAAAACTATATTCCTCTCCCAATTCCTTAACAGAATATAGCATTCATATCTTTTTAACCTCATGTGATCTCCCTAAGATAAATGACCTGGAATTGGAAAGTCTTAATACTAATATTACCATGGAGAACATTAAAAAAGTGATCCAGTCTTAAGACTGGTAAAACCCCCGGCCGTGATGGCTTCTCCAATGCATACTATAAGAAATTACAAGCTCAATTTGTGCCTCATGTAGCTGCTTTTTTCAATTTGGTACTGGAAGGCAATCCGCTTCCGCCAGAAATGAACCAAGTAGAGATAGCCCTATTTCCAAAAGAAGGGAAAGACAGTTTGGAAATTAAAAATCACAGACCCATCTCCCTTCTCAATGGAGACATTAAAATCCTGGCAAAGATTATGGCTGTCAGATTTGCAACCTTCTTACCCCGGTTGATACATAAAGATCAAGTGGACTTCATCCCACATAGGCAGGCTAGAGACAATTTACGATAGATCATTAAAATAATACAACAGGCTAGCTCTTCCAAAACACTGTTATGTTTATTGGCCTTAGACTTCGAAAAGGTGTTTAATACTGTAGACTGGAAGTACCTAAAAGCTGTTCTGATCAAATTTGGCATCCAAGGTCAATGTCTAAATCTATTAAAAATATATTACAGCAATCCTAAACCACATCTGAAGCTGCCAGGTCCACTTAGGACAAAAATGAGTATACTTAGAGGTACCAGGCAAGGCTGTCCACTTTCGCCTTTGCTGTTCGCTTTGGCAAAGGAACCTTTGGTGCAGGCCATTAGAGCAGAGCCAGCAGTTAAGGACTTGAAAGTCAGTCATCACCATTATAAAATGTCTTTGCTTGCTGATGACATCCTATGTGCTCTAACAAACCCAGTCGGCTCTTTAGGCAAACTAATGGGAATCTTTCAGGAATGTGGCCTTATATCGGCTTATGTATAAATGTGGACAAAACAGAGGCACTGGCCATCTCGATGCCCAACCATTTTAAACAAAGATTAATGGAACAATGTTGCTTTAAATGGGTACCTAACCACATTCAGTATCTAGGTCTTAAAATCACCTCTAGTTTGGGAACCTTATACAGGGAAAACTATCTCCCCTCCTTAAGCCTTGACTTAGTGAAATGGTCTAAGCATCCAATATCATGGCTAGGTAGAATTAATGCATTTAAAATGAATGTTCTCTCAAAGCTTTTGTATCTCTTCAGATCTCTTCCCCTATCTATAAATAAGATAAAATTGAAGGATTTTCAAAGGAATGTAACCAAATTGATTTGGCTTGATAAGCCAGCAAGAATTAATAAAAATGTAATGTTTAAACATAAGTCAAAAGGGGGGTTATCACTTCCAGATTTAAGAAAATATAACAGAGCAGCCCAACTCTCCTTTATACCTATTGTATGTTCACCCCAACATCAACCGTCATGAGTGTTCATGGAGGACTGTCTCCTAGCTCCTTATACATGGGACACCCTAATTTGGCTGGACAAAATCCCAGATCAGGTTAATAAATTAAGGAACCCAGTAATAAATCACACATTACAATGCTGGAAATGAGCTGGAAAACATTCAACACTGTTTTCAAATCCTTTGCATCTGACATCGATCATTTATCACCCACAAGCTCCTAAAGGTTTAAACAAATATTCAATACATTGGTGGAAATCTAAGGGTTTAGACTGGCTAGGGACTTGGATAGAGGATAGAAAACTTATGAATACTAAGACAATCATTGATACATTCAATCTTCCTATTCATGAACACTTTAACCTGTGTAGACGTAAACACTTTATTGAATCCTTTGTTAGAATCGAAGGCCTTCCCAGGAGGACCTGGTTATCCCAAATTTGCCTTAAAAGCCCCACAGCCAAAGGAATAATTAGTGGCATGTATGATATATACAACTCCCCAGACACCTCAAAAAAAGATAAATATGTTAGAGAGTGGGAGGTGGACATGGCAGAAAATTGGGACATGGAAAAATGGGAAGTCTTCTGGATAATATCTACAGAGGGACCCTTAACCATAATATACTTGAAACGGCAGTAAAGGTACTCCATCGTACCTACCTTACTCCTGAAAGAATAGCAAAATGGAAGCATCTATCGAATGCAAATAGTTTTTGGGGTTGTAGTTCCATAGGCTCATTTTTACATGTGTGGTGGGAGTGCCCCAGAGCTAGTCTAATCTGGAAAATGATTTCCCAATTGGCTTCTGACCTGTTCCATACCCCGGTTAAGGTCAAAATAGAATCCTGTTTGTTGGGGACTCAAGTGAATTCCATCTCACTTACCCAAAATAAACTTTTACAATTTATGTACATGGCTACTTAAAGCCATATAGCCAAAATGTGGAAACAGAAGGATCTTGACTTCCAATTAATCATAAACAAAATAAATTACATAGCCATTAACAAAAAAACTATGCATTCTTTGAAAGACTCAGTAAGGCGCTTTATTGATGTATGGGGCTCATGGTTAGAGTATAGAGCGTGACAAAACATATAAGAGATAACAACATACAACAACACAAAACAATGATCAGGAGGGGTTCCGGGGGGAGACAGGCTTAATCGGGGGATGCGGAGACGTGGACATCGAGAGGACTTGCAAGAATCCTAAATTACTGTAAGTAATAGAAGTGACCTGTAGTTATGAATAATTTTGTGTTAGAATGGTTTAAAAAAAAAGACGTGGACTGGGTGGTTTCCTCCCAAATTAATGTTTGCTCAATGATGAGGGTACCTTGCAAATTTTCAGTGAAAACTTGCACTGGATGGTTGCAACTAACGTCAAGGAACCATGTCGGGTCTTAGATAGAATCTGGGCAAGCCTAGAAAAAGGTAGAGGATACAAAGCTTTGCAACAGAAAAAAATTACATTGAATTTGTATGCAATATTGATGATGCCAAGGTTTTCAGCATGTCTCACCTTGCATGTAACATGATTCTATCTAGAAAAAATTGAGGAAAAAAAAAAAAGGAAATAAAGCTCCATGGAACACAATAAGTTGATCTTTGCAACTAATCAACACTAATACCTTAGAGTACCAAAAGATAATTTTGCAAAAGCATTAAAAGCAGGTTTTTATCTCTGCAGAATTTATTTTTCATATTGTTTCTTAAAACCTTACTTTACAAATTGGAGCTCTGATTGCACCATTCTAGTGAATATGTATCATAGACAATTTAGAAGTTAAAAACAATTCACCTCCCATCTACCATAGACTGCAGTGCTAAAGTCAGAATGTCAATTTTCTTAAAAGGTTTTTATTAGGCAACAAAGTAAAAGAAAATCGACACAAAAGCCAAATGAAAGCTTTGGCACAACTGGAGTATAACATCACCATACTAAAAGAAAACAGAATAAGGCTAACATTATACTATAAAATATAAGGGTACAGTGTTAGAGTCAAAATAAATGCAAGCAAAAAGGCCTATCCCTACCAATGGGAAGGTCTAAATGAATCTAAGTTACCTAAACTTTTCCAATTTTCTAGGGAAAAAGACTACCATAAATAAAACAGTTTAACAGGCTTGATGTAAAAAAACATCAGGAGCCTTGATAAAAGCTATGCTGTGAGAATAAAATATAGCTCTAAATGAGTTAAAGCATTTCAATAGAACACTGTTGAATACAAAACAACAAAATTAAATTCAAAATCACATTTTTGTCCCAAAGTCCAAGTACAAGTCCAGCGGGTTATCTGTTCAAAACTATTACCTGTCCTGTCCTGCCGACTCCAGTCCCCGGCCTGCATCTCCAGTGTATAGATAGACAAAAAAGCATAGTGTTCAGTAAGAAGGTATCATGTTATAGGTGGGCTATAAGGAGAATTGATCCAGGGATTCCAGATCTGGAAGAATTTAAGCATAAGGTACTCCATTAAAAGGGTTAGCCTCTCATTCACAGAGATGTAATTAATTTTGCTGATAACCAATTGTAAAGTAAGAGATTTCCATTGCCTGGCTATGTGGCTCTTTGTAGCTAACATTAAATACTGAAGGAGTTTATTCTGACACTTTGATAGTGAAGGAGCATAGTGCCCTAAAAGCCCTATGTCTGCTTTAGCCGTGATAGGTGTGTCAAATATAGCTGAGGCTAGATGGAAAACTTTGTTCCAAAGGCGTTGTACATGGGGGCAAGACCACTATGTGTTGAAAAAGGTTTCAGGGACCTGGCACGCTGTATAGCAGTTAGGATTAGGGGACCGTTTCCATTTAAATTGTTTGTCCGGGGAGATATACGTCCTGTGAAGAACTTTGATGGAGGTCTCCAAATTATTACTATAGAGGGATACTCTGGTCTGGTTTCGCCAAGAGTTTTGCCAGGTCTCTGTATCCCAGCTACAAATTGGATCTTCTTCCCATTGCTGGATATATTTAGGGGGAGAGGAGGTAGAAAGAGAATTAAAAGTATTGTATAGGGTACCTAATATACCTTTTGTAAGAGTGGCAGAGAGACATAACCCGGTAAACCAGTTTGATGAAGATTTCCCTAGGGTGTGTTCTAAGGAGGAGAGGAAATATTTAAATCTACAACATGTATAATGTTCCTGGATGGGAATACTGAATTCTTCTTTTAGTTGAGTGAATGTTAAGGTAGAGTTATCTATATATCAGGAGTTCATTGTCAAAAGGTTATGAGATTTCCACCATAGTAGAGAGGCCGCAGGAAGAGTGTCAGGAAATCTAGGGATGGGTATTATGGGGGTAGGGATGGGATATTTAGGAATCAAGTTAAATTTACGAATAGATAAGGAATGTTTTTATATATGGGCTGCCCACTTTGCCCAATGATGGAATCCCACGTGTATGCGGCCATCATAAAGTTCTCAATAAATATTCAAACGGGTTGGTGAGTAGGGGAGTGCGCAATTGGGATAAAAGCCAAATGTGCCGCCTTAAAATATAATTTTAGGTTGGGGCAGGAAAGGCCTACTTTCGATTTATGAAGAAACATAGTTGATTTAGAAATTCAGTGTGATTTATTCTGCCATATGAATTTGAAAATTTGGCATTGGAACCTATCAAAGTCTGTGCAATTCAGAGCAATCGGTAGGGAGCAAAATAAATACATAAGGCGGGGGAGGAGGTTAATTTTAAAAGCGTGAATACGTCACAGCCAGGAGATAGGATATTTTGCCCATGACAGTACATTTTGTGTTCGTGTTTTGTAAAGGTCCGTATAATTGGATTTATGTAGGTTTGCTGTGCTGCAAGTGAGGTTCACACCCAAATATTTGAGGTGGCTAGAATTCCCATTAAAATTAAAGTGTTGTTGTAAGAAGGCTAAGTTGGAGGGGGGTAAGGAGATATTTAGGGCTTCTGTTTTGTCTAAATTGATATGGAGCCCAGGGCAGGGACCAAGGTGCTGGGATCTGTCAAAGTGCAGAGGACATCATTCGCAAATAAAGCACACTTGAAGTGATGGTGGCCTATATTTATGGCTTTGATGTCTAAGTTTGATCTGATGGTCTGGGCTAGAGGTTCAATGACTAGAGCAAAGTGTAAAGGGATAGAGGGCAGCCCAGTCTGGTCCCCTTTTGATTAGTCAAGGAAGCCCTGGTCTCATCTGGGAGTTATAATACTGCTTGAGGGGATTTATAATAAGTATTAATCAAATTCATAAAACATCCTGTAAGGCCAAATTTCATCAGTGCAGCCCTTAAATAGGGCCCCCCAAAGAGTCAAAGGCCTTCTCCATTTCTAAGGCTAGAAGGCATAGAGGAGTACAGTGTTGATTCGCCCAGTGCATTGTATCCAGAATCTGTCTGATGTTATCCCCCGCTTGTATAAAAGGAATGAAACCCGCTTGGTCCTTATGAATTAGTGTGGGTAAAAAGTTAGAGATTCTGTCAGCCATTAGTTTAGCGATTATTTTGACATCCCCATTTAATAGCGATATAGGTCTATAATTCTTAACTTCTAGAGGATCACGGCCCTCTTTAGATGGTTACGTTCCGGTGGAATCTTATGGCCTATGAGAGCTAAAATCCTTGGAAGCTCTAAGTTATCATAAGTACGTTTGTAAAATGTCCAGATATCCGGTTAAGTAGCATTGTCCCAAAGTAGAAACAAGACTTGGATGCTCGTTACTGAGTGGAGAGAGGAATGTTCAAATGTTCAGACTCCCATGGGTAAAGAGTGCACCAATGGATTGCTTGAGTTGTCCATCAGGGGCTTAGAGAAGATCATAGAGCGGTTTGGATTAGTCCCCAGCTGAGAGAGTTTCCGAAGTCGCTTGGATTTCGGAACCTCCGACCATTGTACAATTGTAGAACAGAGCCATCTGGGCCGACAATGGATGAGGACTTCCTGTCCTCTTGTAGAAGAAGATCTCTAGTATTGTGGCACTTAAAGCGGACTAAAACATCCTTTGGTTGGTCAGAGTTTGGTGGGCCGCCCTAGGCTCTATGAACTTTTTTAATTTCCCATGATGACTCTGTTGGGCTTCCCCATCTTGTATAGTAGGGAGGCAGAGCTCTATTAGAGCATAAAAGTGGAGAGGGGATGTTGTCAGATAGGAAGTCCAGAGGCAGGTACTCTTTCAGCTTTTAGAGAGGAATCATATCCAAAAAGCCCCCAATCTGGTCATAGCAAGTCATTGGGCCAGGTGTTCTCGGGTACACAAATAATGCTATTCTGACATTATGATGAGGCGCTCTGGCTGATGGTAGAGCGTGGAGAACAGTTGACCTTGTCCCAAAAGGTAGCTATGAGGAATATTTAGCTGGAAAGTGCTGTATATGGTATAGGAAGACCAGGAAAATTGCCATCTATATATATTCATAGAGTTATAATTTTATAGTTTGGCCAGTAGGTGGTGGCAGAGTTTATCTGCAAACAATGTTTGAATGCAGGAAAGCAAACTAGCACATGACTACTTTATCACGTTTGTTTTGCAGACTTGTGTGACCACTCCTGAGCCATACCTTGCTTTGCTTTATCTCCCTGCTGGAAGACAAGCAATGATTCTAGTCCTTAATGTAGGGTTTTATAGTTATAGTTCCAACTCCAGGGGAAAAAACAAACAAAGAAACACCCTACTAAGCAAAGTGTGAAAAAAACAATGTCCACAAGAGTCCACTGGGCATACCCTGACATAAATCTTCCCTATAATAAAGGCGAATCTCTGGTCAAAGTCCTTTTTGCTTTGTTTCTATTTTAATTTTTATTCCCCCTTCTTATATGTGTACTCAGGGGCTTTTGAATTTTTATTGGTCAGTGTGTGGGGCCCTTTGTGCTCCCAGGTGTTATCCTTCGGGAACCCAGTGCTGGGTTACTTCTTATGGGCCTATTTGCAAAGGGGGCTTGGAGGGTGCAGTGTTTAATATAACTTCCCCTGGTCTTGGGGTATGTTCAGTCTCTATAGGGGTAGCACTGCACCCTCTCAAGCCAGATGGTGCCCGATCTGCATGGGCGAAAATGAGTCAGTCTTTGTGGGAGGAGGGATGTCAGAAGAACTAGGTCTCCCCATTACCCCCAGAAAGCCCCCCCTACCTCTGCTGGGGCCTGGGTGCCGCTCTTGGGGATCTCTCATAGGTCCACACCTCTCCAGGTTCCAACGGGGCTCCTGATGTGGCCCCCCCCCCCCCGCTGCTGTTGAAGGGATCGTGGTATCTCCTATATGGGGGAAGCTGAGGGAGAGGCTCCGGGGTGGTGCTGACTGGGAGTGAGTCTGGAGTAGCTGAGTGCGGTGCGTTGGCCTCTGGTGTCGGCCTTACCCCTTCAGGAGCCATCGGACCTCTGTGAGCGGCCTGCTCACCGTTGTTCTGCGCAGGCCTCAATATTAGACCTCAGGTCCCGAGTTTGAGCTGCTGGGTTGATAATGTTCTTGGACACCCCAGGGGGACTATATACCCATGTTAGTGGCAATTAAGAGGACAAATTGCCTTTGTTTTTGGACGGTTTAGGGCTTGGGATTATGGAGCTCCTGCCCTGCACGTCTTGTCTGGGATTATAAAGCAGGTAATTTGATGATGGGGATTTGTTGAGATCAGTGTTAGTTTGATGTGTGGCTTGATCTACGATGGAGGGTGGCAGTGAGATTGTTGAGATGTGGGGGGCGGAGCTTGTGTCTGGCTCAAGCAGACGTGTCTGGTCTGGGCTCTGTGTCAAATTGCTGATGTGGCCAAAATGTGCTGAGACCCCTAGTAAGCTCTAGGGGAAATATTGGAGATAGCCCCTGACCCCCTGGGACCCTCTGTGAGTTACTCCGGCGGCAGAGAACGGAAGGGGACTGAGGCCCTGCATACTACCTCAGAGGCCTTGTGTAACATCAGTGTCCCTTCCTCCACAGCTTTGGAGGGGTGCTGGCAGGGATCCCGGTAGCGGCTGGATCCGGCCTGGGAGCCCAGAAGACATTCCGATCCAATGCAGAGGAGAGAAGAGGCAGGCCGGAAAGCCCATGAAGACGCGGCCGCCATCTTAGACTACCCCCAAAGGAGGCCTGCAGTGGAACCAGGCACTTACTGGAGAGGTGCTGACCTCAGGAATTGTCTTCCGTCAATTTATAAAAGAAGAATTGGATGTTATTTGTCTACAAGAAACCCACTGGGTAAAGGGGAAAGAACCTAGAATAGGATATAAACAGTTTGAGTTGGGTTTCTCGTCTAGCTTCAGGAAAAAGGCTAGAGGGGTTGCTATTTTGTTTCATGATAAGAATGTGATTGTAACGGATCATGTAGAATATGATGAAGAAGGGAGATTTATCATTTGGTTAGGACAGGTAAATGGTCAGTCATTTACAATTGCAAATTTATATTCTCCGAATGCGAATCAAATAAGCTTTTTGAGTAAGTGTTTAAAAATTATTTCCAAACTAAAAGTGGGTAAGCTTATTATATGTGGGGATCTGAATATGGTCCTGGACATAAAAATTGATAGGAGCTTAAGGACGAGCGATTTGGCTCTGGAAAGATTGTCTAGAAGATTTAATGAGATATTGTTGAAATACAAACTATATGACTCTTGGAGGCTAAAAAAATCCTGAGGTCCGGGAATATACTTATTATTCTCAGAGACATAGTATATACACAAGGATTGATTTCATACTGGTTGACATAGAGACATGGAGAGAAGTGGATGATGTGGAGGTAGGGGTTATATCATGGTCAGACCACGCCCTGGTAAAAATAGTACTGCAAGGTCGGGGGACTAGCAATGGAAAAAAAAGAGAAAATATTAACTCAGAAGTATTTTATACAATAGAAGAAAAAAAAAGAAATTAAGGAAGTAATTGAAGAGTTCTTTAGAGTTAACAGTGGCTCTATAACCTCAGATTTAAGTATTTGGAATGCGCACAAAGCGTATATGAGGGGTATTCTGAAAACAAGAATGATTAAGAAGAGGAGGGCCATGGGGAAATCGCTGCATGATTTATATTTAGAACTCTACAAGTTATCATATGCCAACAAAAAAAGCCAGGATAACATGTTGACGGAACAGATCTATAAGATACAAGCACAGATAAATATGATCTTACAAAGTCAAATAGATAAGAAGTTAAAGGAGCTAAAAATAAAAAATTATCATCTAGGTAATAAAGCAAATAAATCACTAGTGGATCTTATTGGGAAAAAGCGAAGCAACAAAAGGATAGTGAAATTCCTCGATGCCAAAGGAATTATGAAAAAGGATCCTATTGAAATAGGTAGAATTGTGGCGGAGTATTATAGCGCCTTGTATAATCTGGAAAAGAAACCAGGGTGGGTTAAACCTGATAAAGGGCAAATACAGGATTTGTTTAAAAAGTTGAATCTAATTTTTTTTTTCCAAGGAGCAAAAGGAACTACTAAATGGGAAGATTTTAGTGGAGGAAATCGAGAATTGTGTGTCCGGTTTAAATGTCCAAAAATCACCAGGACCAGATGGGTTCCCGATACTGTATTATAAACAATTCTTACCAGAATTGGGGGCTCATATGGTAAAAGCATTTAACAAAATTAAAGACGTAGGATGGGCTCCTAAGGAGACATTAGAAGCAGCAATAATTATGATACCGAAGGAGGGAAAAGATCTGGCAAATTGTGCTAACTACAGGCCCATCTCTTTACTCAACATCGATATCAAAATATATTCAAAGATACTAGCACAAAGATTAAATCCTCTTTTAGACCAGTTAATTGAGTCAGATCAAACAGGTTTTGTTAAAGGCCGACAAGGGACAGATAATCTGCGAAAGCTTATCAATATATTGGCACATGCTAAAGATAATAAAATCCCGTTGGTGGCAGTAGGGTTAGATGCGGAAAAAGTCTTTGATAGGCTCAACTGGGAGTTTATCAAGTGTACTTTAGAAGAAATTGGATTGGGCAAATTCGGGTCAAGTGCGATTATGGCGCTATACTCTAACCCTTCAGCCTTCATAAAAGGTACAGACTTTCAGTCGGAATCGTTTGAGATTAGCAATGGGACGAGACAAGGATGCCCGCTATCACCAATGATCTTCAATTTGTGTATAGAAGTGCTGGCTCAAATGATAAGGAAGAATGATAGGATAAGAGGAATCACATGTGGAGCTATAGAATCGAAGATCACTCTATTCGCAGACGATGCAGTTGTAGTCTTATCAGAGCCACTAGAATCATTGGTGTATCTTATGAAGGAATTAAAAACCTTTGGTTGCCTATCATATTATAAAATTAATTCTTCCAAGTCAGAGGTTATCTGGCTAAATGTGAACTTAGAAACTAAAACCTTGTTACTAGAGAAATTCCCATTTAGATGGGAGCAGAATAAAATAGAACATTTGGGAATAGAGTTGACTCTGTGTGTTGCTTCCATGTTAAAGAATAACTTGGAAATAACTTTTGTTTCAGTGTGGAAACTACTCAAGTCATGGGAGAGGCTAAACCTAACCTGGTCAGGCAGAATCGTATGTGTTAAGATGTTCATTTTACCAAAACTTACTTATGTTTTAAGAGCAATCCCTCTATTTATATCCAGAGGAAGTATTACTAAATTTCAGAAAGTGGTAGATCATTTTATATATAAAGGAAATAGGGTTAGAGTCAGTAAAGACCAAGTAAATAAAAAGTATATAGAAGGTGGCAATCAACCTCTGGAAGTATGCAGAGGCTATAAAATTGTACCACTTTCTGAGATGGACAGAAGGAGTGGAAGGACCCAAGTTTGTCCAGTTAGAAGAAGCATTAAGCCCCAAAATAGTTCTGCAGCAAGCTCTATGGTATAAGAAATTGTCCAACTTTAAGACTCAGATAGAGTTCAGAATAGGGAAACAATGTTGGGCTAATTGGCTCAAAATGAACTCAAAATTGAAGTTGCTCCCTTTTCCATCTCCATTAACACCACTGGCAGTAATTTATGATATTCACCCCGAAATAGATAAGGTAGAGTGGGGGAAATGGGGTATTGATAAAATTAAGGATTTAATCAGAAATGAGGGCTTTATTAAATTTGAGGAACTGAGGAGAGTGAAAGAGGTCCCAATATCAATGTGGCTGCAATTTCTGACCCTTAAGAAGATATTAACAAAAGAAGGTTTTGATGTAAGATCAGTCAGGGATTTGACACCTCTCGAAAAATTCCTGTCCTTAAGAACAAGTAATAAGAGTTCAGTGTCGAAATGCTTAAAAATTTTAGACGAGTACAGAAGTTCTGGAAAATCTGTAGCCATGGAAAGCTGGGAAAGTGATTTTAGAATTAAGAAAAATTTGGAGGACTGGGGAAAAGCATATCAGCTAACAAAAGATAACTTGATTTGTACAACTTACAGAGAAATCCACTTTAAAATTACACAAAAATGGTACATAGTTCCAGAGCTTCTGTCTAAAATAGATCCAAGCAAATATAGTGAGCTGTGTTGGAGAGGGTGCTCGGAAATAGGCACCCAAAGCCACATGTGGTGGAAATGTGTTAAGATCAAAGGGCTTTGGGAAAGGTGTGTCACCAAGTTGGTGGGTATGGGATGTAAGGAAGTTACCTTAAACCCAGAAGCTTTTCTATTACATATCTTTCCAAGGGAATGGTCTAGTGAAACAATTGGGATAGTGGTGCAGGTTCTCATGGCAATTAAATGGTGGATTGTACGGAGATGGAGAAGTGGGGAATTGCCTAAATGGAATGAGATTTGTAGTACTATGGAAAGAAATAAACAGTATGAAATGGAATATTTAAGTTTTGATTCCAAGTTAAGATTATCAGTGGTTAAGAAATGGGCAAGATGGGACGAAGAACTGTTTGCCGGGCCTTTCTGTTAATAGATATTTTTTTGTTGTTGTTGTATTTGTTGCCTTTAGCGAAGTTACTTTAATTATATAATAGGTTTCGGGTATTGCCTCCTTCTGTAAATAATGAGAATATTGCCAAGGGGTGGGTGGGGGGTTTGTAGGTGGGTGATTGTGTATGATTTAGATGTAAGTATTGTTTTACTGTATGTATTTTATTTTGGTTGTCTGTTTCTAAAAACAATAAAAAAAATTAAATACAAAAAAAAGGAAGGGCGCAGGGGAGGTTCAAAGAGTCTCACCCCAAGGCAGGATTAATCCAGGTCCATCTGATACTTGGCTTTGAAGGTAGGGAGGAGGCAAACAGGAACCCCACGAGCAAGTGGCTGTGGCGGCCATCTTGGAAGGTACAGCAAGGTGGAGGTGGGAAGATCTGTGCACTGGAGCTGACTACCCAGGCACCCTTACTTACTGTAACTAACTTTGCTGGTATAGTCACAACCATACCCACAACATAATAAGCCCTTCAGAGAAATGGACAGATAAGCCACTCATTGAGGGTATAACACTCCCTGGCTCACCCCATTACAAAAGACTGTGCCAATATCTTTGTGGCCTTATCTACTAAAACAGCCAGGGGCTAGACTTTAGTTACTCTGTGCCACACAATTTATGACCTCCCTGTATATGCTCAGGAACTTTCAGTTCTATTTGGCAACTTCATACAAGTATACTCATATGGCAACTAATTTTGCAAGACTCTGTGAAACACTTGTATAAGAACATTCTGTCTACATGAGCAGGTACTTGGATTGTGTTAAGCTGCTTTTATATCTTTATCATTACTGCCACCCTGTGGGCACTTGGGAGTACAACAGAAAGGTTCTGACTGTATATGAATAACAAACATCTGGATGCATCACTACCACTTCACATTGTGCGGCTACACCTGCTGACCTATTTTACACACAGTATTTTATGTCATCCTGCCTCAGCCTCACCGGAGAGACTGAGATCATTAAACCGGTTCCTTCAATGCCTATGACTTAGAGCTATATCCCTACCATGGACTATGAGCTAAATGGGCATCTAACCCAGCAATACAGCTAGCAGATGTCTTAACTACACTTATTGAGCCAGACTTTTTCAGGAAATTGATGCAGTAGATTATCAGGCAAAGCACTAAACGCATCCCCCCTGTGCATATCATACTCAACCGATTCCACTGCGGATCTTTTGCTGTCATTCCAATTCTGCTACCCAAGATGCCGAAACCTAAACGTACAACCTCTGCAAAGGGTATACAGGAACATTTTCCACCAAAAGCTGCCCGGCACACATCTCCAGTGGACTCTTTTTGTGAAAATTCAGAATACTCAGATCAGGAAGAAAATCCCAAAGACCCTCGCCCGCCAGCACTTGGATTTATCGGCCAGATCAGTGGCTACGATTGAACAGCTCCTAGCAAAGGCGATTGAACCTCTGCGACAGGATCTGAAGGATCTGGGACAACGCACCAAGATTCTGGAAGAAATGAGGGATCAGATAGCTGAGGCCCAGGAAAGGGATAGGCCATCTATAGCTCAAAATACATTTCATGTTTCAGATCTCAAAGACAAGATAGAGGACCTAGAAAACGGGTGTCGCTGTCATAACATCAGCATTCGCAGCATTCCAAGAGCCATACAATACCTAACCAGTTATCTGAGAGACACTATTACAGCAATTCTTCCTAATCAGACCAAAACCGTTTGGGAAATTGAACGTGCCCATTTTGGGAGGCACAAAGAGCCCGGACGCCCCTAAAGATGTTATTGTCAGATTCCTGAGGCAGCAAGCTAGGGACCTTCTACTTTCGGCAACCAGGAAGCTACATACTATCAAGGGCCCTGACAACTCACCTTCACAGTTTTACGACGATCTGTCCCCTGACACTCTTAACAAACGGAGGCTAATGAAACACAACATCCAATACCGTTGTAACTTTCCTTTTGCCCTCTCTTTCAACTTTCAGGGCACAACTTATACTACTCGCACATTAGATGACTGCTTATTGGTGCTGAAGCACTTGCATCTTTGCTCGGAGGCAATAATGGAAGTAAGGCAAGAGGCAGTGGACACTGATGGCAGCTCAAGTTCATGGCAAGCAAGCCTCTGCTCCTGGGGGATCCAGAAATCTTATGGATAGTGCAAGTGGTCTACATACTAGACATAAGGCCCGCACAGAGGACACTGGTCACATTACCAATGCAAAGTTGGGCTCACAACCTGATTAGACTCTTTCAAAACTGGACTCTAACAATGCTCTGCTGATTGCTAAGTATAATGTTAGGTGTTCGTATGTTCTTATCGAATGCTCTAATTTATGCTACTAGAACAGTTTAAGATACAAATTTATCAGTATTATTACAGGTATTTCCCCACTTTATGTGGACGGGATTACTCTTTTTTATCTAGAGAATCCGATGAAGGTTATTTTTGATAACTGACTGTCTATTGTTCTTATTTTTCAATTCTCGTAGTTACACCATAAGATAAATGCTAATTGCTAATTTGATGCCACTTTTCTGCTTACTCAAATATGTCTACCTTTTTGATGTAAAGCTAATGCTCTTTCTTTTCACCCTTCTCTATTTTCTTGATAACAGGCAGATCTTTCCACCATTCACAGACCAACTTGTGGGGCAGATGTTGGCTTTCTGGGGTTCTCTTCGCCTTGCTCACCATGGGGCCAGCGGTAATGACACACACACCTAGGGTTTTACACCTACCTTTAAATGGCTCCCTCTAACAATACCCTAATAACCCACAATGTGAAGGGTTTCAACTCCCCTTTTAAAAGGCGGAAGCCTTTGCATTTTACAAAAAACATAAACCCTCAGTTATTTTCATGCAGGAAACCCACTTCTCCTGTGATAATAAACCTATTTTTTTACATAAGGACTACCCCACCTACTACCTGGCCACTCTTCCCACTAAGAGAGCTGGCTGTGCAATTCTTTTACACAAAAATTTCCCTTTCCAGTTAGAGAGTACACTTATAGACGAAGATGGTAACTATGTTATGGTGACTGGAACTATGGGGGGGGGGGGGGGGGGGGGTTTAGAACGACATTAGTTTCCCTATACTCCCCTACGAACTCCCCTTATACAGTTTTAATCGGCCTGTTGAAAAGAGTTGAAACTCAGGACCTGGGGAAATTGATAATTGCGTCTATCAAAGTCCTGCACAGAGCTTACTGCACACCTGACAAATTGCAGATATTTAAGCCACAAGGGAGCAAAAAATGCTTTAGGTGATGCCAACAAGTAGGGGACCCCAATCACATCTGGTGGTCATGCCCGTCCATCCAGAATATATGGAGACAATTAGCCCAACTAGCCTCCATACCTTTTCAAAAGCTAGTTTCCCCTTCGATTGAATCTTGCTTGTTGGCGGTTTATATAACAAACCTATCTCAATCTCAGAATAAATTATTTCAATTAATGGCGTTAGCTACCAAAATACACATAGCCAGTAGATGGAAGACATTGACTCTAAACTTCCAGGAGGTAATTAGAAAGATCAATTACTTACTTATCAATGAGAGATTAACCCATATTATTTTGGACAGCGTATCCCAATTTTAGGCGATCTGGGATCCTTGGTTAGCATCCTCATTTAGTATCCCCCTAATATAACACCTACATCTTGCTATAGCAATACTGGGAAAGAACCCGGAGCGAGGGAGGCCCGGAAATTCTTCAGCTGCACTACGAAGGTAAATATAACATGAGGAAAATTATGGTACCCTACTGATGTCTGTTTTGGGCCCACTTAGGGGCGGTCATTCCAGCTTTACCCTGTTTTATATACCAGTTTAGCAGCATTATGGTTTAGTTAACTAATCCAATGTTTGTCCTTTTCTCTTTTTTCACTCTTGTTTATTGTTTGTTTTATTATGTTTCATGTTTTTCTTAAATTTAAATTTTAGTTTTGATATATGACACTTTAATGACTAAAAATGTAAAATAAGAAGGTCTAGTCAGTTCATTACTGGAAAATGTTTTACTGTGAAATTTACGTAACTTAACTGACAAGTACAGCTGTTCAAATTGTTTTATTTTTGTATGCCTTCTAATAAAAGATTATAAATTCAAATTGGTGAGATGTTGGTGATTATGATGAAGGCTAATGTATCTGGGAAATCTGATGAGGTTGGTCAAGGCTGTGTGTGATAAAGTCAATTTGGTGAGGCTGGGATTAAAAAAATCTAATGCTGTAATTTGATAAAATGGGGATACGATGTTGGGGAATAATTAAAATGACCATCTCAGCAATCGTGCAGGTTAAAGTATCAAAACACATGGGGAAGCAATAGAGATCATCAAGTGCAAACCCCACTAAATGGTAATATCTACTTTGATTCTCAAGTTACTTTAATTATATAATAGGTTTCGGGTATTGCCTCCTTCTGTAAATAATGAGAATATTGCCAAGGGGTGGGTGGGGGGTTTGTAGGTGGGTGATTGTGTATGATTTAGATGTAAGTATTGTTTTACTGTATGTATTTTATTTTGGTTGTCTGTTTCTAAAAACAATAAAAAAAATTAAATACAAAAAAAAAGGAAGGGCGCAGGGGAGGTTCAAAGAGTCTCACCCCAAGGCAGGATTAATCCAGGTCCATCTGATACTTGGCTTTGAAGGTAGGGAAGAGGCAAACAGGAACCCCACGAGCAAGTGGCTGTGGCGGCCATCTTGGAAGGTACAGCAAGGTGGAGGTGGGAAGATCTGTGCACTGGAGCTGACTACCCAGGCACCCTTACTTACTGTAACTAACTTTGCTGGTATAGTCACAACCATACCCACAACATAATAAGCCCTTCAGAGAAATGGACAGATAAGCCACTCATTGAGGGTATAACACTCCCTGGCTCACCCCATTACAAAAGACTGTGCCAATATCTTTGTGGCCTTATCTACTAAAACAGCCAGGGGCTAGACTTTAGTTACTCTGTGCCACACAATTTATGACCTCCCTGTATATGCTCAGGAACTTTCAGTTCTATTTGGCAACTTCATACAAGTATACTCATATGGCAACTAATTTTGCAAGACTCTGTGAAACACTTGTATAAGAGCATTCTGTCTACATGAGCAGGTACTTGGATTGTGTTAAGCTGCTTTTACATCTTTATCATTACTGCCACCCTGTGGGCACTTGGGAGTACAACAGAAAGGTTCTGACTGTATATGAATAACAAACATCTGGATGCATCACTACCACTTCACATTGTGCGGCTACACCTGCTGACCTATTTTACACACAGTATTTTATGTCATCCTGCCTCAGCCTCACCGTAGAGACTGAGATCATTAAACCGGTTCCTTCAATGCCTATGACTTAGAGCTATATCCCTACCATGGACTATGAGCTAAATGGGCATCTAACCCAGCAATACAGCTAGCAGATGTCTTAACTACACTTATTGAACCAGACTTTTTCAGGAAATTGATGCAGTAGATTATCAGGCAAAGCACTAAACGCATCCCCCCTGTGCATATCATACTCAACCGATTCCACTGCGGATCTTTTGCTGTCATTCCAATTCTGCTACCCAAGATGCCGAAACCTAAACGTGCAACCTCTGCAAAGGGTATACAGGAACATTTTCCACCAAAAGCTGCCCGGCACACATCTCCAGTGGACTCTTTTTGTGAAAATTCAAAATACTCAGATCAGGAAGAAAATCCCAAAGACCCTCGCCCGCCAGCACTTGGATTTATCGGCCAGATCAGTGGCTACGATTGAACAGCTCCTAGCAAAGGCGATTGAACCTCTGCGACAGGATCTGAAGGATCTGGGACAACGCACCAAGATTCTGGAAGAAATGAGGGATCAGATAGCTGAGGCCCAGGAAAGGGATAGGCCATCTATAGCTCAAAATACATTTCATGTTTCAGATCTCAAAGACAAGATAGAGGACCTAGAAAACGGGTGTCGCTGTCATAACATCAGCATTCACAGCATTCCAAGAGCCATACAAGACCTAACCAGTTATCTGAGAGACACTATTACAGCAATTCTTCCTAATCAGACCAAAACCATTTGGGAAATTGAACGTGCCCATTTTGGGAGGCACAAAGAGCCCGGACGCCCCTAAAGATGTTATTGTCAGATTCCTGAGGCAGCAAGCTAGGGACCTTCTACTTTCGGCAACCAGGAAGCTACATACTATCAAGGGCCCTGACAACTCACCTTCACAGTTTTACGACGATCTGTCCCCTGACACTCTTAACAAACGGAGGCTAATGAAACACAACATCCAATACCGTTGTAACTTTCCTTTTGCCCTCTCTTTCAACTTTCAGGGCACAACTTATACTACTCGCACATTAGATGACTGCTTATTGGTGCTGAAGCACTTGCATCTTTGCTCGGAGGCAATAATGGAAGTAAGGCAAGAGGCAGTGGACACTGATGGCAGCTCAAGTTCATGGCAAGCAAGCCTCTGCTCCTGGGGGATCCAGAAATCTTATGGATAGTGCAAGTGGTCTACATACTAGACATAAGGCCCGCACAGAGGACACTGGTCACATTACCAATGCAAAGTTGGGCTCACAACCTGATTAGACTCTTTCAAAACTGGACTCTAACAATGCTCTGCTGATTGCTAAGTATAATGTTAGGTGTTCGTATGTTCTTATCTAGTGCTCTAATTTATGCTACTAGAACAGTTTAAGATACAAATTTATCAGTATTATTACAGGTATTTCCCCACTTTATGTGGACGGGATTACTCTTTTTTATCTAGAGAATCCGATGAAGGTTATTTTTGATAACTGACTGTCTATTGTTCTTATTTTTCAATTCTCGTAGTTACACCATAAGATAAATGCTAATTGCTAATTTGATGCCACTTTTCTGCTTACTCAAATATGTCAACCTTTTTGATGTAAAGCTAATGCTCTTTCTTTTCACCCTTCTCTATTTTCTTGATAACAGGCAGATCTTTCCACCATTCACAGACCAACTTGTGGGGCAGATGTTGGCTTTCTGGGGTTCTCTTCACCTTGCTCCCCATGGGGCCAGCGGTAATGACACACACACCTAGGGTTTTACACCTACCTTTAAATGGCTCCCTCTAAACAATACCCTAATAACCCACAATGTGAAAGGTTTCAACTCCCCTTTTAAAAGGCGGAAGCCTTTGCATTTTACAAAAAACATGAACCCTCAGTTATTTTCATGCAGGAAACCCACTTCTCCTGTGAGAATAAACCTATTTTTTTACATAAGGACTACCCCACCTACTACCTGGCCACTCTTCCCACTAAGAGAGCTGGCTGTGCAATTCTTTTACACAAAAATTTCCCTTTCCAGGTAGAGAGTACACTTATAGACGAAGATGGTAACTATGTTATGGTGACTGGAACTAGGGGGGGGGGGGGGGGTTAAGAACGACATTAGTTTCCCTATACTCCCCTACGAACTCCCCTTATACAGTTTTAATCGGCCTGTTGAAAAGAGTTGAAACTCAGGACCTGGGAAAATTGATAATTGCGTCTATCAAAGTCCTGCACAGAGCTTACTGCACACCCGACAAATTGCAGATATTTAAGCCGCAAGGGAGCAAAAAATGCTTTAGGTGATGCCAACAAGTAGGGGACCCCAATCACATCTGGTGGTCATGCCCGTCCATCCAGAATATATGGAGACAATTAGCCCAATTAGCCTCCATACTTTTTCAAAAGCTAGTTTCCCCTTCGATTGAATCTTGCTTGTTGGGGGTTTATATAACAAACCTATCTCAATCTCAGAATAAATTATTTCAATTAATGGCGTTAGCTTCCAAAATACACATAGCCAGTAGATGGAAGACATTGACTCTAAACTTCCAGGAGGTAATTAGAAAGATCAATTACTTACTTATCAATGAGAGATTAACCCATATTATTTTGGACAGCGTATCCCAATTTTAGGCGATCTGGGATCCTTGGTTAACATCCTCATTTAGTATCCCCCTAATATAACACCTACATCTTGCTATAGCAATACTGGGAAAGAACCCGGAGCGAGGGAGGCCCGGAAATTCTTCAGCTGCACTACAAAGGTAAATATAACATGAGGAAAATTATGGTACCCTACTGATGTCTGTTTTGGGCCCACTTAGGGGCGGTCATTCCAGCTTTACCCTGTTTTATATACCAGTTTAGCAGCATTATGGTTTAGTTAACTAATCCAATGTTTGTCCTTTTCTCTTTTTTCACTCTTGTTTATTGTTTGTTTTATTATGTTTCATGTTTTTCTTAAATTTAAATTTTAGTTTTGATATATGACACTTTAATGACTAAAAATGTAAAATAAGAAGGTCTAGTCAGTTCATTACTGGAAAATGTTTTATTGTGAAATTTACGTAACTTAACTGACAAGTACAGCTGTTCAAATTGTTTTATTTTTGTATGCCTTCTAATAAAAGATTATAAATTCAAATTGGTGAGATGTTGGTGATTATGATGAAGGCTAATGTATCTGGGAAATCTGATGAGGTTGGTCAAGGCTGTGTGTGATAAAGTCAATTTGGTGAGGCTGGGATTAAAAAAATCTAATGCTGTAATTTGATAAAATGGGGATACGATGTTGGGGAATAATTAAAATGACCATCTCAGCAATCGTGCAGGTTAAAGTATCAAAACACATGGGGAAGCAATAGAGATCATCAAGTGCAAACCCCACTAAATGGTAATATCTACTTTGATTCTCAATTTACTTTATGAGATATTCATTTACATTAAAGGGAAATATTGTCTAAATATTATTAGAAATTGGTAGCTTAAAGGCATATCTAAATTTTCTGGATTATGAGTGCATCTGATAAAGGAGAATTTGGAGAACCAAAATAAACATTTACAAACTCATTATGATGTTTGCTAAATCTTTCAGTTTGCAAGCTGAGGCTTTTATCAGTTGACACTCCTGATGATCCCTGCTAAGATTAGCATACAATTCATAATTTGTTTTGGCCTATCAGGAGAAAGCAGATACATTTGTATCATACGCTGGGGTTTCTGTGTTGCAAAGCAGCCTGGGATAGTAGGGATGTAGTCTATTTCTCTCTATATCCTTGTGCTTTCATTCAGTTATAAGCTCAGACCCCACCCAACCATGTGATTCCATCTTGCAGCAAGTACTTCCTTTGATTGGTCAAACTCTGTACCTGGCTGCATCTTTTGTGTGTACTTGGTTATGTAAGCTTCCTGTGGGTGTTCAAAGCTGGATTTTACTTTCCTGCCTATAATTTTAAAAGTACACTGAATTTATCTATATAACACATATTTCTCTGATAATCGCTGCCTGTTTCTTACCAAACATTTGAAACCCAAGAGACTTATATACACCTTTAAGATAGACTAAGTAAATGAAGATGTGACACTGAGCTTCAAAATTAATGCTAATGCTGGCTGACACTGCCTCTCAGTCTGGCAAACATTCACTATACAATTTGGTGTGTTTTAAGTTTGGTCTATGGTAAGGCTTTGATAATAGGATTGTCGTTGAGATTGCATATTCTGAACATGGGTAGTGAAATATAGAGAACTCACAAAATGATTCTGGGTAGCAGAACATACCATGCATTCCATATTGTGCCAATCTTTATCAATTGGTATGCTAGACAAAGTTTTATTTGTTTAGATTGTTTTCCCTTTAGAAAAGTGATAAATGATAAAGAATCTATACTTTTTGGCTGGTTCTTATTTGACAAATTACATATTACTGCTTTAACACATTTCATTCTTGACTAAGTTGGTTTGCATGTTCGCGATACATCATTAATAGTCCAATAGTTCAGTATTCAGACTATTAGTCCAGGCTACCAGGTTTTCCACTTCTTGTTCCCAGGGTTCTCCATTACGGCTTTCATCTTGGCGGGACATCATAGATTCTACTTCACATTTTGGTTTATTGGTGTACAGTGGTTCTTTTTCAGTTAGCTGACTTGTTGATTCTAAATTGCAAGTCTCTGAAAAACATAAATGAACTGTCTAATAAAATAATATTCATATCATCCAATCTTGTCTCCCTATTAATATAACACTGATTGGTAGATTAGCATGCTCAGTACAGAAAGATCTTCCATATTACTTACAATTTTACAGCTGTTAGAGGCCTAAAACAATGAACAACGTTTTAAATTGATCACCCTTCCAGATAAAGATATTTAAAAAATGCTATTTATTGTTCTAAGTATTCTTTACTGGATTACAATATTCCTGGGATACAAAAATGTTATCTTCATGTGGGTAAATATGCTAATTTGTTTCACACTGGGTTACTTTGTGTGGCAAAACATATGTGTCACTGTGTTATCATACAGATGGTCCCCTCCCATACATAATTCAAGCACATGGTGCCAACATTTATCAAATTGAACCACATCTTAGCATGTTGTTCCTATTACAAATAATATGTGAAACCATTTTCTTAATGGTAAAATTAATGATGGCAACTGATGAGGAAAGGGGCCTGAGAAATATTATATCCCATAAATTAGGTAAGTAGACAAGCAAGGCATCAAATCTGTTGGAAAATCAACTATGATGCTTGGTAGAGAAATTAGCAACAGAAAAAGAGGAAGGCACGAAGGCAGATCTCCAGTTAGATCACACTTAATACACTGTCAGCCTTATTAAATTAGAAGCCTGTAGCGGCATCTGCAAGCTCGAAAGGGCTGCAGGCTTGAAATTTGGCTGAGTTACAGAGCTATTAAATTAGAACATGCCACGAGTTACGGGCTTGTGACGCAAATCCATAAACCATTTTTCAAACGTTGGATGTCCAGCCGTGAATATGATCAATTAGTCAAACCCATAGTTACGGGTTTAGATGGAGCCAATGGCAACAGAGATCATTACGTCACTAAAAAATGGAGGTTGGATTTCAAAGTCCTACGGGCATCAATTACGAGTTTTGATCTGACCCACATTCCAGAAATATTGCAATATTCATAACGCCGTAAATATGATATTCTAGTCCATGCAAATCCCATTATATGTATTAACACATTGATTGCTGGGATCTATATAACACGGAATGTAAACATAAAATATAGTATTTTATTTTGCCGATTTGTGAGCTTGAGAATGTTGTGCTATTAACATAAATACCTAACACCACTTTCCCTTTCATTATCAGTACAGTAGAGTGTTTATATTTGCATTTACAGTGCTACGGTTTGGACTTTACCCCCCCCCCCCCCCCCCCCTTCTCTCTAGTACCCGTTGGCTTTTGGGTTACATTTGCGGGTTACGGGCTTGAACGCCAGTGAATTTGTTGCAATTTAATAGCATGATTGTAAACTTAACAGATCAAAGGATTTGTGGGTGCACAGTTCACATTACCACGTCCCGTAGCCTTTTCCTGCCCTTACCATGCAAGTGGTTGACAAGTTGCTTTACGGGGCAAATTTAATAGCCGCAAGGCTTGCTGCCTAAGTTATGGCCTACAAAGTCCAAAGTTGGGGGAATTTAATAGGGCTTTGTGTCCAGCCAGTACTGGAGACTGTATCTTCAAAAGAATATAGAGAGATATAGAGAGATCCAGAGAAACAACCCAGAGAAGGACTACTAAAATGGTGCATGGTATGAAAGACAAAACTTATAAGGAAAGAGTTCATGACCTTAATATTT
The DNA here is from genome assembly GCA_027410445.1 of Discoglossus pictus. Taxonomy (NCBI): domain Eukaryota; kingdom Metazoa; phylum Chordata; class Amphibia; order Anura; family Alytidae; genus Discoglossus; species Discoglossus pictus. Next base: position 160,505,305 of record CM050170.1, read on the forward strand.
ATACCTTAAAGGACAGAAGAGAAAGGGGTGACATGATAGAAACCTTCAAATGTATCAAAGGATTTAATAAACTTCAAGAAGGAAGTGCCTTCCAGACAAAGAGGAAATCAAGATTAAGAGGTCATGATTTAAACTTAGTAGAAGTTGCAAAGTGGAATCTTTAGGGGTAGTCTGAGAAGGTGCTACTTTACAGAAAGATTAGTAGAAAAGTGGAATAGCAATGCCTCAGATAAGCATAAGGCTATTCTGTGGCTCAATTAAGCCAAATATTAAGGTAGATATGATGGCCGGAACAGATGAGTCTTTTGGTTCTCATCTGTATTGAAAATCTATGTTTCTATGTAACCATTCTTTAAACAAAAATATGACTATGTTGGCAGATTCAGAGTCTGCTAAAATTAAGATATTCTCTGAAAATGCTTTTATGCCCACGATTTACACAGATGCAATGTTTCTTAGTTTGTTGAATGCTTCACAAACATGTGATTTTTTTTGGCAATCTACAGTTGCCCTTTAATAAACAACAGAACAATCATTAAATGATCTGCAAGGATCCACTACAAGTGATCCATGGGGAGAATGTTTGTGAAGCAATTACAGCCAGACTGCTGCATACAGTTATCCTTGTAAGATAAATAGAAACTCAAAGGGACACCAAACTCAAACTCTTCTTCACTCACATAAAAAAAAAATCTTAAACATTAGAAGAGTATTGCATTGAAAATGGCTGATCTGTAGCTTGAAAAATGTACTTGCATTCCAGGAGTAAAGGAATCTTGGCAGCTAACCTTCACTCACATTAAATCTAACACAATTTTTCACCTTTTTAGCCAATCAGTTATAAAAACTGAAAACGGATTTATTTGTGTTAATTAAGAGGAACAGCTATTTAATTGTAGTTCCAAAGTCTAATGTTCTTCAAAAAGTCATACTCTACATTAGGGGTGCGGGCAGTAAGTATTTTATTTGCAGGATACATCTCAGATTCTCTGAATACAGTGGAATTACTATGTGCTTTGTACGTCTGAGATAAATCCAGATTTTCTAACCTCTTTGGACCAGGTACAGTACTTATTGTACTTATGTGCCCTTTATTGTTGATAGAATAAGAAATATACTATTCAATTCCACAACTACAACTGACTACAGCACAATCTGGTGGTAAAAAATAAACACTGCTTTTACCAAAAATACATATCAATAGAAAAAAATTATTATTATTATCCTTTATTTGTAAAGCGCCAACACAAACTGTGGGCTAAGTACAAGTTAAAAACAATTTTAAAAGAATGGAACGTACAAAGTAAACTCAACTCAGCATACACATACTGACAGACATTCCTCTGATCTCCTTGTAAAATCACATTGGTGCTTTAAAAACTATGACTATGAGAAGGGATTGCAGTTAAGGATGGAGACTGGGCAGAAGGACAAGAGGAGCTGGGTGAATAATACATAATAAGATAAATGGTGCAGATGAAGATCTTGGCCCACAAAACAGATTTAGAACTGAAATATCATGCGCCTTTGGCGCTCATTGGAGGCCTCGGCAAGCCCGCAAACTGCAGGCCTCGCGAGTTGTTGGTAACATAGTGTTTTTTGGCAATTGACAAAACTATTATAGTGGATATATATTGACATATATATATATATATATCACATATAATAGTTGTCAAACTGCAAATTGTCGTCACGCTTGCGACCCTCGCAAAGCGAGGCGATCCGTTTAGGCATAGAAGCCTTCTGAGCAAAGCAAGGCAAGCAGTTGAGGCATGGAAACACGCAGGACTTAGGCTGAAATGAGCGTCAAAGGTGCTCCTGCAAGTGTCGCAAAGCGAGGCGAGCAGTTGAGGCATTGAAGCACGCGGGACTTAGGCTGCAAGCAGTTGAGGAACGCGGGACTTGCTTAGGCTGCAAGCACTTGAGGAACGCGGGACTTAGAAAAAAAAAATCCGAACTCGGAAAAATATGAATGTAACGTCCGAACCGCGGAAATCAAAAACACGAAAAACAAAAAATAAATAAATTAATTAAACCACACCCACACAGCACAGGGGGAGAGCCAGGACACCTGAGAATGAGGTTGCAAGCGAATTGAAGCCGAATTTCCCGTGTTTCGTCACTCGAAAATCGGCTATGCGACAAAAAAAATTGGCGGACAAAAAAACACAAAAAATTATGAAACTGTATGAAAACGAGGCTATGCAAAGCCAGGCGCGCAGGCCTTGGAAAATGCACAACACCACACACAGTAACACTTACATGAACAACGGCAGGGACGCCAAAGATATTAACACTTGCACTAACAAAATCCAAACTCGGAAATATACGAATGTAACGGCCGAACCGCGGAAACCGAAAAACAGGAAAAGAAACACAAATTTAAAAAAATGAAAACACACTCACACACAGCACAGGGGGACAGGGGAGACCAGGACGTCTGTGAGTGAGGTTGCAAGTCAATTTAAGCCCAATTTGCCATGTTTCGTCACTCTAAAATCTGTTAAGCAAAAAATAAAAATGGCGGGCGAAAAAAAGATAAAGAATCTGAAAACGGAATGAAAACGGAATGAAAATGAGGCTAAGCACATTCCGACCTCATAAAAATACCAAACACTGAAAAATAAGCAAGACTAAGAAAATACACGACGGCAAAAACATTAACACTTGCACGAACAACGCCAGGCACGAGGGACTTTGAAAATAAAACCAATGGAAAGATTCAGCAGACACACAGAGGAGAAACATACAGGGAATGGACAGGGGGGAGATGCTGGAAAGAGAAACATGGCATTCCCGAGCACAACACTTGCAGGTTAATGAACCCTGCAAAGAACGGCCAGTACAGTAGGTACTCATCGTGGGGCTCGCAATGAGTGCCAAGGGGGCTCAGAGGGCCAAAAGACTCACCTTGTGTGGCAAAAAGCAATGCCAGGCTTCTAATTTTTGACGGGCAAGCCGCTAGTATATATATATATATAGTAAATAAATAGTACATTTGTGTTCACATTTGAACATTTAAAATAAGTTAAAAGAAAAACTTATATCCTGCTCAGAATTGCAAGAAATACTTTTTTTGCACTACATTCTGGGGACCTGGGCAGGGACAAGCAAATGTGTCCACAAAGGCTTCACTCTTTAAACCAATACGACTTTAAACATGTCTCCTTTACACAGCTTTGAGCAAAGCCCAGGATGGATTATGCACAAGCTAGGAAACCTACCCACGGATAGTTGTTTTAAGGTTACTGCCTCTCATCAGCGTGGGGCCAGTTCCTAGCTTGTGTATTTTTAATGGAGAGGTAGTTTACCACAACAATCATTTAATTTATGGTGGGCAAAAGAGAGATAGAAGCCCTCCACCGTACAGTAGTACAGTATATAAATAGTACATTTGTGTTCACATTTGAACATCTGAAATAAGTTAAAGAACCTATTTCCTGCTCAGAATTCCAAGAAATACAGTTGTTGCACTGCGTTCTGGGAACCTGGACAGGAACATGCAAATTTGCCTAGTGTGTTATTGCCCAATGCAATCCCCAAGTTTCTAATTTCCTGCCAAGCATATAAAATACTATATTTTAAACATAACTTTATAATTTTTTAGATTTAAACTTAGATTGTTGTAAGTCTTGCTTCACTCTTGATAATTTAAATTCATGAATCTATTTATATACTGTATATGCTATGAATGCTCCAATATACTTTATTGAATTCTCAAAAAAGTGGTAGCAATACTTTCTTTGCTACCAAAATCAATTTTCAAAGCTGCCCAAGAGAAACATGAGAAATGACAGGAAAATAAAAGGAAAATAAAAGGAAAGGGAAAGGTGTGATTGGTGCAAATGTGAAAAGAGAAGTGAAATAGGTGAGGGATACAGAGTTATTGCTTAGAGATTAAATTAAGTATGTATGTAGAAATAAGATCCAAAAGATCTAAACTTTGCTGTTTGTGGGTTAGCTAATGCAAACATATCCAACTTTTTTCCAATTATAAATTTATTTTAAACTTTTTTTTACCAAAATCCTTAGATTATAGTGGAAATAATGTATATCTTTAGATTTGGAGCAGGAAACATCTCTCTGAAAGGTTTTGGACATGTACATGTATACACTAGTATATCATATTTTTGCTGCCAAAGATCAATTTACATGAGTGGACATGTCCATTATCATAGCAATATCTTTTCTATTTCCTTAAGTACTTTGAGCCTCATTCAATGGAGCCGTTCAAGAGATCCGGGCTTGCAAGTGGAGGTCGCAAGTTATTTTGCTATTCAATTGGCTTAAGTTTGTGGGGTCCAATCGAGTTACGGGCTCCAAGCTGCAATTCATTGCGATCCATTGCAATTTGTAAAATCTCAAGTTAATGCCCTCCAAGCCTTTCAACCCTTACGGTCACAAGAGTCCCGAACGCTAAATGCGCGAATCGCTATTCAATTGCTCTGATTCCCCCTCGCTAACCACTCCGTCAAGCCCGCAAATGGCAAATATCTAACTACAAGTTAATGGTACCAAGGAGGTCTCGCAAAGGGCTTAATGACAAATCGGAGCACTTTAAAAGCAAATAAAAAAGCAATACAGTACTTTTATTAAGATTGAAAGTGATGTTAGGACTTTATTTCATTTTCAATTTTCGTGTTATATCGATCATGGCAATCAATGTGAAGTCCTACGGGCTTCAACCTGCAAGCCTGTAGTACTTTGAAATCCAACCTCAATTTTTTAAAGTCCTACGGGCTTGGAGGTTGAAGCCCGTAGGACTTTGAAATCCAACCTCCATTTTTCTAAGTCCTACGGCCTTCGCTTACAAGTTACGAGCTTGGTGGATGGTCATGATGACGATCTCTGTTTCCATTGGCTGTTTCTGCATTGGGAGTTACGAGCTTGCTCCTGTAACATTTCCAAGCCCGCAAATGCTACCTCCATCGGCAAAGGTTTCCGATTTTTGCTATTGGCCCCTAACTTTCGTCCCCGGCCAATTGAATAGCATCCCAAAGGAAGAGTAACGGGAGCTCGCAACTCAATCGCAGGCATTTGGTTGACTGTGATGGAGTTGCGAACCCCCGAATTGAATGAGGCTCTTTGTTACTTCATCTTTCCAACAAGGTTTATTGTCATCAAGTTCACCCTGTAATAGAGAGCTGCTTTGATGTATATGCCCTATCCCTATGCTTTTTGGCTACGCTTTTTAGCATAGATCTAAACACGTTACTGGAAATAACCAAAGAGGAAATCCGAGAAAGGATAATGATAAGTCGGGGGAAAGAAAGATGGTAAATTGGGATGACAGCCAATATAAACTCTGCCCCACGTATTGACCTTTTAGGTAATCTGGCTAAACTCATAACTTCTTTGTGTGTGGCAGACTGAAAACACAAGATCATTGTGGGACATCCATGCATAATAGTATTTGCTGTGAATAAGATTTACCATATGCATCCTTTATATCCATGTTAAAATGACTCCTTCACCCCAGGCTCACAGACATATGGATTTATGAACTAGTAATGTATTTTTTACAGCAATTAATATTATTTGTGGTAGTATCACAGTCTTACCAGGTAAATTAATACTATTGTATGTATTTAAACATTTTGGTTCACACAAATACATCTCTTTTAAATGGCACATTGAAAATGTGACAAATATTAATCTTTTTTTGCTATATTCTACAATAATACTATCATGATATATAGATGATAGTAAAGACAAATAAGGGTTAAAGAGACTTACCAGGAGCTCTTTTGAATCTAAATGTAAATCAGAATAACAGTAATACAAATGTAAAGTCATATTTAAAATGTTTTAATATTTGTTATTGATCATTTGCTTGCTCTGATGGGTAGTCTATTTCAGTGTATCTGCCTATGACACAAGGAGGGGGGGGGTGAAACAGACAGAGACACTGAAAATGGTTTACTCCTAGAGACAAGCAAATGAACAGTAAAACAGCGATTACGTTTTGGCTTTATTTTTACTATCATTATTCCAATTTACATACAGATTGAAAAGAGCTGTTACAATAACCTTTTTGGAATGACTGCATAAATCATTCTTTTTAGTTCTGAAAATTATCTAATGACACACAGGGTGTTTGACTGATATTTTACTTACGTGAAAGTCTGCAGAGGGGACAGTCTTGGCTAACTCTGCCTGCTGTCGTGTGCTGTGAAGTTTTTGCCTTTGAAGTGTTATTAACAATCCCACTGATAATGAAGTTGCATCTACAAATGTAAAAAAATCAAGACTCGATTTGTGAGTTGTGATTTGATTAGGATCTGTGAACATCGTTTGTGAACATTTGAAATATATTTTACCTACATGTTATTGGTATTCATGTTCTCTTGTGGTTCGTTACAAGGCGTCTTCCATGAAGATTCTTTATATATATATATGAAATAAAAAAGAAATTGTATAAAATAGATAATTAACAATACAATTTCATCTTATTCTTATACAAGTACACACACATATACTCACACATATATAAGTGACATGTAAGTCACCATATCTGCTCTGCACCAACAGATTTTGTAAAGAATGCGGGTAAAAGTGCTTTCCTTTTTAAAATTTCTAGTAGTTTTAAGCTGTTTCTAACCGTCCCAAACATTGGTATTAAAGAACTTCTTTAGCTTTTTTTATAGGATAGGCAGTATTGTAAGGATTATTAAAACCATGGTATAAAGTAAATCCCCTTCTGGATCACTACCTTCTCGCAGTGAAGGGGTTTGTGAATCTCAATGAAGCTGTGAGCTATACATGTAGGAGCCCCCAAGATGGGCAGGTCATAGCAGAGAGGTCAAGCAAATCAAAGTCTACCTGAGAAGGAACTGGAAACCTAATCCAGTATATTTGTCATGGAAACCTTATGGATTAGTACACCCAGACACAAGATGTGCCTGGTAAAACAATATATGTATCTCTTATTTTTTTATTTCTTGCTTGTGCCTAAGGTTCTTTGCTGGCGGGCATAAACCAGGAAAGGTTCAAAACTTCAAATTGACTTTAAGTTATAAATATACAGACTTTCTCAATACAATTATTTGGTATGAGAGGCCCAATCAGACACACATGATATCCCACAAACTTTAGTGAGTGTACTGTTAATATAAAAGGAACTTGTGTTTATGTTAAACTGCCACCATGTTGACTGTTGACATGTGCTGTTCCTACTGATTCCTGTTCTTGGTGGAACAAAACTACATCTCCTGGGGGACCACATCCTGCCACCCCAAGGATAACCTTCACCCACAGTGGCATTCTTCTAATCATATGACGAGGCATGAAACTACATGAGACATCCAACCTTAACAATGCTCATCGTATCTGATCCGTAGATCCTCTTACCCATATGTTTCTCATCTTCCGCAGCTTTGGATGTGGCAATTTCACTCCAGGTTCTGTGATAATCTTCAAACGAGACAGACTTTATCTTCCTGTGAAAAGTAATCACATGTCATTATGCAGAAGTCTCTTGTTGGTAACACCAGTGCATCTATAACATAGGGTCTTTTTGCAAAGTAATGTGGTATTTATTTTACTAAATGAACCGTGAGATGTAAAAATGAAACATATTGTTTGGGGCAGGGGAGCTACAAAGGGGTATTGGGATTTACTGCCAGAGAAGAATGAAAGGACACTGTTTATATTTATACTTCCAAAAGATTTAACTGTTTATATTATTTTTCGGCAAAGGATCATAAGGATGATATTCTTAACAAGTCGGTGAAATCAGCAGATCACATCAGACAAATTAGCCCTGAAATTACTAATAAACAAATACCTTTGTAACACAACATTTTAATTAGCAAATATTTACATTTAAAGGATCGATGTATTAATCCAGCGAACACAATGTTTAAAGGGACACTCCAAAATCATGTTATTCTTAAAGAACATGAAAACTGGATGTACTATATACTTACGATTTGTTTCTAAGAGGCATCATTCTAGAGATGATCAGCATTGTTTCTGCTGTATTCTTATAGAAATGAGCGTCTTCTGAAAAAATACACTGGGGGGGGGGGGGGGGGGGGGTATTTGATCCCCTGCTGATTTTGAACCTTTCTCCACTGACAAAGAAATGATCAGTCTATAATTTTAATGGTAGGTGTATTTTAACAGTGAGAGACAGAATAACAAAGACAAAACAAACAGGAAAAATGCATGTCAAAAAAGTTATAAATTGATTTGCAGGTCAATGAGGGAAAAAAGTATTTGACCCCTTCGTCTTAGTACTTGGTGACAAAACCCCTGTTGGCAATAGCAGAGACCAGACGTTTCTTGTAGTTGGCCACCAGGTTTGCACACAACTCAGGAGGGTATTTTGTCCCACTCCTCTTTAAGGATCCTCTCCAAGTCATTAAGGTTTTGAGGCTGATGTTTGGCAACTCGAACCTTCAGCTCCCTCCACAGATTTTCTATGGGATTAATGTCTGGAGACTGGCTAGGTCACTCCAGGACATTAATGTGCTTCTTAATGAGCCACTCCTTTGTTGCCTTGGCTGTGTGTTTTCGGTAATTGTCATGCCGGAATACCCATCCGCGACCAATTTTCAATGCCCTGGCTGAGGGAAGGAGGTTCTCACCTAAGATTTGACGGTACATGGCTTCGTCCATCCTCCCTTTGATGTGGTGCAGTTGTCCTTTCCCCTTAGCAGAACCCCCCCCCCCCAAAGCATAATGTTTCCACCTCCATGTTTGACAATGGGGACTGTGTTCTTGGGGTTATAGGCAGCATTCCTCCTCCTCCAAACACAGCGAGTTGAGTTGATGCCAAAGAGCTAAATTTTTGTCTCATCTGATTACAACACTTTCACCTAGTTCTCCTCTGAATCATTCAGATGTTCATTGGCAGACTTCAGACAGGCCTGTACATGTGCTTTCTTGAGCAGGGGGACCTTGCGGGCGCTGCAGGATTTCAGCCCTTTACGACGTAGTGTGTTACCAATTGTTTTCTTGGTGACTATGGTCCCAGCTGCCTTGAGATCATTAACAAGACCCTCCCGTGTAGTTCTGGGCTGATTCCTCACCATTCACATGATCATCTAAACTCCACAAGGTGAGATCTTGCATGGAGACTGGCAGTTATTTTGTGTTTCTTCCATTTGTAAAAAAATCGCACCAACTGTTGTCACCTTCTCACCAAGCTGCTTGGCGATGGTCTTGTCCCTGACATCCTTGGACAGCTCTTTGGTCTTAGTCATGGTGGAGAGTTTGGAATATGATTAAATGATTAATTGATTGCTTCTGTGGACAGGTGTCTTTTATACAGGTAACAAGATGAGATTAGGAGCACTCCCTTTTAGAGAGTGCTCCTAATCTCAGCTCATTACCTGTATGAAAGACACCCAGGAGCCAGAAATCTTACTTATTTCCCTCACTGACCTTCAAATCAATTTATAACTTTCTTGACATGCGTTTTTTTTGTTGTTTTTTTGTTATTCTGTCTCTCACTGTTAAAATAGACCTACCATTAAAATTATAGACTGAAAATATCTTTGTCAGTGGACAAACGTTCAAAATCAGAGATATCAAATACTCCCCCCCCTTAAAATAACAGTGTCCCAGACTCAGGAACTTCCACCTTTCTTACTGTTTTCCTAAGTAGTGTGCTAGTTTCACAGTTGTAACCTAAAGCCACGCCCACTGTATGGGGCTTCATGCTAACAGTGTCTCACGCAGGACCATTGACACATGGGGAGAAAGGGTACGTTTCGCAGGGGCCCACCCAGGAAGGGGGCCCTTGCTAGCATGTATTTATATTATATAGTGAGATGCTTGTCATCAGGAAGGAAAAGAGCTCCTGGCACTAGCACTTCCGGCTCTTCCACTTCATGCTACTGTCAGTGGAGGTGGGAAAGCTGCAGCATGTGACAGAGCAAAAACCAGGAGCAGTATGAGAGGAGTAACCACAGTATCAGGTAGTTAAAATATAGTGTATGTTTAGGGGGTCCTGTGCTCTGGGGGCCTCAAAGTGCAGATGTTATATTATGAAAATATAATTGTATTTTCTTTTACTGTTACCATTTATACTGAAGTACATTTACAACAATGGTGTTGTTTATTTGTATTGTCTTTTGTCACAAGAAAAATATTCTTTAATATTTACATACATAGATGCAGCACTGTTTGCTGGGAGTCAGACAATCAGTCCGTAGAATAAGAGTAACCGTGGCATTCCCGCGTGTGCTATGACGTCATCATATCGTGACGGCACTCCCCACAGTCCTCATGGACCAGCTATTATTAATTATATTTTGATTGTTATATATGATCATTGTTTGTTAATTAAAATTTTCTGCACAAATAAGTGTAATCATCGTATCTAATTGAACTTCGGTGTACGAACTGGGAGAGATTACTACAATGTGACAATGTCTGTTTGATTTTATGATTTTAAACAACAGATTTTTTTATTTAAAATTATTAATAATTATTTTCTTTTATGTAAGATTTACTTGTAAGATTGCAAAATGCAAAAGAATGTAAACACAGAATTTATTTGATTTAATTTATCAGTTAAAAATGTACGTATTTAAAAAATTCAAAAAGTATTTCACCATGCTTTTAGAAGATCTTTTCTGCAATGTCGGCCAAATTGTGCTGAATTAAGTGGCCCTTTAAATATATATATTAGGACATAATGTAGTCATTTTATGTAATATCATATTCAAAATATATAATCTGTGCAATATGATATACAGTACTTATCGTGTTAAGATACTATATATATGTGTATATATGTTTTATGATTAGAGGTGCAAGAGTGAGCTATAACTGCCAAGTCTATGAAATATACATATTTAATAAGAGGAACAAATTAAGATATTGCACAACTATAGTTAACTTTAAGGCTGGCTATGGGAGATGGGGAAAATTGGTGTGCACCGGTTTGGGGGCCCTGAATACTACATTTGTACTGGGCCTCCATTGTTCTGATGATGGCCCTTGTGTCACAATGTTTAGAAACAGCATGTCACTGTCTGCTGTCAACAGAAGCACTTAGCATTTGCTATTAAGTACGATTAAGTAAGGTTAGGGTCCTAGAAATAAATATCTGATTTATATTGTTAGGAAAGCGATCTTAAGCACCTGTCCAAAACATTATCTCTCTCTTTAAAGAAACATAGCAATACTTCTAAATATTAATTAATTGCATTTGGTTGTTAATGTTTTTTGGATGGAAGTGTTATGTCACAACTGGAATTTGGGAGAACAGAGAGACTCTTTTTCACTCCATTTCTTCCTGCCCAGAGCTTTACTGGACTATTCTGGACTGTGTATTGGCCTAGGGATTTGAGAACTTCCCTGGGTTTAAATATATTTACGCTATTATATGTATCTTGGTTTATGAATATGCTAGTTTCTGCATAGTTTTAAATGCCAGGGTACCTATGCTACTTGTGTTCATGCCCAGAGTCTAGAGCGTTTGCTAGAATAATGTGCCGAGGCCCGAGGTGACCGGTTCCTGCCCTGCACAATCCAGTGTGACATATATTGTTTATGATTGAACTAGCGACTTGCCCGTCAAAAATGACGGCCTAAAAATTTGAATCCTTGCAATGCTGTTGTTTGCCACACAAACAACTTAATACCTGAGAAAGATTTAACCCCGAAATGACACATGATTTGAGACTCTTGTGCAATTAATTCTAATGTCTATCATCGCTTTTCCCATTATTTACAGTGCAGTATTGATTTTTTATTTGCATTTACAGTGCTACAAATATGTGTTTAACCCCCTTGCGGGTCCTCTCTAGCACTCGTAGGATTTTCTCCTACTTTTGCCATTTACAGGTGTGGAAATATTTGCAGGCTTGGGGAAATTGAGCAGTTGAATAGCGATTTGCAATTTTAGCCATCGTAACTCTTGCGAAAGTGAAAGTTCAAAGGCTTCTGGAGGCTGTAAGTTACGGGTTTAACCATCAAAAAATTTTCAAGGCCGTAACTCATAACCCATTTGGAGCCTGCAAAAAGACGCCAATTGAATAGTAAATTAACTTGCAACCTAACTTACGGGCTCCAGTAACATGAAAAAGCTCAGTTGAATCAGGCTCATGGTCTTTAAAATGAAACCAACTTCCTGTTGGCCTTAAAAAGTCATAAATAACGTATTGTAACAGTGGACTATTAAGATGGAATCCCAACTACTTTCTTGGATGGAAGGAGGCCAACTGAAAAGGTTTGCTCACGTAAACAAATACAATACTCGATCTATGAATTAATACTTTTAAGACTGAATCCCGAATGTATTTCTTGTATTAATTTATTAAATTCTTTCATTTTTCTGAATGGCACTAAATTTTTAGCTCACTAGGAGGTATTCCTGGTTATATGGACTAATGAAAGAACTCATACAAACCTAATTCAATTGCTTTCAAATTGATGTTTGTTCTTATTACATTTGATACTGTTTTTTGCAGCTTAGTAACTCTGAAAACAAATTCCCTTTGAGGGAGTTGCTGCTATACAAAGTTCTATTTTCTTTCAGTTAGTTTATTTTTTTCTAAGATAAATATGCTTTAAAAGTAGTCGTTTTGACTAAAATGTATTGAAAGAGGCTGTACAAATGTGATGTGTTTAGTTAGTTGATGTGAAAGCGCACAACATAGTATATGTTATTAATTACATCAATAACATATACAAAATCTAAAGTTTGAAGTCTCTCTTTAATTACCTTGACCCCTAATCAATTGAATCGCTCTGTAACTGTTGCAAATTTCGGCCGGTATCAAGGCAACTGCAGGCTTGAAATTTGAAACAGTTACAGAGCTACTCAATTGATCAAGCCCGCAGCTACCTGGCCGGAAGCCTAAACCGTAAACCATGCATCCGTAAGTAGCATTTCAGAGCATGATTATGATCAATTAAGCAAGGCCGTAACTACCAATTTAGCCCCGGGTGGAAAAAGCTCTAGCTATGCCACTGACCTGCACTGACTAGTTAATCCATAGCTGACCTGATTAGGTGTGTGGAGCATTCCATGCCTGCACAGATAGATTTGTTAAGGGTTGTTTTTTTTTTATTTCTTTTGAGTACCGTAGTGGAGCTCTAACCCCGTGAGCTGCTTTTTATATTGTTAAAATTTCAAAGAGGCAAGAGAGCAGAAACCTGAAATTACAAAGTCTGTTCCCTTCAAATTGCAAATGTAAGCAGTCTTACCATTGACTTGAATGGGACACACACCCCTGCAACCTGATTGGCTGCAGTAATGCAAATGCAAGTGGGCATTCAAAAAGTTTTTCAACATGCTTGTTTGGAGATCTTTACTGTGATGTGGTTAAAATTGTGTTGAATTAAGTATCCTTTAAAATGGCTGCAATACTGGACACAAACATACTTAAAATATTAAACAAAACAATTCTAATACACAAGTTTTTTTAAACACAAACTATTAAATGTTTGCCTCAATTTATAAGACTCACTGGAAATGTGTTTCACTTTTATTTTTTGTACAAACTTTAAAGGAACATTGTAGTTTAGCAAAAATGGCACATGTTTGTGAAGATTGTAACAACAATAGCAGTTGTGTAAACCATGGACAGAAAAGCATTTTAGGCAAAATATTTAATTAACTAGACACTGTACTGTATTAAAGATGTCATGTTTGTGTATTCCTCACTTTCTGCTGGCTTGGAGACTGAGAGGTTGTATTCTGCTAATTGTTATCTAATTTAAGAATGAATGGAGAAGGGAAGACAATTTGAAGGGCTTTGTTATCTTGTTGATGGATTCTGATAATATTTAAGCATTTGACTGCTTACTCCTCCCTTGTACATGCTCAGTAGAAGGCCGTTTGCAAGTATTTTTGCAAGCATTGCTTGCTGTGTTTTGTAACCACCCTGTTGTGCTTTGAAAAGAACGTATGACTATGATGGCAACTGCAATGCACTGGCAGAGTATGCTAAAATTAAGATATTCTCTGAAAATGCTCTTATGCCCATGCTCAGAAGTCTGTTCAAGTGCTTGTAATTTACATAAAGCCTCAGGGTACCGTAAACCACATGTACACGCAACAAATGCCTCTAAGAAGACTGGGTTGCTAAAATCCAAGTCAAATAATTTCCTTTCCCTTCTTGGCTTTCCCTTCTGTTTATACCCCAGCCTCCTCTCCAGGTCGCCTTCTGGTCTGTGCCTTCCTCCGGTCCCTTCTGGGTCCTATGCAATTGCTGTCTTGATGGTTCCTTTTGGCTGCTCCTTCCTTATCGGCTTCTGTGCGGCAGCCCTCTTCTTTTACTTTCACTTTCTTCGTCTCCTACCCTGTGGCGTCTTGTTGCTTGGCAACATTGCCTCTCTCTCATCTCTATGCGTCCCTAGCAATGCTACTTATTTCCCCTAGTTCCCACGTCCAAGGCTACGTCTCTTGTGAGACTTGCTTATGGTTTTGTTCCTTGCTACTGATAGTTGCTTCAGCGTTTGGTTACACATTTTCCCTATCTGCCCACTTTCATTGCCGTTGCTTTGGCACAGGGGTGGATTTACCGCCAGTGCAGCCGGTGCGTTGTACCAGGGTCCTTGCTTTGTGAGGGGCCCCTCAGCAGCATTATTGACTCCCTAAAAAAAAAACAGGGGTCCTTGTCACACTATTCACCCCCCTCAAGCCCCCTGCACTTCATTCACCCCTTCTTGTGCCTTGCAGTCCCTGTCCGGATCCCATTGCTCAGTGGTTGGGTATCCTTCCCCAAGGTATCTTATGATCACTCAATCACAAGGGTCTTCATTTATTGTTAATTCCTTGAATGTAATCACTACCTACATGTTAACTCTGCATGTTCCTTTGCCCACTTACTTTTCTACCCTACAAACCTCATCCTTTATCATTTATATCCGCCACTAATGCATTTCTGTCCTATATCCATTTCTGGTCCATGTAGACCAGCAGTGTCTACTTTACTCTGCTTCCTTACCAATTGCGGGTCATTCATATGCCCCCTCTTACTCCAGTCCTTTCTGTAACTCCACATGTTTTATTCCTACCCTGATTGGTTATGCTCAGCACCCACCTTCACTGCACCATAATTGTATTTTCCAGCATTGACACCCGCTTGGTTCACTAAGCTTTGGCCACATCACCAGGGAGATGGTTCTGAATACAAATATATATATAAACACACTGTTTAAAGGACCACAAAAGCCACCATATGTGCTCTGTATCATCAGTTAGAAACTGTTGGATCATGTGAAAAATGTGTTTACATTTTTAAAATTGATCAAGAATTGACTTAGATATTGTCATTTTAGTTTAGCCTTTGAAACCGTCCCACAAGACCCTGCATAAATAATGAGGCAGAAGTCTGTAACTGCAACACATTGTATGTACATAATATTTATAAGTAATGTATGGTGGCACAGGGGTAAAATCCTTGTTTTAAAGATTTTTTTCATTGCCAAGTCCAAAAATGTAGCCTTTGGGTGGAATAAAATCCCAAACCTTTGGGTTCAGAGGCAGTTGCTCTACCTACTAAGCTATTGCTCTAGCTATGATTACAATTGCTAGAACATATATCTGTAGTTACAAAGAGTCAGTCACAGTCTGATTCACTCACTGAAAGTTTCTGCACCCGAATCTAATAAATAAATCATTGTTCTGCGCGGGACAGAGCTCATTACTAATTTAGACACAGTTAGCTCACTGAAACAGGCAGATTTCAACTGATCATATCTCCACCAATTCTTCATCAATTTTTAAAATTAAAAAATTTTTTCATTATGATATTTCACCCTCTATCTAATGGTGTGGAGCACATATAGGCGACTATTGTGGTCATTTAACATTATCAAATTCCCACTTTTAGATGCAACAAAGAAAAACTGCCTTGAACCACATTTTAATTGTATATGAGTAATAGAAGAATATATGTAAAATAATGTATAACCAGAAACTCCTAGTCTTGCAATCTAAGTAATCTCCCTCCCGCATAAAAAGTAACCACCTGGAAAAGCTAGATGGTACTGAATGGAGGTTGGCCAGGAGATCTGATACTTCGAAAGACCTGGTACTCACAAGCTATTTTTTTCTACCAGTGAAATCATCTATATCCGAACTCAGAAATATTTTTAAGTAAACATTCCAGAACACATAGAACACATGCGTAACTTGTGGAGATAAAGCTCTTGGAGATCCTAGTAGGGGTTTATTTGGGTGGCATGGAATGAAGGTCTATGTGTGTTTTTACTTAGTTTTACATCAGTTTATTCCAATAAAATAATCCTCTAGTAATGCCCTTTTAAATACATGACAGAAAATGTGGGTTGAAAAGGATGAATAAAGATAATGGAACTGAATCTATTCTCAGAGCACATAGAAGGTGCAATCAAAGAACTAATGTCATAACATAACAAAAACTTTCCATTTATAACAATGTATTCAATTATTCTTTACTGCAGTGGTTTATTTTCTTTCTCAAGAGAGTGTGTCCCTGTAAACTACTGAGGCTTCAACCTCATGATCATAGCTTCTAGTGAACAGTTTGTCTTGATTTCCTGAAGTACTGATTTATTGGATCTTCTTGCAGTCCAAGGGACTCTAAGCAGTTTTCTCCAACACCACAATTCAAAGGCGTCAATTCTACGGCGTTCAACCTTCTTTATGGTTCAGCTCTCACATCTGTATGCTACTACTAGGAATACCACATATCTAACTATGCAGTGCTTTGTCGACAATTCGGTCACCATCAACAGAGATCTTTGATCCCAGGAAAAAAAAACTATCACTGCCTTCACTTCTTTCCCATCTATTTGCCAGGAACTGATATTTCCATTTGTACTATTAGTAGTAATAGTTAAATACAACTTTTAACAACTTTGGTAATACCAATGTGTTACAGTAGTTCAATTCAACTAAAATAACCATTATGAACAATGGAACATTAATAACAATGTATAAAGTTTTGCTAATGAAATAAACTATGAGTAGCCTTGGATAGGGATGTCTTTATAACAATGGACATGGTTAAGATTATATAAAATTGTACATAATAGATAGTAAATGAAAGGTTGTTTGATTTTTTTTTTACATTATAAAATGTTATCCTTTATTTTATATATATATATTTTTCAAAAGCACTGAAAATATAAGGCTATGGTGTCTCTTTAAAATAAAAATTACCAATCCTCACATGTAAGAGCATTCAGCTACCACCTGGAGGCAGTGTCAGCCAAGATTTATATGATATTTATTTGCAGTTTTGTGTGTTTATGGAATTTCACCATCAGCACTACTTAAAGGAGCTGTATTTACTGAAAACATGGGGACGTAATGCTACAACTTTTAACTGTTTCAATGCTAGGGCACAAAAAAATACAGAAAAAAACTAATGAAAATAGCAAACTAGAAATAACATTAGTAAATGCTTTTACTCAGTTTGAGTGAACATAATTTATCAGAAGAGATGTTATTAGTGTTATGCTAATCTAGGCTTAATTAAATGGTCTTTCCTCAGCAACCTCCACGACTTCCGATTCCTCCTATCCCTTGTTCAAAGAAGCACTGTGCAGCGAAAACTTTACTGCATAATCAGGCAAAAAAAACTTTCAAAGTCTCTTCTCGACCCTAGAGGTATCCATGATATTTTAGTGAAGACTGTGTGTGTGAGAGTGGAGTTTACATTTCTGTCTAAACCGGACTTTCAACTATTGATGCAAGCTTCCTAAATCTGAGAATGTGCAAGGGAAGACGGTAGTTGTCAAAACCCATATATCTCCTTCGTCCCGCAACATCAACACCTCCCTTCACTGAGAGACATGTTCATGTTCCAGCTGTCAGGAAGTGATGAAACAATGTCAAGATGGAGTATCACATATATAGTTGTAATTGCGAGTGTTGGTCATGCAATGTTAAAAGTTACAGGCTTGCGCATGTGCAATGAGCACTAAAGGCCAAAAGTTACTGGTTTGACTGGGGATGCAATGAGCGCCAAAGGCACTCATTGCAGTGCTCGTGATGAGTACTGAAGGTGTTCATTGCAAAGCCCGTACATGACTGGCTTGAGGGGTGAGAGGCTTACAGTCTTAAAAAAAATATATGGATTTAACGGCCGCCATTTTCTTCAAGACCGTAATTCAGAAGCCGCCAAAAGACACCAATTAATTAAAAAATTAACTTACAACCTCACACACGGCACAGGGAGAGAGGCAGTGAGCCTGTAAGTGAGGTTGCAAGCTAATTTGATATTTAATTTGCGTTTTTGGGACGTCTGAAAACAGCGAAACAAGGAAAAAAATGGCGTCCGTAAAGCCGTAACTTTTTTTTAAGCCCGTAAATCGGAAACCCATTTCTGGCTTGGGGAAAATGAACAAATTTCCGAACCTGCAAATGGTTTCACACCCGTAAATGCAAACAGGAACACAGAGGAGGGAGACGGGGGAGAAAGACACAGAAGGGGGAGAGGGGGGAAGGAGACACAGGAGAGGGAATGGGGTGTAAAGAGACACAGGGGAGGGAGTTGTAGGGGGGAAGAGACACAGGGGTGAGAGGGAGTGGGGGGAAAAGACACAGGGGATGGAGATAAGGGGGAAAAAATCCAGAGGAGGGAGAGGGAGCAAAGAGACATGAGAGGGAGAGAGTGGGGAGAGGCTTGCAATGAGCGGCGAAGGCCGAAAGTTGCCAGTTGGCTGATGCCTGCAATGAGTGTCAAAGCCGCTCATTGCGTGGCTTGCGATAAGTGCCTTTGGCCCGGAAAGTAGAGGTGGGGAGTTGCTTGCAATAAGCCCCGAAGGTGCTCATATCACAACATCACAAACAAGTGCAGATATATGGATAGATATATATATCTATATACAGTATATATATATATATATATATATATATATATATATATATATATGTAGATAGATAGATACCCTGTTAAAAGATGGAATATATGTGTAAAAGTTACAGTAATAACCTTGTATTGTTACAAGATCTCTGCATGTTTGGTGATGTGAGCTGCTGAACACAGAAATCATTCTCATTGTTAGTGACAATAACTGCTCTTAAAATGCCAGCTTCCACTCTCCACAAACATGGAGGAGTAACTGGACAACTAGATAAGTTTCATAACATTTATGTATGTATGGAAATCTTCTCTAACAGTGCTTCTTAATATAAAAGAAAAAACTTAATTTTAGGTGGAACGTGACGTTTTTCCTAAAATAAAGAGGTATTTTAATATATAGATAGTAAAATACTTCATTTGTAATGATCTATCTACCTATCTATCTATCTATTTGTCTATCTATCTATCTATCGACCGTATCTATATTCTGTCCGTCCATTTTCCTGCTTGTCGGTCTGTCTGTCTGATTGTGCGTAGATTGTTCTATCTAGTAGGTAGACATATAGACATAAACAAGTGTGCATATTTATTTTTTTTAAATCAGTATTTATAAACACAAATTACAATTTTCCATTATTTTAAGCACATGTCTATTCTGTGGATGAGGTCTATGTGTATAAAAGATGTGTGGGCATGTTGTTCTTCTAGATCTGCCTGCGTACTACATAACTTTATCTGAATCTCTAAATACTGTCTCACCATCATTGATTGACCCGTGAATGTTCTCAAATGGCTCTAAATACATAGTGCTGTGTCAAAGCACAGACAAACATTTTATCCTGTTTAATAAATGTCATTGTTTTCCTTTTCAACTGCAGGGAAAGTTGCAGTAAGATTTATAGCAAGATGAGTCTGTGGGTCTGTGAGTCTCTTTAGGGAATGCATCCTGCCCCGTCCAGTCAGTATCTAGGGAATGAGAGGCTAGGGCAGCCTTCAGCAGTGACATCACCCCATGACAATCACAGCTAACTCCATGTCTCCCCCAATCAGTCTCAGTCTGTAGGTCTGTAAGCAGGACAGAAGTTTGTGTGTCCCTTTGGGGAATGCATTATGCCCTCTCCAATCAGTATCTAGGGAATGAGAATGTAGGACAGCCTCCAGCAGTGACTTTGTCACTGTTTCAAACATGCTGAAAGGGTCTAACTGTCAGAGCTGTTAGTCACAGCCAGCTCCATAGACTGTAATGTACCACACAGTATATAGCCTATTGTATACAGCTGCTACACTCCTACTCAATATTAATGAAGGAAACTGGAGGATGGCTATAAGGAGCATCAGAAGTCAATATATATGAGTGAAAAAGGAATAATTAAAAAAACTGTTCTTGCATTTTTACTTTATTTTTACTTTACTTTCTGTATTTGATGAGCAATCTGGATGACTTCAGTGGCCTTTTAAATGAACTAACAATTCATATTTGAATTTTTCAATGCATGCAATTTCTTTTTAAATCACTTTGCTTAATTAGTGTTACTTTAAATAAAAATGGAAAGCCTACTTTGATCAATTAAAGGCATATCTATGTTTTCTGGATTATTACATTACTGCAATCCATAGGCAAAGAACATCCTTGATATATGCAACACATTTCATAAAACATTTTATTTGAATTAATATCTAAAAATCCCTCTAATGATTATGTAGACGCTCCCAGGGGTGCATCTGATATCCCCAAATCAGTATGGAGCATTTGGGAACCAATTTTAACTATTTACTAACCTGCTCTGGCTTCCTCAGCCAATAGGAAAGCACCGATGCCAGCCACAAAATTACTGCTGGGATGTGACTCCCATCGGCTGCTTCCTGCTGCAGTGTGTGCACTTGTCCACTCCAGAGATCACCACAGACAGAGCTCTTTTGTGTGTTTGAGAGACATGCAACATTTAGTAATACATGCAGTTACATCCCAAGGGCCTCATTCAATTGCAATTTGGCCAATTGAATAGGGCTCAATATAAGCACATAGCATTTTTTTTTTACAGAAGTTTTTAGTTAGTGAACTTCTATCCAAAAGCAAGGTCTTCACTAACTAAAAACGTCTATCCAGAGTATAGAAGTTTACTAACTAAAAACTTCTGTAAAAAAATATGCACAATTGAATGAGGCCCCAAGTGAGACGGTTTGCACACTAAGGGCCTCATTCAAATGCAATTTGGCCAATTGAATAGGGCTCTATATAAGCACAGAGCATTTTTTTTTTAGACGTTTTTAGTTAGTGAACTTCTATCCAAAAGCAAAGTCTTCACTATCTAAAAACGTCTGTAAAAAAATATGCTCTGTGCTTATATAGAGCCCTATTCAATTGGCCAAATCGCCATTGAATGAGGCCCTAAGAGTCTTTCTCTGAAACAGCAGGAAGATGAAGCAGAGGAAGTGCTGGCAGAGATCGGCCCTTACAACTTCAGTTCTTGTACTGAGCATGTCAGAAGCCAATGAGATGGAGACAGATACAATGCATTAGCCTGCTTCTGATTGGGCACAGCTAAATATGAATTTTATGCTAATTTAGCTGGGATTTTATAGGGGCGTAAAACATTAAATGCAAATGCCAAAAACTATAAGATATTTTGCTAACTTCAAGTTAAGCCAATTGATGTTTATTTCAGGATTTTTTCATGCAAAAAAAAATGTTTTCATACACTACTTATTCTCCTCTATCAGACACATTCATAATCTAGGAAACTTAGATATGCCTTTAACCCCATAGTTTTTGAAAGGCACAAAATACAGGATTTTTAATCTTTTTTTTATAGGAATACGAAATTATATTTACAAACCGTGGTCCAGGAGATGTATCCGAAGTCTGTGTCTTCCCCAAACTGACAAAATCTGGTATTGAGCCAGCTGTAGAAATCGAATTTGAAAAACATAATGCAACAATTAAACATTTAATTTAGGCATTTTGTGACACATTCTACTTGGATAAACTAGAATCTTGGCAGATAATAAAGAGACATGTAGCCTTATTCCATTAGCTACTTGCAAATGCCTTAAACTCATAAATTTGGCTTTGGGTGTTTTTTTATAAATGTTTTTATGCATTAAGAATTCATTAGTGCCAATAAGTAATATTTGCAGAATATGTAGCAATATTAAGAGTGATTTTAAGTGTATATAAATTTACGAATTGGTCAATTGAATCGGGCCCTCAGACTTTATCAGTACTGCTCTACATCATCAAAAAGGGGAAAGTCATTTTGCGCATTTTCAAATTTAGTTTTGTAGAAGGCTAATTAGAAAATGTGTCCACATTGGTCTTTTAAATCCGGAAATGGACAAATTCACTGTAATGCTTTGCAGATTGTTACTGTTCAGTCGCGTACAACTTTTTGTGACCCAATCGACCGCAGCATGCCAGACACAATACTTCAAGATTAGCTGGGTTATATAAAATAGTTATATTTGCATCAACTTGAAACAAATCATTTTTTATTCCGTTTTTTTTTCAGTGTTTTGTTTCAAACTTGGCTGGTGCTGCAAGGAGGTCCCTGTTTCGGCCGATCGCAAACAATGCTATCGGCCGTATGCAATGCCGCGAGCCCGTAAGTCGTGTTTCAAGGCTGCAAAGTCTGAAAGCTGTAAATGCAAATATAAATTAAAGACAGCACTGTAAAGCACTGTAAATGATGGGGAACATAATGGGGACATGAGGATTAATAGTAACACCCTCTCAAGCTTGCACATCGCCAAAATCCAATATTTAATTTCAGGTTTAATTTCCGTCCAAAGTACACAAGCCCCTTCAGCATGGCAAGGTAGAGATCCAGAAGGGGTGAAGAAATATATGAAACCCTAATCTATGATTAAGAAATACGTTTAAAAAAATATACATCTAACTTACACATTACTCATTGTTTTTAGAAATTAAGAACTGAGTGTCAATCATTACAAATCAGGGCAATTGCTGTAGTGTATCTTCTAAGGGATATATTTGATGTATCTTCTAAGAGGTGTAGTTAAGTCATATGCATCCCTTGATCCCCCTTCTGGATCACTACCTTATCATGGTGAAGGGATTTGTGTACCTCAATGAAGCTTTGAGCTATACCATGTAGGGTCACCCTAGATGGGTAGGTCATAGCAGAAAGGTCAGACAAACCTTGGTCCACTGGAGAAGGAACTGGCAAACCACTTCATTATATTTGCCCAAAAAAAACCTTATGGATCAGCACAACCAGAGACATCATGGTGTGCTGCAGTCCATAGGGTTTCGAAGAGTTGGATACAACTAAACCACTGAACAACAACAATCCCTAGATCATTTCAGATTTGTACACGCACACCCCAAACCTCCTCTTCCTTACCCTTGCTTTATATATGTCAATATTAAGATTATCACATAGCTAAATATTTAAATTCATACCTGAATGTGTGTTTATTTTCTATGTATATAATATTTGAGTGAATGTACGCACACCATTTGAACCTACAGAGCTGACAACTTCAGACATACTGCAGCGACCTGAATATCGGCTCATGGGCCTAGGCAGAAATAAATAGAGCTCCCTGGCAGAGGGTTAGCAAAGTTTGGCTCAGTATCACAATGGCTCAGCAGCACCTGAGACTTTCCAACTTGTTGCTAGATAAGAAAAACACTCTGTGCCTTTTTGTAAATCTTTTTGGGAACAAAGCTTGAAAGCAAAATAATCAGCAAGGAAAGTGGTGCCAGATCATATATTTTTAGAGGAAGGTTGTCTGCTTAACTTTAATCTTGGGGTTGGAAAGTAGATTTACTTCTGCTCTTCGCTTGCTTTGTGTGAAAGCCATTTGCAAATCTGCTGGTGCCAGTGAAATTCTCTGTGTGAGCTCACTGAATAAAACTTGCAGAACAAGTAATGGGTTGTTGGCTCCTATGGGACTTGATGGCACAGTAACATAGTTACATAGTAATTGAGGTTGAAAAAAGACTTTAACAGCCTCATCAAATTCGGGCTACGTGTGACAACATAGCCCGAAATGTTGATTTTTTGACATACGGCTATTAAATTAGCCTCATAACGCAGGCTGCAGCAAAGCCGAAAAATGCCTACGGGACGTTGAACTTTGAACTTCGCTGCCGCAAATCCTTTGTTCTCTCAAGCCTGTAATGCTAAAATTCCAAACATGATATTAAATTGCAAAGAAGTCACTCGCAAGCTAGCCCGTAACACGCAAAGCCCAACGAGTGATCGAGAGGACTCAAAAGGGGGGTAAGGTCTAATACGTAGCGCTTCAAATGCAAATATAAAATCAATACTGTACTTTTATTAATAGGGAAAGTGATGTTAGGTCTTAGAATAAATAGCACAACATTCTCAAGCCCGCAAATAGGCCCAGAAAAATACTTTATTTAATGTTTATTGTTTGTGTTACATCGATCCCGGCAATCAATATCTTAATACATATACTGTAACTCGCATGTAATAGAATATCATATTTACAGCTTTGTTAATATTGCATTATTGTGGAATGTGGGTCAGATCGCAACCTGTAATTGAAGCCCGTAGGAATTTGAAATCTAACCTCCCCTTTTTCAGTGACGTAACGCTAACGGTCTTTTTTTCTAAACCCGTAACTACGGTCTACACTAATTGATCGCCTGCAAGGCCGCAAATCCAATTTAATCCATTTATAAGTCCAAGTTATTTTGCACAAAAGAGACGTTCTGATGTGTAGCACTCACGGTGGATTTGGTAACCATGACTACCGTTCCCTTTATAAAGCCTACAGTAGTAGCACACGCCTTAATCCTTTGAGAAAGACGTTTTACACGTAGAAACATGTCAGGAAGCAGGCAAGCGTAGCGTGACGTCATCACGCACGCCGCAACCAGGAAGCGCGAACCTCCTAGCTAATGGAGGCGCGATAATACTAGATAGGAAAGTGCAGAGGCATTTTTGAGGGCTTTAAATCACTAGTGCCTATATGATAAGCAGTCAAGGACTTATGGGGGTTGAATTAAGAAGGGGTAGAGATTCACATACTAAGAGTTTAGAGCGCTAGATTTGTGTTTATATACACATATAGGAAGGCAGGTTTGCTGCATGTACTGACTCTATATCTGACTGCACACAGCCTCCCCCTCCTTAACTGACTATCTCCCATACCCTTTGTCCCTGTCCACCTATATAATACTGTTATTTGGTGACCTGTATGACTTGTTAAAAAATAAATTTAATAGCATTTCATATATAAGTATACCTGGGACTTTAACTTAATCATAAGTGATTGAGCAAGTGCCCCTATTATGCCCTGCAAAACCATTTGCTATGTAACCACACTCCATGAATGACAAATGAAAGAGTGACAATAAAGGTTACAATAGCCACCGAAGGAACCATTGTTCATATTGTTTTTAATCTTTCCTTTAAACTCTTTTAATCAACGTTGTTTTTTCATTAAAATTTCTATTAAGTGAATATGATTAACCCACAGTTGCCCTTATATTCCAATTTGTAGTGTTAAGCACTGTAGCGGAACCCATCACTGTTTTACCCTGTTTTATGATTATTATGGTTAAAATATGATCCTACTATATGTATGCTGGTTTATGCTCTGCAGAATATTAGCCAGACTTTTGCAGACCTAGGCTAATAGATAATCCTATTACAGAGATTCAAGAGATAAGAAAGTTGTAAAGGATCCTTGCATTTTCCAAAGTGTTTTCATTCTCTGATAAGAACAAAGAAGTGTAATTGAATCAATGTCTGATTGTATCAAAGTTGCCAGGGAGGTGTGACCCCCCTATTGTTCTCTTTATGTGTATTGTGTGTAGCCAAATATGGGCATGTGTATTGCCTGTGGCCAAAGAGATGTATATATATTTCTGCAATAACAAAATAAAGTCAGTATTCATTTGACTCCCAAATTATGTGTCGTCCAATATGGGAGGTCGGGGATGGTGAGACTGTAGTGCCTCGTGGGTATTTTATCGTATACCAGCGGAGATTTTGGACTGCGTGTCCCAGCTCCGTTACATTTGTTGGCAAGTGGCGGGATTGTTCCCACGGTCAGAAGGACAGCTACAGGAGACACCATTCCGTGGAGTACAAATTGAGGGCAACGATAGTATCCGTACAGCGCCCCTGGCTACAGCAGGATGGAACCGGCTAGTTTTCAGACAGCGTTCCATCATGAGGAGGAGGAGGCGGCCGCGGACTACAGGGATGCAGACAGAAAGGAACTCATGCTTACAGTATCTCGTATTACCCCACAGAATGAGTTTGGAAGAGAACTCCAAAGCAGACTGGCCTTTTTCCCAGGTACGCTTCCCATGAAAACCTTGGAATGGTTAATGACAGATGTCCACAAATCCATAATGGAAAAGCAGCGGGCACGGGAGCGGTCCATCTTGGGAGCTGCTAACCCACCTCCCACCATTAACCCCCCCAGCACTGCGTCCGGGTGGTGGGAACTACCAAACCCCTCCACGGTACATCAGGTGCCACACGTGTTACCAGCAGGGTCACATGCAGAGAGACTGTCCCAGAAACAGAAACCGCTCCACGTGGAATACTCCAACTAATTCCACCTCCCAGCAGCAGTGTGTACCCCAGGGGGCCGAAGGTGTCGTCCTTCCCCCCCAGCGACAGTGTGTACCCCAGGGAGCTGAAGGTGTCGTCCTTCCTCCCCAGCAGCAGTGTGTACCCCAGGGGGCCGAAGGTGTCGTCCTTCCCCCCCAGCGGCAGTGTGTACCCTAGGGAGCTGAAGGTGTCGTCCTTCCTCCCCAGCGGCAGTGTGTTCCCCAGGGAGCCGAAGGTGTCGTCCTTCCTCCCCAGCGGCAGTGTAAACCCCAGGGGGCAGAAGGTGTCGTCCTTTCCCCCCAGCGGCAGTGTGAACCCCAGGGGGCAGAAGGTGTCGTCCTTCCCCCTCAGCGGCAGTGTGAACCCCAGGGGGCAGAAGGTGTCGTCCTTTCCCCCCAGCGGCAGTGTGAACCCCAGGGGGCAGAAGGTGTCGTCCTTCCCCCCCAGCGGCAGTGTGTACCCCAGGGAGCAGAAGGGTCCGTCCTTCCCCCCCAGCGGCAGTGTGAACCCCAGGGGGCAGAAGGTGTCGTCCTTCCTTCCCAGCGGCAGTGTGTACCCCAGGGAGCTGAAGGTGTCGGCCTTCCCCCCCAGCGTCAGTGTGTACCCCAGGGAGCAGAAGGGGCCGTCCTTCCTCCCCAGCGGCAGTGTGAACCCCAGGGGGCAGAAGGTGTCGTCCTTTCCCCCCAGCGGCAGTGTGAACCCCAGGGGGCAGAAGGTGTCGTCCTTCCCCCTCAGCGGCAGTGTGAACCCCAGGGGGCAGAAGGTGTCGTCCTTCCCCCTCAGCAGCAGTGTGAACCCCAGGGGGCAGAAGGTGTCGTCCTTCCCCCCCAGCGGCAGTGTGTACCTCAGGGAGCAGAAGGTGTCGACCTTCCTCCACAGCGGCAGTGGGTACCCCAGGGGGCCAAAGGTGTCGTCCTTCCCCCCCAGCGGCAGTGTGAAACACAGGGGGCAGAAGGTGTCGTCCTTCCCCCCCAGCGACAGTTTACCCT
Organism: Discoglossus pictus; assembly: GCA_027410445.1. Lineage (NCBI taxonomy): Eukaryota > Metazoa > Chordata > Amphibia > Anura > Alytidae > Discoglossus > Discoglossus pictus. The sequence continues at coordinate 160,532,617 of CM050170.1, forward strand.
AACCAGGGGAGACACCAATCTCCCAGACGGCGCAGATGGGACCGTGGTCTCTGCGCCCACAGCTTGTCCAGATCCCCAACTACCGTCACTGGGACAACCGGAGGAGGGGGTAAGTACAAATTCCCCTCCCCAGCTAACTTCTAATGTGGCCCCAGGGTTAACAGAGGAAATGTTAACCCCCACTGACCCCCACGTTTCCCTGGCTACTGAGCCGGAATATGTCCCAAGTACCCCAGCAGAAGAGCTGACAGCGGGGCAGAGTGCAGTCGGACTCTGCCCTCCCTTTGTCCCTTGTACAGAGCAGGATGTCCTGCAGGTTATACCAGCAGAAGAGCTGGCATCAGGGCAGAGTGCCGCTGGCCTCTGCCCCTCAAGTCCCCTCAGCGTGTTGCCCCATCACCACAGCAAAATATCCAGGTACCTGGTTAGACTTCCCCCCAAAGGGGAGAGGTGTGACGAAGTGCCCTTCGCCACTTTGGCTTGGAGAGGACTGTTTGCCAGCCTCCTGCCCTGCGACTATGGCCCTGGTACATATTGCCCTTTGGAAACAGTGTTCGGCCATACCAGAGTGTATGTCACTCATTCTGGCCCTTTACATACAGGGGGGTCATTCGGTACTTGCCCTGTGTGAGCCATGATACCCCAGATAACTGTGCCATGAAGCCCATTCATATAATGAAAGACTATGGGAAAGACTTTAGCTACATGGCAATTGAACTGTGTGAAGAGGATCTGAGCGCTATTCGGTAGTTTTGTGCGCTCAGATCCCAGCTATCTGGGGATATGTGAAATGTGAGTAAAGGTGAATTGCAGTAATGCTGATGGGTTGTCAAACTAGAGAATTGACCAACAAATACTTTTGTCCGGACATCCCCAGGCCGATCTGTTGGGATCAGACCGTGTATGCCGGCTTATGGTCACGGGGGAGGTGTGTAGCGGAACCCATCACTGTTTTACCCTGTTTTATGATTATTATGGTTAAAATATGATCCTACTATATGTATGCTGGTTTATGCTCTGCAGAATATTAGCCAGACTTTTGCAGACCTAGGCTAATAGATAATCCTATTACAGAGATTCAAGAGATAAGAAAGTTGTAAAGGATCCTTGCATTTTCCAAAGTGTTTTCATTCTCTGATAAGAACAAAGAAGTGTAATTGAATCAATGTCTGATTGTATCAAAGTTGCCAGGGAGGTGTGACCCCCCTATTGTTCTCTTTATGTGTATTGTGTGTAGCCAAATATGGGCATGTGTATTGCCTGTGGCCAAAGAGATGTATATATATTTCTGCAATAACAAAATAAAGTCAGTATTCATTTGACTCCCAAATTGTGTGTCGTCCAATATGGGAGGTCGGGGATGGTGAGACTGTAGTGCCTCGTGGGTATTTTATCGTATACCAGCGGAGATTTTGGACTGCGTGTCCCAGCTCCGTTACAAGCACTAATGGGTTTACTTCCCTAAGATATTATTTTTTTCTTTATGTAATGGTGCCCAAAATTGTACTCCATATTCCAAATGAGGGAATAATAGGGATTTACAAAATAAGTGCAAATGGTACAGATAATCTTGGTCTATTTGCTCTACACCTTCTCTACTTTTTTGGGCATATTCCTGAAAAGCTGCATTATTAACAACATTAGGATGTGTATAAAAGGCCTCCATTCAATCACAGTTGCCTTCATACAGGCGTAAATCTGCAGACTTGAAAACTGCAACAGTTACAGATAAATTTAATTGAACAAGCCTGCAATTACATGGCCGAAAGCCTAAACCGTAAACCATGCACCCGTAAGTAGCATTTCAGGCCATGATCATGATCAATTAAGCAAGGCTGTAACTACCGATTTAGAAACATCCAATAGTAATTAGATAGTAATTTGATTTTGAGCTTCTAACCCGCAAACCAATTGCGGGTAGCTAAAAGACGCCAAATGAATAGCACATTATTTTACAGGCTCCATTACGGGATCTTGTAACTACAATTTGCTAAATTGAATGGAGGCCAAAGTCTTAAACTTAGCTGATCGTGACTGTGAGCCTCATTCAATTGAGGCATTGTAAGTTACCTAATGTAGGCCCGCAGCATCCTCAAGTGCAATTCAATTGGCCGTGGCCGCAAGTTAGGGGACGATAGCGAAAATCGGAAACCATTGCCGTCGGACGTAGCATTTGCGGGCTTGAACATGTTACGGAGCAAGCCCATAACTACCGATGCAGAAACAGCCAATGGAAACAGAGATCGTCATCATGACCAATCCCCAAGCCTGTAACTCGTAAGTGAAGGCCGTAGGACTTCGAAGAATGGAAGTTGGATTTCAAAGTCCTACGGGCTTCAACCTCCAAACTCGAGGGACTTTGAAAAATCGAGGATGTATATCAAAGTCCTACGTGCTTTGAAGTTGAAGCCCATAGGACTTTACATTGATTGCCGTGATTGATATAACACGAAAATTGAACATGAATTGCAAGACACCCTTGGTACCATTAACTTGTGGTTAGATATTTGCCATTTGCAGGCTTAACTGAGTGGTTAACGAGGGGGAATCAGATCAATTGAACAGCGATTTGCAATTTTACCATTCGCGACTCTTGAAAGATGAAAGATCAAAGGCTTGGAGGGCTTGGAGCTTGTAATTCGAACGGAGCCCGCAAACGGAAGCTAATTGAATAGCAAAATAACTTGCGACCTCCACCTGCAAGCCCGGATCTCCCAAACGGCTCAATTGAATGAAGGTCTGTGTCTTGGAGGATTATATCTTGTATTGCTAGTTTGCCTGCAGCCTGAGGAGTAAGGTTATCCTACTGGGACTTGCTCCTCTTTTTCAAATCTATTGCCAGATTTATTCTGGCAGTATTTTCACAGAACTGAATAGAGATGTTATATGAAGGCTAATTTCTAATTCCTCAGAGACACCTAATCCTATTAGTAATAGAGGCAAATGCCTGCCATTTGGAATAAAAGCAAATGTGAACGTAAATAGTACTAATGAAAGAAATGCTGTCTATTTATTTTAAACATTTACAGACTTATTAAATTGCGATTCGGCCAATTGAAAAGAGCTCTAAATAAGCACAGAGCATATTTTTTTTTTACAGAAGTTTTTAGTTAGTGAACTTCTATCCAAAAGCAAGGTCTTCACTAACTAAAAACTTCTGTAATAAGAATATGCTATGTGCTTATATAGAGCCCTTTTCAATTGGCTGAATTGCATTTTAATAAGGCTGTTAACACATTATGAAGTTAAAGGGACATTGAGAGTTTTTTTTTGTCTTTGTTGCATCTGAGATTATTTGGCAATGCAACCCATTATTTTTTCAAACAATGTTCTCAAAGGAGAAAAAAAATCTTCAAATGTTTAGCTGATCTGGGGTCTTGCCCCTGTCAGCCTATGAGCATTAATATAGATGTATGAGTCATAATTGTCTGCCAATTAAATCTTCACATGAACGTATGCTCTGTGCACTTCCTATTAATTTCAATGGTGATGTTTAAAGTTGTTCAGGTTCAGTCGTTCAGTTGTGTTCAACTCCCCTTAACCCTATGGACAGCAGCACGCCAGGCACATATGTCATTATGTTTCTGGTTGTGCTTATACATTTTCTTAGCAAAGATACTTAAGTGGGTTGCCTGTTCCTTCTCCAATGGACAGAGATTTGCCCATCTTAGGTGACCCTACATGGTATAGCTCACAGCTTCATTGAAGTACAGAAGCCTTCACCATGATAAGGTAGGGATCCAGAAAGGGAATGTTAAACTCTTAAATGCATGAAAAATTAATCATGTTTTTCATTACAGCCTACTATAAATATTACAATTCAGTGGTTCTTTAACAATTGATCTAAAAATATATACATAGATAATATGAAATTGCAATATATATATATATATATATATATATATATATATATATAGTAATAGCAACAAGGCCACTTACATTCAATCTGCCTGCTGAATTTTACACAGTCCAACACCGTTTGTCTGTACATACACGGATCTGTCTTCAGTATTCTTGCAGCTTCCAGATTAACTGCATTCTCTGCTACTGGATTAGACAGCATACTCTGTATATCAAAATACAACATATTATCATTTGCAGGATACCTGAGAGTGACATATAAGTACTGAGATGTTCTTATACATAAATATATCCATAGTGCAGGAGGTAAAGCACAAAATGTATTATGTATATGCTTCCTCTAACTACTGACATTTCTCTGGTTTTCCTCCATGACCACTCAAAGGGTTTGATTACATGGCTCCTGCATGAAAATGCCATAAGGCTGAAAGTTATCTATGGGAGTTTATACTGGAGAAATTAAGTAGCTATAACAAGGCCCCTGTAGGCTGGTTCATGTAAGAGCTTACTGTTATGTGCTTTCCTCCATGACTACTCATAAGGCTTGGTTACATGGCTCCTATAGGATCAGCCGTAACACTAAAAATTAGCGATGTGAGTTTGTACTGGAGAATTTAAGTAGCTATAACATGGCTCCCATAGGCTGGTTCATGAAAGAGCTTAATGATATGTACTTTCCTCCATGATCACTCATAAGGCTCGATTACATGGCTCCTGAAAATTAGCTATGGGAGTTTATATGGGAGAATTTAACCAGCTATAACATGGCTCCTGTAGGCTGGTTCATGTAAGAGCTTACCAATATGTACTTTCCTCCATGATCATAGAACTCGATTACATGGACACTGTAGGGCCAACTGTAAGGTTGAAAATTAGCTATTTAAGTTCATATGGGAGAATGTAAGTAACATGGCTCCCATAGGCTGGTTCATGTAAGAGTTTGGAGCTCCGGGAGCTTTATTTCTGTAACTCCAGGATGTATCACATCAGTCCCAGACTTGTTTGGATACATGGGTTTCCACTTGTACAACAAATAAGTTGGTAGTACACGAAAGGGTTGGATTTAATGCCGGTCCAGCTAATCTCAGTAGGTTATTCACATTTGCCCCACATCTTACAAGCAACCTTCAGTCTTACAAATCCACTTACAGCATCTCTTACGGCACTCAAATAATGACCGTGGTTTTGAGTGTGGACGTGCTTTTTATTAGCCACTCATTACAACTGCTTTTCTCCATGCGTCTTTAAAGTTTTGTGTTAGCCACTTGTGTGTTGTCCGTGTTACCATTGCAGGTTATATGTGCAACGATGACATGTATTGACTATAGATGGTGCAGATCTCACACATCATATTAGCCTATTATATGTTTTAGCCACATTTATGGTTATGATGGTGCTTTATTGGTTACCCAAGCTTTACTTTATTCTTCTTTAAACTCAGATTACTGGCAATAGTGGCTCTTTAATTGGCAATCCAGGTTTCTTCAGAGGCCTTTTTCTTTCTTTGCGGGTGGTGAAGGTACCTGGAATCTTTTTGCTAAATTATGAGCACTCGAAAGACTTCCAAGCAAACATGAAAGTGCTCGGATCGCTCTGTGGGAGCCATGTGATTTTCAAAATATCTATGGGACTGCCACTCGGAATTAACAATATTATAGACTTTCAAGCACTTGGAAGGCATTTCTTAGAGGTTAGATTTAGGTGTGTGATAGCTTGGAAATTATTTACTGGTGAACTTCATTATGATTGTTGTTTACGGGAGCTATGGAATGGAGGCCTAAGAGACTGAAATTATGAGAGTTAGAGCTAACCTGTAACATCTAATGTAGCAACTACAGTAAAGGTAATTAAAATCAGTAATCATTACAACATTGTGTATATGTAGCTACGTGTTTCCCACTCAAACAATGACATATTTAGTGGTTTCCTATTCTTGCAAATAAACATTGCAGTTCAGTCACCTCATATTATATGTTCATTCCCAATGTATTACCTTGCATTAAAAAGGTTCCCTGGTGGCCCAGTGGTTAGGATGCAGGTGCTTTCACCACAGCATCCTTGTTTTGAATCCAGCCAGGGAACCAAGAGGTCACACTGGTCAGTACTTGGATGGGAGACCACCTGGGAGTACCAGGAGCTGTATGTTGTGGCCCACTGGAGAAGGAACTGGCAACCCACTCCAGTATCTCTGCCATGAAAACCAAGTGTATCAGCATGGTGTGTTGTCCATGAGGTCACAGCGAGTCAGACACGACCGAGCACTGCCATTTACATTTTACATTAAATTGCAGGGGATACCCAGGTGGCAGGGTGGCAGGACTGACTTGGCATTAGCTGAGTGGCAGTGTTTAATTGTGTGAGCAGTATTTGTCATTGACATGCATTATTCATTCACAGTAGATTCTCAATTAACCAGCACCCATGGGAACTGGTAGATGCTGGGTAAATGTAGTTTCTGGTTGCTTGAGAGTTACTAATAAAAGAGGCCTAGGATGCTCTGCTAAGTATATTTGTCAGTGAGGGCTGTTCTAGCAGCAGCAGCTTTCACTCCTCACTTACACACAGATACGTTCGGCTGGAGGGTGCGGTGCTGAGCCGAGGAATGTTACGCCAACACTGCACTGGCTCAGTCACTCATGCCTGTCTGCTTCCAGGCAAAATGTAATTGCTAGGAAGTACAGTGGATGAAATCTAGGTGCCTATAAGCATTTTGTGGCATGACAACCTGGCTCCTGGCATTTGTTGAAACATTTAATTTATTATTTGTATTTAAAGTACAGTATTCAATTTTTTTCTGGTTGCTTGAGAGTTCTGGTTAACTGAGAGTCTATGTATGTTGTTTCACATCGCTACGTTAGTCATTCAAAAAGCTTCTTTTGTGCCTCAGGATGTTTAGGCCTGAATGTCATATTATTAGAGTTCTGTAAAATGGTTATTTAAGCAATTTTTGTTCTCCTACTAGGACAATCATAACTTGTTACGTGTAATGTAAGGCTTTTGACTACTCTTGTGTGAGGTTGAATTTACACTTACAAGGAATTATCCCTGAGCTCATTTAAAGGGCCATTTACCTCACTGTGAGTGCTCTCCATGGTGTGAAAGAGCACAATATTATATGTTAACTAGGAAATTGCCCGTCAAAAATGACAAGAATAAAATTGTAAGGCTGGCCACAAAATGTGAGGCTTTTGCTCCTCTGAGAACCTTCGGTGCTCAACGCGAGCCCTGTGCTGAGCGCCTTCGGCACTCATCGTGTGGCTCGCAATGAGCACCTTAAGCGATCATTGTGAGCCTCTCCCCCCGTGTACTTCAACTTTCTTTCTTTGAAATGATCACCTTTGGCGCTCATTGTGTGGCTTGCAATGAGCTCATTGCATGCCTGTCCCCATGTGTACTTTATAGGCCTTGCGCTTGAGCACCTTCGGCACTCATCGCGAGCCTCTCCCCCAGTGTAGTTTAGGTGCCTCGCGATTAGTGTTACTGCCTTGGATTAAAAGTTACTGACTTGGGTTAAGTGTTACTGACTTGGGTTAAGTGTTACTGACTTGGGTTAAGTGTTACTGACTTCGGGTTATTTTTTTACTGCCTTGGGCCTCGTTTTCATCCATTTATGTTTTTTTTCAGTAAAACATGGATGTTAAGCGTCAATCAATTAGCGTTTAGAAGTCCGATGTGTGATCAGACTTGCATGCAGCAATGTACAAAATAATAAAAATGAATGGCCGATACTGTTCTAATCCATGTGGGTGGCCTGATATGTATTAACTCCTTGATTACCGAGATTGATATAACACGGAAATGAAACAAAAAAAATGTAAAAAATGATTGCGTATTTGCAAGCTTTCCCCGTCTTTTAAAGTGCAGTACTGATTTTTAATTTGCATTTACCATACGATCAGGTGTTTAACCCCCTTGCGAGTCCTATCTGGTACTCGTAGGATTTTCTTCTACATTTGCCATTTACGGGTTTGAAAACAATTGTGGGCTTGAGGAATTGTGGCAATTGAATAGCGATTCGCGATTGTAACATTTACAGGCTTGAAAGATCAAGCCCGTAAAGATTGGAGTTACGATGTGACAACCGCAGGGATTTTCAGCACACATTTTGCAGGTAGCTTAATGATGCCAATTGAATAGCAAATTATTTTACGGGCTACATTATGGGCTCCAGTAACGAACAATTGAATAGGGGCCCTGGTTTACACTGCATTGATCAGTAACCCATAACTGACCTGTTTAGATGAGTCCGGCATTCCTTGCCTGCACAGAGAGATTTGTTAAGGGCTTGTTTTTTTCTTTTGAACTCTACACGGACAGCACCAGAGCTAGCAGATCACTGGTCTGTCTCCAGAGAGGCAAGAGAGTAGAAACCTGCATTTTCTGCTATAATAAAGTACAAAAATTACAAGGTCTGTTTACTTGACTTGAATGGGGCACACACCCCTGCAAACTAACAGCCCTAAAAAAAATTAAGCCAGTAAGTCCAATGTGAGACTCGCAACAGCTGCAGGTTTGAAATTTGGCAGAGTTACTGTGCTTTTAAATTAGAACGGGCTGCGAGTTACAAGCTTGAGACTTAAACACATAAACCATTTGTCGAAAATTGGATGCGCAGGCCGTGAGCATGATCAATTAGTCAAACCCGTAGTTACGGGTTTAGATGGAGCCAATGGAAACAGAGATCGTCATCATTGAGTCACAGAAAAATGGAGGTTGGATTTCAAAGTCTTACGGGCTTCAATTACAAGTTATGATCAGACCCACATTCCAGTTATGATGCAATATTAATAAAGCCGTAAATATGATATTCTATCACATGCGAGTTACATTATACACGGAAATTAAACATGAAATTACCGTATGTATTTTTTCTGGCCAATTTGCAAGCTTGAAAATGTTGTGCTATTAATTCTAAGACCTATCATCACTTTCCCTTTTAATAAAAGTACAGTAGTGTTGTGATAATTGCATTTAAAGTGCTACAGATTGGACTTTACCCCCCTTGCGAGTCCTCTCTATCACTCGTTGGGCTTTGGGCTACATTTACGTGTTATGGGGTTCATTGCAAGTGAAATTATAGCAATTTAATAGCTAAATTGGAATTGTAGTGGTTATGGGCTTGAGAGAAGGATTTGCAGCCGCGAAGTTCAACGTTCCACATCCCATAGGCTTTTTTCGCTCTACACCTGCAGATCGGCAGCGGCTTGCTTTATGGGGCTAATTTAATAGCAGTACATCTTACGTGCTACAATACGAGCTACGGTTTTCAACATAAAGCTAAATTAATAGGGCTGTTATTGGCTGCAGCAATGCAGAAGCAAGTGGGCAATTATTACACATATAATCAGTGAAATATGCACTAATTTCAAAAAGCATTTCAACATGCTTTTAGGTGATCTTTACTGTGATGTGGTACAAATTGTGCTGAATTAAGTGGCCCTTTAAGCATGTTCATCCTCTTTTCAGCTAGTTTTACATTCAAAAGAATAGTAATAAAAAAAAATTGTAGACGTACAAAGATATCCATTTAAAAAACAATCACAAATATCCTTATTTGGAGATAAAGTTGCATTGATACTTTGCAATAAATGTAAATGGCATCGCTCAGTTGTGTCTGACTCTCCATGATCTCATGGACCACAACACACCATGCTGATCCACTTGGTTTTCATGACAGTGATACTGGAGTGGGTTGCCAGTTCCTTCCCCAGTGGGCCACAGCATACAGCCCCTGGTATCCCTAGGTGGTCTCCCATCCAAGTACTGGCCAGGCCTAACCGTTCACAGTTTCAGGGTGGTGTGACCTCTTGCTTCCCTGACTTGGATACAAACCCAGGTTGACAGTGGTAGAAGCACCGAGTCCTAACCACTAGACCACCAGGGAAGCCTTTAAACTGTCTGATCCTACCAGTAAGAACAGTCTGATATATTTTGCTAATCAATCTGTTCTTACTCGTTGGAGTATATATTCTTAAAGGTGTGTGAAAAATAAGAAACACTGAGTATGCTCAGACTCCAGGGATTAATTAGATAAATCACTCCATAATGGAGCATAACCATTTTTTTCTTTTTCGCATGGCTTTAAGTTGAATTTAATAGATTCAAACTTCCAAGGGTAATTACCAATTATTGGCATGTATCTCCCATTAGCAAGACGTCAATCTGTCCTTAATGGGTAGATAAGGCTGATTGACAGGTAAACATCAATATATGTTTACTGTAAGAAGATGTAAATTTTGTCATACCATTCACTTAGATAAAGTACTTTTTATTACTTACAGTTTTAAATTATACCATAATTGGACCTGCACTGTGTCACTTTAATATCAAATAATGAAATCATTATATTTTTAAACCAATTTGATTAATATTATCCAATGGCTCAGATTGGGTGCTCTCACAGTATTTACAGTATGTGTGGTCCTCTATACCCTCATCTGGTGCAGATTGCCTGGTAGATCAATTACAATACCTATGAAAAATAATACATTTTAAGAATAAATTACATCTAACCTGGATGGTCAATAATATGCTGGTCATTGTAAAACCTGTATTCCATTCTTCGGGGTTGTCCAAAAATCCAATGCAAGGCTTCCCAGAGGACTGATCCACTGAAAGAGGGAATACATACATTTTATGACAAGAAAGCAATACATGAACAGTTGATGCCTGTATTTTCATGTATTATGATTTTTTTTTCCATTTTAAAATATACTGTAGCCCAATTCTAAAGTACACTAGTTTGAAGATCTACACTTGTAGCAGGAGAAATGGAAATCTCCTTTGTTTACATGGACAGAGCCTCCTGAGAATAGCTCAGTAAATTAAATTTAACCCCATAGTAAAAAAAAATGGGTTTAATATTGTATTTTCTATGTTTTTTATCCCTGTATAGCGCTACAGAATATGTTGTATTATAAAAGGATATTAATAATAAATATTTCAAAGCTGCATTTAATTTCTTTGCCATCTAAACATTTTGCCCTTTATCAAGTTACATTATTCAAAAGACTATATAGAGTAAATGAGACTGCTGTGGTCTTAATACAAATGTTATGATACCATTATGGTCTTTTTAACGGTAATTATAAGCATAATTAGATGGTGTTACCGTGTAGGCCGCTGCCCTTACAGGGTATTAATTTCATTTTCTAAATAACCCCTTTGCAATGCATGGTTACCCTTTTGTATCCCCTTCTGACAGAATATGGTGTTGAAAATGTGCCCCTGCCTCAATATTCAACAGCCATTGTCAAATATTACCCAATGTCCCTTATGCAGGATGTAAATAATATTAGAGAATGTATATTTGTCTTTGACAAATTAGGCCATGCCTTCCAAACATTTATCGAGAATGACAGATGTGAATTCTCTACTGGGGGTTGAGTTAATGGTGTTCAAGAATGTAGTAAGGTCACACTTTGGAAATGTGACAAGTTTAATAACTCTGCTTGGCCGCCCTAAATGGTCTTTGTTAAAATGAACACTGATCTAAAAATACAGAAAAGGAGTGAAATACAAACCAGTTTACTATGGGTTTTAGGGAGTTGTAAAGCATTTTTTTTCAGATTGTAAAGGACTGTTATCCTTAGATGGTTTTGTAACTATGTAGAAAAATGAAACTTACACAACTGGAGACCTTAGATCTGTACCTAATTAAGGGCCATAATAAAAGAATACAGGAATATATAAGCGCGGCAGGATATTATAGAACTTTGGCATCATATACATTTTTAACGTTTAATGGGTTTTATTTTCCAATTCCAGAAATTACTTTCGGTTTACATCATCTTTTCTTATACTAGGAATGAGACAAGACTGTAACAAAAAATCCCATGGTCCCCCATGTAGCAGAAGTTATATTTTATACTGAAATTTAAAATGATGTGGATAAATGTTTTAAGAGTATGTCATGTTATATTAGTCATAGCAATGTATTCCGTTTTCTTACTGCCAAACAGTTCACGAAAATAATGGCTGTTTTAATTAAGGGAAATAAGTAAAAAAGAAATCAAGCTAATGCAATTATTCTTTGGCGTAAAACCATTTCTGTCTAAAACATGCAAGATATGAATTCTATATACATAGTGCATTCAAGATGGCAAGGTTTCTGCTGCCATATCATAAAAATAAGAGGAAATAGAGTGTGTGCTAAAGTCAAAATACATAAACTATTTGGACATTTGGAATAGGTAGATTAAAACCAGGTTTTGCTACAGGGTAGTAATTTGGCGACTCCATTGTCAGATGTTTTTCATAAGAAAAAAATTAGATTTTTTTTTTTGTTTAAAGGATTTACCAATTTTTTTTTTATAAATAAGTAAGCCAGCTTTGAGCCATCCAGTCTTCAGAGACTGTACTGAGTTGACCATGAGCAATACTCTTGAACTACAGCCTGATTTCATAGCAATGTATATTTTAAGACTAATAATGGGAACATAAAGGACAAAATCACCCATAAGTACCTTTTAAAAGGGTTGACACTTAATCTCATTTTAATGGGGGGGGGGGGGGGGGGGGGGAAGGATCCCCAGATATCTCCCCGGTTAAAACCCAGCTGCAAGAACACATTACTCCCACAAGGTCTGGTCTTCCTGGATGGAATATATGACCTATTTTCCTATTACAACTTTATATACTTTTTAACTTTGTAACTTGCAGATGAAGATGGTAAACAAAGAAAAAAAAAAGATCTTTGGTGGTCATTTAGTTGCATTGAAACGTGTGTTTTTTTGGGGAATATATTTATTAATTTCAATTTCAAGGCACAGAAAATGTGAAATAAAGACCACACTGAACATACCAGATGCACAAAAAGATGAAGTTTTTTTAACAATTGCACCCACTTCAATAAACATGGGTCAACATTGGATAAATTGTACTAATTGTTAAAGTCTTGGAAAAATCTTGGAGTACCTTTTCATTGCTAGATTGTTCTATGGGTCATAAAGGGACATGGAAATAAAGGTCTCGGAGCCCAAAAATATATTCAGAAGGTTAACTGCTCTTGGGGCTTGCCATCGGTCAAACAGGTAATTCTATGGAATAAAGCACATTCTCTGCATTTCCTTAGCTGCAATGATGGTTAGATTTAATATTTGTTCATAAAAAAATCAACTTTTATCATGTTTAAAATGTGCTTTTTTAAATGCTTAAAAAAACAGTTGTGTTCCATGTTCCTGTAAGTGCTGTGATTTGCCTTCATTCTGTAGTACAAATGCCTAATATACCCACATTATAAAAGTGAACTATGATTTTCAAAATAGGATAAAATAGATATTTAACAGAAGCTACATTTAATAAAACCCATACATTAGTTCAATTGACAATATGCACATCTTACCATTTGGATGAAATGGAATTGTATTGAACACAATGCTTGGAGGAAGATGGTTGTACTTTTCTGTATAGGTCAGGGTAATTTGGAGAATGGCACCTATATTTAAGAAAGACACACATTATTAAAATTGTTTATACTTATTGAAGAACATGACACTGCAGCATTTCTTACACTGGATGAACTACTGCATATTTATTTGTCTGTCATCAGTGCTCTAAATATAAGATATTTATGTGTATATTTCCAAATTAATGGTTGTTAGTGACAACATTTAAAAATCTTTACCTGAATCAAATTACTGAACCTGGGTTGCATCTGTAAAATGTGGTCAAAAACCAGCATCAAAATCTGCTTTTTTAGTTAATATACAAAATGTATCCTTTTTAATATTCCATAATTAAGTTTGTTATATCTACTGATGGGTAAAGTGTATTTTCCAAAATTACATAATATATAACTTATTCAAAACTAGCCTTTGTCAGCAGATATTCAACCTACATATAAATGTACACAGTGGGATCACCTACATTATTCTCTTAAAGGCATATTGAAGTTTCCCTGTTTTTACCTTTTTCTAATCATACAAATGCTGCTTATATCAGAAACATACATTACATGGACTCATTCTATCCACATACAGATTTATTTTATTTAATAATAAAACTTGTTTTCCACACCCACAGAGGTGCTTTTCCAGGCACAGTGTACCTCCCAACAGAAACACTGCATTTGGGTACATATTTTAAGCTTTACTAACCTTCAAGCCAGCAGCAGCTCAATGCAGAGATCTACAGATCTCATGATTCCTTTCTGCACAAACTGCCATCATTGATTGTTCCATTGTATTAAAATGTATTAGCTGCCTGTGATTGGCCAAAAAAAAAAATATGAATTGTATGCTACCTTTAGCAGGGATTTTCAGGGGTGTTAACTCACAAAAGCTACTGCTTGCAAATGATTTAGCAAACATCAGGGTGAGGTTGTTAAAGTTTATTTTGGTATTTTTTCATGCAAAAAAACATGTGTCTGTACACTACTGATTCTCCTCTACCAGATGCATTCATAATCCAGGAAATGTAGGTATGCCTTTAAAGCGGTTATGCAAACTGTGGTATCTAACATTGTACTGAGTTTTTAACTTTGCAAAGTTTATAGAAGTGAACACAGACATCTATAATGTGGACAGTTTACAGGGGTTGTCATGGTTGGATGAATTGTTGTTAAACCTATTTAATGTACACAGTATTTTAGCTTGCAAAACAGCCTTAGTCCATTAATATGTATATTTGAGAACTGATAATCCCTTCAAAAATCCATACCAAAATATATTTTAGGTATGGAAACATTCATGTGCTATTTACACATACACACTTTACCCTCTAAGAATGATACAGCTTGGTACAATAATATATTCTATAAGGAACATGTTATTGGAACAATGTAGTATAAATTGATCAAATGAATGGAGTAAAATAAAATAATGCATATAAATAGTCTGATGGTCAGTATCTGGGGTCAAGGAGGAATTTTATATTTTTTTCCCCTTTTGAGACAACTGGCAGAGTTCCACTGGGGTTTTTTTTTTTTTTCTCTGTTTGCCTACCTCTGGACCAATCAACAATTAATCTGCATATTGCAGATCAGAGGAGATCTTAAAAGGTTAAACTTGATGAACTAAAAGTCTTTTTTCAACTTCAATTACTATGTAACCATGTAACTATGTAAAGATATACTCACCTTCCCAGAGGGAATCTTTGAGACCTTGCACCTTGGCTACCCATTCCAGCAAGTTTTCGGTTAAAGGTGTTACAAAGATGCCCTGAAGTAAAAAATTACAGTTTTACTTTTCAGACATATGGTACATAAGGATAAAAGAATACATCCTCAAGTCAAAATCATTTTCAAATTCACAAAATCCATGCTTTGCTTGTAATGATCTAGAGAAAGAGGAGGGAGCAGAGACGGATTTATCCAAAGGAAAACTAGGCTGCGGCGTAGCCTGAGTGCCACACAGCAACTCCTATTGCTTCCATCATTCTAACTTCAAGACTTCACCTATTTCCTTAAAGGATCATTGTAATGCCCTAACAACCTGAGCTAGGCGTTTTTTTATTAGGCAATCATTATTAATAAGATTCATAATTAGTAATTATTAAAAAAAGCAACATTCTACATAAAACTCACTTTCAAAGTTCAAACACAGCAGTAACTCACTGTTACGTCAATGT
Organism: Discoglossus pictus; assembly: GCA_027410445.1. NCBI lineage: Eukaryota > Metazoa > Chordata > Amphibia > Anura > Alytidae > Discoglossus > Discoglossus pictus. The sequence continues at coordinate 160,548,046 of CM050170.1, forward strand.
AACAACAATACAATGATCTCCATTGGCTGAAGACTTGTGTTAGAGGTATCCCTTGGGAAGAGGTTTTTGATTTTGGGATAGCCTTATCAATAATTGCTTATTCTCTTATCAAATTATATTGTTGTTATTAAAATCTTTAGCCCTGTCTCTCAGCCAAACCACCCACACTCCCCTTAATGATCTTCTCTCATTTTGCTCTTTCTAAGGCGTTACAGTGGTCCTTTAAAGTTGTTTGGAAAATACTTGACATGGATGTTGTGAACTAACAGTACAAGCGGCTATGTAAACCATGATAATTCAACCATTTTAAATAAAATCTTAAATTAAGGAGACATGACTTGCGTAATGGGTATTCCAACTTGAACTGTTAATTTACCAGTAGTTTGGGGGAGAGGGTTATTTAAGTGGCGCTTACTCTTCTATTTAGTAGATTTTTCAAGTTGCAATCTGCAGTGTAGTCTTTCCACACTTTCCATCAATTTAAGTGGCCAAAGAGAGACACAGATTATTACAAGTTTACTAGTTCCTTTGCTTGTATTATTAAAAAGTATGGTCCGTTGAGGCTTAAGTAACAAGTTTACATTTTAGAGATATTTAGGTTTAATACATGCACTCTGCTTCATATATATGGAGAAATTATAAGGGGGGCCCAAATTACTGTATTTAGCCTCAGGATCCTCCATTCACCAGCTCCACCACTGGATACTGGTTACTGTCAAAACTGAAGGCCAATAAGGAAGTAGGTGTGTTATGCACTATTGTTGATCTTCATGGCCATAGCTGCAGAACAAAATAAACACTTCTGCTTGCTATTATGCATTAGTAGTCATAAGGACCTACTACAGGGAGTGCAGAATTATTAGGCAAATTAGTATTTTGACCACATCATCCTCTTTATGCATGTTGTCTTACTCCAAGCTGTATAGGCTCGAAAGCCTACTACCAATTAAGCATATTAGGTGATGTGCATCTCTGTAATGAGAAGGGGTGTGGTCTAATGACATCAACACCCTATATCAGGTGTGCATAATTATTAGGCAACTTCCTTTCCTTTGGCAAAATGGGTCAAAAGAAGGACTTGACAGGCTCAGAAAAGTCAAAAATAGTGAGATATCTTGCAGAGGGATGCGGCACTCTTAAAATTGCAAAGCTTCTGAAGCGTGATCATCGAACAATCAAGCGTTTCATTCAAAATAGTCAACAGGGTCGCAAGAAGCGTGTGGAAAAACCAAAGCGCAAAATAACTGCCCATGAACTGAGAAAAGTCAAGCCTGCAGCTGCCATGATGCCACTTGCCACCAGTTTGGCCATATTTCAGAGCTGCAACATCACTGGAGTGCCCAAAAGCACAAGGTGTGCAATACTCAGAGACATGGCCAAGGTAAGAAAGGCTGAAAGACGACCACCACTGAACAAGACACACAAGCTGAAACGTCAAGACTGGGCCAAGAAATATCTCAAGACTGATTTTTCTAAGGTTTTATGGACTGATGAAATGAGAGTGAGTCTTGATGGGCCAGATGGATGGGCCCGTGGCTGGATTGGTAAAGGGCAGAGAGCTCCAGTCCGACTCAGACGCCAGCAAGGTGGAGGTGGAGTACTGGTTTGGGCTGGTATCATCAAAGATGAGCTTGTGGGGCCTTTTCGGGGTGAGGATGGAGTCAAGCTCAACTCCCAGTCCTACTGCCAATTCCTGGAAGACACCTTCTTCAAGCAGTGGTACAGGAAGAAGTCTGCATCCTTCAAGAAAAACATGATTTTCATGCAGGACAATGCTCCATCACACGCGTCCAAGTACTCCACAGTGTGGCTGGCAAGAAAGGGTATAAAAGAAGAAAATCTAATGACATGGCCTCCTTGTTCACCTGATCTGAACCCCATTGAGAACCTGTGGTCCATCATCAAATGTGAGATTTACAAGGAGGGAAAACAGTACACCTCTCTGAACAGTGTCTGGGAGGCTGTGGTTGCTGCTGCACGCAATGTTGATGGTGAACAGATCAAAACACTGACAGAATCCATGGATGGCAGGCTTTTGAGTGTCATTGCAAAGAAAGGTGGCTATATTGGTCACTGATTTGTTTTTGTTTTGTTTTTGAATGTCAGAAATGTATATTTGTGAATGTTGAGATGTTATATTGGTTTCACTGGTAAAAATAAATCATTGAAATGGGTATATATTTGTTTTTTGTTAAGTTGCCTAATAATTATGTACAGTAATAGTCACCTGCACACACAGATATCCCCCTAAAATAGCTAAAACTAAAAACAAACTAAAAACTACTTCCAAAAATATTCAGCTTTGATATTAATGAGTTTTTTGGGTTCATTGAGAACATGGTTGTTGTTCAATAATAAAATTAATCCTCAAAAATACAACTTGCCTAATAATTCTGCACTCCCAGTATTAAGCTGAAAACCATACAATGGGGTCCCTGTCACTTCTAAACATTTTTAGCCCTAAAAAAGGGTATTTTCACCATGTAAGAAATTCAGAGGGCCACAACAGATATCCCAATCATAGGTGAGTGGAAAAGAACCAATAAATATATAAATATTTGAAACATAGATTTTAGTACTAGAAACATAGCTTTGGATTTACTAAATGTTGTCTGTCACTCTGCTCAGGAGATCCACAAACCAGACTGATCTTATTATCTGTATCTAACTACCTAATTATTAATGAATGACTTCTTTTTGCATATGGCTTCTGAGCTGTCAAGCTGTGAAGAGCAGACTCTATTGACACCTCAGAAGCCACATGCAAAAGGGGCCTTTAATCCAGTGGTGAGATAATCTAGTCTAGTCTAGACAGTCTAGTGCAGGATCTCTTGAGTGAGTAACAGCCAGGATGAAGTAAATTCAACTTTGTTTATTAGTTCTAAAACTATTTTTTTTTAATAACATCCAATTGCAAATACACATACAGTTGTGCTCTTTTTGGCAACTCTACCATGCAGCTTATTTTTGTTCAAGTATTGTCGTATTGTGCTCCTTGAAAGAACCACACCTTATTTTTCCAGAGCAGCCTGTATTTCTCCTGAGGTTATCTGTGGGTCTTTCTTTGTATTCCGAACAATTCTTCTGGCAGTTGTGGCTGAAATCTTTCTTGGTCTACCTGACCTTGGCTTGGTATCAAGAGATCCCCGAATTTTCCACTTCTTAAAAAGTGATGGAAAAGTACTGACTGGCATTTTCAAGGCTTTGGATATCTTTTTATATCCTTTTTCATCATTATGACGTTCCATTACCTTGTTACGCAGGTCTTTTGACAGTTCTTTTCTGCTCCCCATGGCTCAGTATCTAGCCTGCTCAGTGCATCCACGTGAGAGCTAACAAACTCATTGACTATTTATACACAGACACTAATTGCAATTTAAAAAGCCACAGGTGTGGGAAATTAACCTTTAATTGCCACTTTAACCTGTGTGTGTCACCTTGTGTGTCTGTAACAAGGCCAAACATCCAGGGGTATGTACACTTTTGATCAGGGCCATTTTGGGTGATTTCTGTTATCATTATGATTTAAAAAGGAGCTAAACAACTAGGTGATAATAAATGGCTTCATATGATCATTAACCTTCAATAAAATACATTGTTTTTGCATGATCAGTCATATTTTCAAAAACTTGCAAACTTTGGAGCACAACTGTATGTTTACTTGTACTTTACTGCCATTATCAGGATGTCTGCTTGTGCCAACTTTTAAATGAGCTATCAAAATTTTGGAATTTAATTGGTTATTTTGGAAGCCTTTTAGCTTCTTGATTAGTGCTATGGCCCGAATAAATAGCGCTCTGTTTTCAACATTACATGCTTTTATTTATCAGACCATTGATAAGGTTATCTAGATTTTCTCATACAGTGCCCTACATAAGAAATTGAAGTGGTGGTTACATTTCAGGTACCCTTTAAAGGGACACAGAGGAAGTTCCAGGCATGTATAGGCACATGGGTTATTGAATGTTATTTAAACAAAATGCAATTTCTTACAGTTAAATTGCACTGAATCCTGTAAGTTTTACCACTCATTTAACTTTTCTGAACTGTTATCAGTGCTATGACTGCTCATAATTGCAAAATACTCCATGGGACCTGTTTGCATTGTTTTAAGTCAAAAGCCACCTGACATGGATAAGAATGAGCAACATTCAGACCCAATGAATAATTAGGCTAGTCTGACCATTATTTGCATATGCTTCTGTTGGCTAACATGCTACCATTTTCAGGAGTTTTCAGGATTTTGTCAATCCCTCCAATGAAGTCAGCATTCCTGATTGCTCACACATTTCTAAGTGAAGCTTAACATGCAATATTTACTTTTTAATGAATAGTCTTTAGCACTGGAGTTTATGCAGCTAATATTCAAGCCGATAATGCAGAACTCTACAGTGGTAAAAAAAACAATCCAATGTTAATGTTATCTTGGCACATATACAGATCTCTGGTCTGATAAATCTTGGTAACTTTTCAAATATATCAGCAGTTTTGAGTAAAATTCAATCCGATTGTGCAAGCAATGTTGATATTACTCAAAAACAACACTGGGAGTAGATATGCCACCACATCTGGTATATTTATTTCTATGCTACACTGCAATCTGAAGTTTTTTGCATTGGCAAAACTAATCACCAATTTCCAACAACATTTTTTATAGGCTATAATGTGGATTATTTGTAGGAAACATGGTGATGGGCACCACATGACCACATGGACCACTAGAAAGCCACTGGCCATGCATTGTGCATTAGAATATGCAATATGGATAATCACATCTTGCTGCTTCCTCCAGATCATACAATGATATAATCTAAGGATAGGAGGAGTGAGAGAAGACAACATGGCAACCACTTAGTGGACAATTAAGGAAAAAATAAAAAAAATGTAATAAGCTATAATTCTATATCATTTGATTAATGGTGTTCATTTCAAGGCTGTGATTTGTTTATTACTGTTATGCCCTATTAACAATGACAATTATGTTAAAAACTAAAAATGTACCAATAAGTAAAGATATTTGCTAATTGTTGCTATTAAAAAAATAGACTTAGGTAACTGATCTTGAACATTGCTATTTTTAAACAAAAATTACTTTTCAAGATCTCTCCTCCTGATTCTGTGTCTTTTCTCAGGTCCTTGGTTAACACTTATGCTCAAATTATCTATCTATCTATCTATCTATCTATCTATCTATCTATCTATCTATCTATCTATCTATTTATCTATCTATCCCATCATATAAAGGCCTAAAAATCCTGTGAGAAAGTTCTGTCCATTTGTTTTAACTGATCAAGAACTGACTTAGTTGTCTTTCTGATTTATCACATGTTTAGCACTTGAAGCCCTGTCAAAAGAAACCTAGCGCACAATTCAATTAGAAGCCTGCATCTCGCATATACAGGCCGTATGTCTGTGGGCGTGCTGCAGGCTTTAACTCTGCTACTATTGAACAAGTCCGCAATTTACGGGCCGAGCGCCATGCACCATACACTCCTTCGTAGCAGTTCAGGGCGGGAACATGATCAATTAAGCAAGGCCATAACCACCCAGTTCGAAACAGCCAATAGTAAATGAAAAAAATAAAAAAATAAAACATGAAGGTTACATGTCAATCAATTAGGTTTGGGGGTCTGATATGCAAAACCGCAAAAAAGAAAATAGTAAAAATGAATGCCAATACTGTTCTAGTCCATGTGGGTGGCCTGATATGTATTAACTCATTGCTTCCCGAGATTGATATAACCCCGAAATTAAACCTAAAAATACATTATTTTTTATTGCAGATTTGCGAGCTTGAGACTGCTGTACAATTCATTCTAATGTATTTCATCGCTTTCCCCGTCATTTACAGTGAAGTATTGATTTTTATTTGCATTTACAGTGCCAATGGCAGGGGTTAAAGCCCCTTGCGGGTGCTCCCTAGTACTCGTAGGATTTTCTCCTACATTTTAGCAATCGTAACTCTTGTGGATGGAAAAGATCAAAGGCATCGGGAGGCTGTAATTTCCGGGTTTAAAAACCGCAAGGTATTCAGGGTTATAACCCGTAAACCGTTTAGAGTCCACAAAAAGATGTCAATTGAAAAGCAAATTAACTTACGATTGCTCAATTGAATTGGCCCTTACTCTCTATCAAGGCAGATGGCACAATAGTTAAAGCAACTACTTATGATATGGAAAGTTGTAAATCCAAATCCCAACGGTTATGTTTTTAACATTATTTCTTATTTGGTTCAAATAATTATTTAAAAAGCACTATGACATTTGTGTTTGCCACATAACCTTCTTTTATATACATTTAGCTTTTATCCTGTCACATAAAATAAAAGAAAGAGAAGCTGGTGTGATTTAAATTCACAACCTTCCATATAAAAGGTAACTACTTTAACCACTGTATATTCTTTGTATGGCCAGCAGTGTGTGAAAAATAACAATATAGCAAACACTTTCCTGCAGATCTGGTTCTAATTACTGCCTCCACTTGGTGTAGCTAATTAAGAGTCTTATTCAATTTGGAGCTCGCAACTCGATGGCAAACAGGCAAATGGCAGCGATTGATTTGCATGCTCCTTTTGCGATGCTATTAAATTGGTTGGGCCCGCAAGTTAGGCGCTGGTCGCGAGAATCGGAAGCCATACTATTGACAGTAGCATTTGCGGGCTTGAACATGATCGCGGACGCAAGCCTGTAACTCGTGGTTCAACCCAGACAAATCGAAGCACTTTAAATGCAAATATAAAATCAATACAGCACTGTAAATGATCGGGAATGCAATGGGTGGTATTATAATGAAAAGCAAAACATTCTCAAGCTGGCACATCGCCAAAATAAAATACATTATTTTATGTTTAATTTCCATCCAAAGTCCTACAGGCTTGAATGAAACCTCCAAGCCCGTAACTCGTTATTCAAGCCCATAGGACTTCAATGAAATATGGAGGTTGGATTCCAAAGTCCTACGGGCTTGGTGGTTGAAGCCCATAGGGCATTGCCCGGAAATTAAAGATGAAATAAAGTATTTTATTTTGGCAATGTGCTAGCTTGAGCATGTTGTGCTTTTAATTATGTCATCCATTTACAGTGCTGTATTGGTTTTATATTTGCTTTTACAGTGCTCCGATTTTTCATTAAGCCCTTTGCGAGACGTCCTTGGTACCATTAACCTGTGGTTTCAGTTTAGCCATTTGCGTGCGTGACGGAATGGTTAGCGAGGGAAAATCGGAGCAATTGAATAGTGATTTGTGATTTTAGCGATCGCAACTCTTGCAGCCTTGAAAGATCTTAGGCTTGGAGGGAAGTAACTTGCGATTTGATAAATCTTTATAAATCTCAGCTCGGAGCCCTTAACTCGATCGGAGCCAGCAAACAGAAGCCAATTAAATAGCAAGATATCTTGCAACGTCTACTTGCGAGCCCCGATCACCAAATGGAGCAATTGAATGAGGCTCTATTTATTTAGTCGATTTACTGGAGGATATACACAGTAAAATCTCATAACTCAATCGACCTAGCAGCAATTTCATAAAGGAAAGCACTTTTCCATGTTTGTGGATGGTGTACGGTACATCTTGTGAATTCAATGGCTATTTAAGTTGAAAACAATAATATGCACAGTGCAATGAAAAGCTTAGTGTACTCACATAGAGTCGGGCTTCATTTAACTCTTGGTATTCTCTTTCTAATAACAAGTATGCTCTTGAACGCATAGCTAGTTCTTCAAACACTTGTGCCCAAAACTATATTTGAAAAAAATGGAAGACTTGATTATGTATATATTAGATATAATATCACCTTACAACATAGACAATTCATTATTTAGACCACATAACATGATTTCTCTATTCATCTATATAGCAGTCCCAAGCCCATATGTGGCCCTCTAGCTGAACCATGTGGTGCTCAGCGTGTTTTGGTACTGTATATACACATAATCTGCAGAAGCAAAGTCCTAACTTTGTCTTGTATTACAACACCAATGGACAGGAAAGGACAGCAAGTTCCATCACTAAACACCGATGCCTGATGTTTAATTGGGGAGGGAGAGAAAAGTGAATAGAAGTTTAGAGCACAAGCAGACTGACCAATGAAAACTGATCTCAGTTAACAAAAAAAAAAGTAGTTGGCAAGTTAAATGGTTTAATAAATTATTTTTCTGTGTGTGTGTGACCAATCAATATATAATTTTATGGTCCAATACAGTGGAGGAGCTAGTGAATGGTGGACCCAGTCCAAAAAAAATGGTGGGCCCTCTATTCAAAATAAATAAATATTTTTTTTTACCGACAGTAGTTTTTGCCACTGGTTCAATGGCTCCTACAATTTTTGTCTGTGTGTCCCTGATCTACAGAAAGATTGATACCTCAAAACTATTGTGCATGTAACATAAATAAAAAAAATATTAAAAGACAAAAAAAAATCTGGTTTGAGCAGAAGCGTCTTTGACGCTCATTGCGAGCCTCTCCCACCGTCTACTTTACGGGCCGCACAAGTTTCCAATTGCCTGTCTAGCATATCGTCCTGGATGTCTGCACATCAACTCAAACTCAACATGTCAGAGCTCCTAATCTTCCCACCCTCTACTACAGCTTCCAATCCTCAGATATCTCTCACTGTCGACAATGTCATCATTATTCATACCTTACAGGTCCACTGTCTTGTGATTCTATTGGACCCTGCCCTCTCCTTCAGTCCTCAAATACAATCTTTAACTAAATCTTGTGTCTTCCATCTAAAAAACATCTCCAAAATACGTCACTACTTTACACAAGACACAACTAAAATCCTAATACATTCTTTCATCATATCCCGTCTCGACTGCTGCAACTCGCTCCTTGCTGGCCTCATCATCACCAGTCTGTCTCCACTCTAATCCATAATGAAAGCCTCTGTTAGACTCATCTTCCATACTCATCGCTCAGTGTCTGCAGCACCTCCCTGTCAATCACTCCACTGGCTTCCTGTAACCTCCAGAATACAATTTAAAAGCATGACCCTAACTTACAAAGCCCTCAACAACAATATACCCCATAATATCTCTGCTCAATATACTCCCCCACCCACCCTCTGCATTCTGCTAACGACTTTCTTCTCTCCTCCTCTCCTATCACCTCCTCTCATTCTCACCTTCATGACTTTTCTTGCGCTGCCCCAATTCTCGGAACTTCTTGTCTCGCTCCACTAGACAATCCTCCTGCTTCAAAACCTCACTAAAACCTAATCTGTTCAAAGATGGTTATCACCTCTAGTGTTAACATGCACAAAACATCTTTCACCCTCCCATACCATACCCAAACTCATTAGATTGTTTGCAAGATTTCAATTTTGTAAGTCTCTTTAGCGAAAGCTCTACGCACAGTAGATTCTAAACTCAGAGACATGGCACTCCATTCTTTGCAATGTGTCAATTTTTGTTTTGCCTTGTACTAAACTCTTATTTAGTGCTAGAGAATAGTTTGGCACGCTACAAATACAGATAATATTAATAATAAATAATAATAATAACAATGCTATAATAGCTCATATTTTTTTTATAATAATACAGTGTAATACTGTAATAATAATAATAATAATAATACCCCTGTACTGTAATAAGTTACAGAAACTATTGTGCTCTTTCTTTTAATTTAAACACAACATAAAAATGTAAACAAACTTATGGCAGCCCTTAAGTATTGGTCATCTGGGATCTAGTCTATTTCGTAGCCGCATCCTGTCAGAGCAGTGGGGCTGAGTGCTGTGCCACAGCACCACCTGGTGGTGCAAAAAATGTGCTGCAGGCAAATAACTATTTCCACCTCCGACGTGGCACAACTCGAAAGGCACACCATCACTATGTGTGGCGCAGGCACTTGTCCCCCAGGGCCTCGGGCGCGCCTTTCATAGATCAAGGCCTTTTCTGTCAGCGTGCCTTATGAGCCAGATGGTGGAAATAGTTATCTGCCTGCAGTACATTTTTTGCACCACCATGTGGTGCTGTGGTGCAGCGCTCAACCCCACTGTTCAGACGAGATGTGGCTACGAAATAAAAAAAGGGCCATCGTCTGGAACCCGGGGACCTCCTGTACTAATAATAACAATCCAATATTTTTCATTAACAATTTTTGAATACACTTTTTCTCTAGTGAAAGGTTACCAATGTCCCCAAAAATGAGCGACACCAATATATATTCATAAACATCTATATTGTGCACGGGAAAACAAAACTGAAATGATTTATACTTACGTATTAGAAGATTACCAGTTGTTAGCCTCACATACTGCAAAAGATCAAAGAAAAAGTAGCATTTAATTTTAAATTTAAGGAATATGTGTTATTTTTAACATTCTAAATAATTTATGAAATACATATTTAGTTAGTAACAGTAAACATCTGAATAACAATGTAACATAACACAAAACATGTGACAAAATGTCTATGGCCCTCATTCAATTGCAATTTTGCCAATTGAATAGGGGTCTAAATAAGCACATAACATATATTTTTTAAAGAAGTTTTTAGTTATTAAGCATCTATCCAAAAGCACGGTTTTCACTACCTAAAAACTTCTTTAAAAAATATATATTATGTGCTTATTTAGAGCCGTATTCAATTGGCAAAATCGCAATTGAATGAGGGCCTATGTATTTAGTATCACCGCATATAAGCATGAACTGCAGTAATTACTGTGCTTTGCTCATTTATATACACAGAGAGAGCCCCAAAACAGCACATTATTCAGTGTTGCACAGTGGTTGCTAGTACTATGATTAGTTAGTAATAATATGTTCAGTACAAGAGATTATAGAAAGTAAGTATCATTTTTCTGATTCCTGTTACTAACTCTGTGCTCTCCGTCTGAACTCCACCAGTGCACAGGCCCCACTGGGATTTGTTAGTGACATATTGTATGTGTTTCCATAGCAACAAAGCCTGAGGCCTACCAGGGAGGAGTCATTTAGACAAAAGAGGTTCTTTAACCTGCTCATTACAAGGGCTGGAAGTGCACTGAATTACAATAAGAAATCATAAAATAGATAGAGAATACCAGGTGTGCGATAGAATGATCAACAGACAGACTGATAAATAGATAGATAGTGAAACATTTAGTAATTTACTGTCTATATATTAAAGGACCACTGAATTTTAGGAAAAAACTCTCATTTCAGCTAAAATTAAGAGCACTGCTAGAGAAGATTACCAGGTAGACATAAAAGTTATAAAACTTTCCTAGTTGTACAGATACTCCCCCATATTTGTGGAGAGTGGAAGCTGCCATTTTAAGATCAGTCATTGTCACCGACGATGAGAATGCTGTCTTGATTGGGTCAAATGTTCAAGAGCCAGTCAAGCAGCGGCTTAGTTTTATCTAAAGATCTATCTATCTCTCTATCTATCTCTCTATCTCTCTATCTATTGATCGTTCTACCCATCTTTATTTATGTATGTCTGTCTGTCTATCATTTTGTTCTATCTAAAAACAAAAGAGGCAGGGATCCCAGTTTAGCGATGTGTGGGCCTTGGTGGCACGACTTTGCAGCGCCCAACGCATGATTGTCGACACATACGCGCACCCACAATAGCGCGCCCGTTATTTGCGCGATTCTGACAGCTGCACACAGGGCCTAACATCTACACGCAGGACCCGGAGCAGGACCTGCATGACCTTAGGTAAGGTGGGCATAGGGGGTGTTAGGTGTTAGCTTTTAGGGATAGGGGTATTTGGGTGGGCTTAGGGGTGTTAGGTGTTAACTTTTAGGGTTAGGGGTCTGGGTTAAGTTGGTAGGGTAAGGGTTACACTAGGGGTGTAAGGGTTAGGGTAGGACTGTGAGGGTTAGGGTAGGACTGTGAGGGTTAGGGTAGGGCTGTAAGGGTTAGAGTTAGGGGTGTAAGGGTTAGGGTAGGGGTGTAAGGGTTAGGGTAGGGCTGTAAGGGTTAGAGTTAGGGGTGTAAGGGTTAGAGTTAGGGGTGTAAGGGTTAGGGTAGGAGTGTAAGGGTTAGAGTAGGGCTGTATGGGTTAGAGTAGGGCTGTAAGGGTTAGGGTTAGCCTAGGGGGTGTAAGGCATCCTAGTTAGACTGTAGTTATGTGATTATATAAAACACCCCCATGGCTCTGAGTGGCTGGATTCACTAAGCTACAGTCCCCATGTGCCTATAAATGGAAACAAACACTGGACATACATTTTTCCATTTCTGTGAGTGGTCAGAGCATCGCAGCCGACCAACCACATTATATAAGCTAGATATTGTAACAGGTTGTAACTCTCTCTCTGTTTTGTATTCTGTCTTATTCTGTCCTTTCTCTGTTATATTTCTCTCCCTCTGTTCTCTCTTGCAAGTATTGCATGGGAAAGCCTAAGGATCATCATTCACAGCCCGGAGTGCGCGCAGATGACGGGTGGTCTATTTTTGGGCGTGCGCATGTTGGTTCGCGCACACGTCGGCGCACATTTGGCGTGCGCCTGAAAGCTGGGGTGCCGTGGGTCTTATGTAGCTCTCAGACTGCAAGTTTAAAATGCTGATCTTAGAACGTCTTCTGGCAAGGCAGATAAACAAACAGCAATGGTGTCCCTCAACATATATATACCATATACCCGTATATACTCGAGTATAAGCCGACCAGAGTATAAGCCGAGGCACCTATTTTACCACAAAATACTGGGTAAAATTAGTGACTCGATTATAAGCCGAGGGTGGGAAATGTGCTGCCCCCTGTGTCCCTTTTGTGCCTTCTGTGTCCCCCTCTCTCTCACTTGTCTCTTCTCCCCTCTTCCTTCCCTGTGTCTCTTCCCCCCTCTCTGTTCCATGTGTTTCTTCCCTAACCTCTGCCTTCCCTGTGTCTGTTCCCCCCTCCTTTTTCTCAACCTCCCTCCTCAACCCCACTCCTCATTCTCAACCTCCCTCCTCATCATCCCTCCACATCCGCAACCTCCCTCCTCAACCCCCTCATCCTCAACCCCCTCCTCCTCAACCCCCATCCTCATCCTCAACCCCCCCATCCTCAACCCCCTCCTCAACCTCAACCCCCCTCCTCAACCTCAACCACCCTCCTCAACACCCCCATCCTCAACCCCCCCATCCTCAACCCCTCCTTAACCTCAACCACCTCCTCAACCTCCCTCCTCCTCCTCAACCCCCTCCTCAACCCCCTCCTCAACCTCAACCCCTTTCTCAACCCCCCCATCCTCAACCTCCCTCCTCAACCTCAACCCCCCATCCTCAACCCCCTCATCCTCAACCCCATCCTCAACCCCCCTCCTCAACCTCCCTCCTCATCCTCGGCCTCCCTCCTCATCCTCAGTCCCCCTCCTCATCCTCAGCCCCCCTCCTCATCCTCAGCCCCCCTCCTCATCCTCAGGCCCCCTCCTCATCCTCAGGCCCCTACTCATCCTCAACCCCCTCCTCATCCTCAGGCCCCCTCCTCATCCTCAGGCCCCTACTCATCCTCAACCCCCTCCTCAACCTCCCTCCTCAACCCCCCCATCCTCAACCCCCTTCTCAACCTCAACCCCCCCATCCTCAACCTCAACCCCCCCAGGTAAGTGAGGGGAGGGGGGAGGGTATTTAGAGGGGTAGTATAGTATGAGGGGGGGGGTAGAATGAGGGGGGGTTGAGGATGAGGAGGGGGGAGGGAAAGAGACACGGGGGGTAGAGATAGAGATACGCGGGGGTATAGAGAGACACGGGGGGGTAGAGAGACACAAGGGGGGGTTAGAGAGACACAGGGGGGGAAGAGACAAGGGGGGTTACAGAGACACGGGGGGAGAGTGACTCAAGTATAAGCCGAGGGGGCCCTTTTTAGCCTTAAAAAAAGGGCTGAAAAACTCTGCTTATACTCGAGTATATACGGTAACTAAACTGTATAGATTTTCTCTTTTTTGTATTTTTTTTTAAGTCTAATTTCTCAAAAGAGACATGGAACACAATTATTTTTATGCTGTAAAAAGACCATGGTTTAAACAATACCAAAGTTGTATTTTGCATGAAAAAATATTAAGTATTTCAAGCTAGTTTCATTTAAGTTTAAATAGGTTTTACTTAAAATTTTTTAATGTAAAGCACAAGTTTCATAATGGTTAAAGCATGATCTTTTAAATGCATGAAAAAACTATTTGTGTTACATGCCCCTTTTTTTTTAAATCCAACATCACTGCTGTAATAGCTTTACAGTAATACTCAGTATTATAATTTAAGGGAGAGGGAATTCTTCGGTGTATTTAGGTTTTTTTACGTTGCCCTAGGCCATTCAGATCTGTGTGCTCCTCATGCCCCGCTTGCTGCTCTTCCTTTCCCATTTCTAAATCTCAAATCATGTTTATATGTATTTTATATGTCCCAGCTCAACTTCCCAGAATGCAGTGTAATAACTGTTTTTCTTGGAATTCTGAGCTGGAAGCAGGTTTTTTAACTTGCTTTAGACATTCAAATGTGAACACAGATGTACTATTTATTTACTGTACTACTGTACGGTGGAGGGCTTCTATCGCTCTTTTGCCCACCATATTATAAATGATTGTTGTTGTGAACTACCTACTCATAATTTCCACAACACAGGCTGAGATCCCGCTCCATGCTGATGATAGCCAGTAAGCTTGAAACAGCTGTACATGGATTGGATACTCAGCCTGTGTTTATTCCAACCTTGGCTTTGCATTAAAGCTGTGTAATACAGCATGCATAAGCTTAAAGGAAGCCATGTTTGATAATGGCTACGGCATGAAGAGCGAGGCATTTGTGGGCATATTTGTGTGTCCCAGCTCAACTTTCCAGAATGCAGTGTAATAACTGTTTTTCTTTGAATTCTGATCTGGAAGCAGGTCTTTTAACTTGCTTTAGACATTCAAATGTGAACACAGATGTACTATTTATTTACTATATATATATATATAAATATATATACAGTATCTCTTTTATATGTATTTTAATGTGTGTGTATATATATATATATATATATATATATATATATATATATACCCTATATATATATATATATATATATATATATATATATATATATACACCGTATATATATACCGTATGTATATATATACAGGGAGTGCAGAATTATTAGGCAAGTTGTATTTTTGAGGATTAATTTTATTATTGAACAACAACCATGTTCTCAATGAACCCAAAAAACTCATTAATATCAAAGCTGAATATTTTTGGAAGTAGTTTTTAGTTTGTTTTTAGTTTTAGCTATTTTAGGGAGATATCTGTGTGTGTAGGTGACTATTACTGTGCATAATTATTAGGCAACTTAACAAAAAACAAATATATACCCATTTCAATTATTTATTTTTACCAGTGAAACCAATATAACATCTCAACATTCACAAATATACATTTCTGAGATTCAAAAACACAACAAAAACAAATCAGTGACCAATATAGCCACCTTTCTTTGCAAGGACACTCAAAAGCCTGCCATCCATGGATTCTGTCAGTGTTTTGATCTGTTCGCCATCAACATTGCGTGCAGCAGCAACCACAGCCTCCCAGAAACTGTTCAGAGAGGTGTACTGTTTTCCCTCCTTGTAAATCTCACATTTGATGATGGACCACAGGTTCTCAATGGGGTTCAGATCAGGTGAACAAGGAGGCCATGTCATTAGATTTTCTTCTTTTATACCCTTTCTTGCCAGCCACGCTGTGGAGTACTTGGACGCGTGTGATGGAGCATTGTCCTGCATGAAAATCATGTTTTTCTTGAAGGATGCAGACTTCTTCCTGTACCACTGCTTGAAGAAGGTGTCTTCCAGGAACTGGCAGTAGGACTGGGAGTTGAGCTTGACTCCATCCTCAACCCGAAAAGGCCCCACAAGCTCCTCATCTTTGATGATACCAGCCCAAACCAGTACTCCACCTCCACCTTGCTGGCGTCTGAGTCGGACTGGAGCTCTCTGCCCTTTACCAATCCAACCACGGGCCCATCCATCTGGCCCATCAAGACTCACTCTCATTTCATCAGTCCATAAAACCTTAGAAAAATCAGTCTTGAGATATTTCTTGGCCCAGTCTTGACGTTTCAGCTTGTGTGTCTTGTTCAGTGGTGGTCGTCTTTCAGCCTTTCTTACCTTGGCCATGTCTCTGAGTATTGCACACCTTGTGCTTTTGGGCACTCCAGTGATGTTGCAGCTCTGAAATATGGCCAAACTGGTGGCAAGTGGCATCGTGGCAACTGCACGCTTGACTTTTCTCAGTTCATGGGCAGTTATTTTGCGCCTTGGTTTTTCCACACGCTTCTTGCGACCCTGTTGACTATTTTGAATGAAAAGCTTGTTCGATGATCACGCTTCAGAAGCTTTGCAATTTTAAGAGTGCTGCATCCCTCTGCAAGATATCTCACTATTTTTGACTTTTCTGAGCCTGTCAAGTCCTTCTTTTGACCCATTTTGCCAAAGGAAAGGAAGTTGCCTAATAATTATGCACACCTGATATAGGGTGTTGATGTCATTAGACCACACCCCTTCTCATTACAGAGATGCACATCACCTAATATGCTTAATTGGTAGTAGGCTTTCGAGCCTATACAGCTTGGAGTAAGACAACATGCATAAAGAGGATGATGTGGTCAAAATACTCATTTGCCTAATAATTCTGCACTCCCTGTAGGAGAATAAGGAGAATAAGCTTTGTATCTTCTAAAGATTGATAAGATCATATATTGTATAGAAATGCCTTCAGACAGCCTAGTATGTGTAAACACAGTTTACTAAGTACTAACATAATGGAGATGATTGGCAAATCCCGTATGGTTGTCAAGATAAAGTAAAATGGAGTTGGTTGGCAAATTACGTATGGTTGGCAAATTAACTGCCTGAGAAAAACGTGGTGACGTCTTTACGTTGATTACGTCACCACGTAGTCACATAATAACGCTTATTGCGTTTAATAAGCGTAAATGGATGGTAAAGTGCTATAAAAGCCCCATTTAAACCTAAATTCAGTAGCCCATGAGTAAGCCCTAAGGACGGGACCGTCTGGACTATTTCTACAGAAGCGCAAGTACTCTGGTTATGTTGATTTAGATATTAAGGAATTATTTTCTATTATGGTTAACTATGGTACATATTTTGACTCCTTTTTGACTACTCAGAATTGCTAGTCTTCTTTAATGACATACAGTAGTCCAAGGCAATAAAGGAGTATAGTATTTAACAACTATTATAGTAATTAAAGTTCTTTCCATATATTCCTTACTAGTATTTATAATATTACTATTTATAATACTTTTTTTTGATAACCATAAGAGTACCAAAGGTGCGCTTTTTTCTAGATTGGTTTTAAATTTCACTTTTTTGAGCTATAAAAACTCATTTTTTTCATCTTCCCAAGGATTAGCAAAGTAATTTTGCCATATGAGGGAAGATTTAATGTGTTATAAATATGGGACATTGTATGCCAATAGCTCTTAAAGAGTAACCATCCATCCATAGGCTATTTTTGTTCCCCTATTTACCACAATTATTTAAATATTATAATAAGGTGTTAAGCACCAGGGAACTATTGCACAGTGATATATTGAATATATACAGTATCTCACAGAGTACACGCCTCACATTTTTGTAAAAATGTTATTATATCTTTTCATGTGACAACACTGAAGAAATGACTCTGCTACAATGTAAAGTAGTAAGTGTACAGCCTGTATAACAGTGTAAATTTGATGTCCCCTCAACACACAGTCATTAATGTCTAAACTGTTGGTAACTAAAGTTAGTACACCCCCAAGTGGAAATGTCCAGATTGGGACCAAAGTGTCAATATTTTGTGTGGCCACCATTATTTTCCATCACTGCCTTAACCCTCATGGGCATGGAGTTCACCAGAGCTTCACAGGTTGCCACTGGAGTCCACATCATGGAGCTGGTGGATGTTAGAGACCTTGGACCTCCCGTCTAAGGGAGGCCCCACAGATGCTCAATAGGGTTTAGGTCTGGAGACATGCTTGCCCAGTCCATCATCTTTACCTTCAGCTTCTTTGACAAACAGACCTCTCCATGGTCGACCAAAGAAGTTGAGTGCACATGCTCAGCGTCATATCCAGAAGTTGTCTTTTGGAAATAGACGTATGTGCTGCCAGCATTGCAGCAGAGGTTGAAGGGGTAGGGGGTCAGCCTGTCAGTGCTCTCTGGCTGTCGTACCAGAAGGAAGCTTCTTCTAAAGATGATGCACAAGAAAGCCTGCAAACAGTTTGCTGAAGACAAGCAGACTAAGGGCATGGATTACTGGAACCATGTCCTGTGGTCTGATGAGACCAAGATAAACATATTTGGTTCAGATGGCATCGAGCGTGTGTGGCGGAAACCAGGTGAGGAGTACAAAGACAAGTGTGTCTTGCCTACAGTCAAGTATGGTGGTGGGAATGTCATGGTCTGGGCCTGCATGAGTGCTGCTGGCACTGCGGAACTACAGTGAGGGAACCATGAATGCCAACATGTACTGTGACATATTGAAGCAGAGCATGATCCCCTCCCTTAGGAGACTGGGCGGCAGGGCAGTATTCCAACATGATAATGATGATAATCACCCCAAACACACCTCCAAGATGACCACTGCCTTGCTAAAGAAGCTGAAGGAAAAGGTGATGGACTAGCCAAGCATGTCTCCAGACCTAAACCCTATATAGCATCTGTGGGACATCCTCAAACGGAAGGTGGGGGAGTGCAAGGTATCTAACATCAACCAGCTCTGTGATGTCATCATGGAGGATTGGAAGAGGACTCCAGTGGCAACCTGTGAAGCTCTGGTGAACCCCATGTCCATGAGGGTTAAGGCAGTGCTGGAAAATAATTGTGGCCACTCAAAATATTGACACATTGGGCCCAATTTGGACATTTTCATTTAGGGGTGTACTCACTTTTGTTGCCAACGGTTTAGACATGAGAGGAATTGAAGCTGGGGGAGAGGGAGGGAAGATTAGGAGTTCAGTTTTAGACATGTTGAGTTTGAGATGGTGGATGGACATCCAAGAGGATATACTAGAGAGGCAGTTGGAGACGTGTGTTAGAAGAGAGGGGATAGATCTGGTGCTGAGAGGTAGATTTGGGTGTCATCTGCATAGAGATGACAATGAAGCCCAAAAGAGTTTATTAGGGTACCAAGTGAGGATGTGTAGATGGAGAAGAGGAGGGGGCCTAGGACTGAGCCTTTGGGTACGCCAACAGACAGGGGGTGAGGAGAAGAAGTGGTGACGGAGAAGGAGATACTGAATGATCGATTTTGTAGGTATGATGAGATCCCCGAGAGAGCAGTGTCTCGAATACCGAGGGAGAAGAGGATATGGAGTAGAAGTGGATGGTCAACAGTGTCAAAAGCAGCAGAGAGATCTAGAAGAAAAATAATTGAAAAGTCACCTTTTGACTTGACGGTAAGCAGGTCATTGGTGACTTCAGTGAGAGCTGTGTCAGTGGAGTGTTGGGGCCGAAAGCCGGATTGGAAGGTGTCAAGAAGGGAGTTAGAGGAAACAAAGCTGGTAAGGAGGTTATAGACGAGCGACTCCAGCAGTTTGGAAGCCGAGGGAAGCAGAGAGATAGGGCGGTAGTTAGATGCGATGTTAGAGTCAGATGAGGGTATTTTGAGGGTGGGTATAACTATGTCATGTTTTAGAGAAGATGGAAACATGCCAGTATTTAGGGAGAGGTTGAAAATATGTGTGAGAGCTGGGATTAGTGTGGTAGAGAGGGGAGCGATGAGCTGAGATGGAATAGGATCCTGAGGACAGGTAGTGAGGCGAGTGGATGATAGCAGTTTGGAGACTTCCTCCTCTGTAGCCGGATCAAAGCAGTACAAAGTGGCTGTGGTATTGGAGAAGGGAGAAGACTGGGTGTTGTTCGTTGGTTTAGAGGGTGGAGTGTGTGTGCAACTATGAGATGAGAGTTCATTGTGGATGTTTTGAATTTTATGAATAAAATGGTTGGCAAATTCTTCAGCTATGAGAGAGGAAGGGATGGAAAGAGGTGGTGGGCAGAGGAGAGTATTAAAAGTGGCAAACAGATGCTTGGGGTTAGAGTACAGAGTTGATATTACTGATGTAAAGTACTGCTGTTTGGCAAGATTGAGGGCGGAGGAATAGGAGCGTAACATAAATTTGTAGTGGAGGAAATCTGCTGAAGTGCGTGATTTCCTCCATAGTCATTCAGCAGTGCGGGAGAACCTCTGGATGTATTGTGTTTGTGTAGTGTGCCATGGTTGTGGATGAGAGCGAGGGCATCTGCGTGTGGTTATGGGGGCCAGAGTGTCAAGGGTGGAAGAGAGTAGAGTTGTAGAGTGAGGTGGCAGTGTCAGGGCAGTTGAGGTTGGTGATGGGGCTGAGAAGGGGTTGGATAATAGTGGAGAGTTGAGCAGGGTCAAGTGCTAGCAGATTTCTATTGATGATGGTAACAGGGGTTGGAGAGGGGTGGTGAGGGGTAGATGTGGTGAGATTGAAGGTAAGGAAGTGATGGTCAGATAGAGGGAGTGAACAGATGACTGGGTAGGAGGTTGTGCTCAGATTGGTGATGATAAGGTCAAGAGAATGTCCGGCATGATGAGTAGAAAAATCTGTTAGTTGGGAGAGGCCAAGGGAAGAGGTGAGTGCAAGCAGTTTTGCTGCTGCTGGGGCGGTGGGAGTGTCAACAGCAATGTTAAAATCTCCAAGTACCAGTGAAGGAACATTGGAGGAGAGAAAGTGAGGGAGCCAGGCAGACAAGTGATCAACAAATTGAGAGGGATAATAGAAAGGCTGGAGGAGTAGGTGGGGGGAGGGACTAGATATAAGTAATGGGGTAGAAAGTGTAGAGAGTATAAGGGATGAATTAACAACTCATAGGGGAGGAGACATGGGGAGGGGTAGTATAGTCAATAGGGAGGTATTACTAAGTAACTCAAGTATAGTGGCAGGCACCACCAAACTACAAACTCAAAGCATAAGGTGTACTGTATGCTTGCTAATACCAGAAGCTTGCCAGGAAAAATTGGAGAGTTAGAATTATTAGCAATTAATGAAAAATGGAATTGAATAGGCATTACCGAAAGGGGGTGAGATGAATCTCATGATTGGACTGTTAATCTGGATGGTTTTAACCTATTTAGGAAAGATAGGGGCAGTGTAAAAGAGCAGGAGGGATTTGTCTTTATGTTAAGCCTTAATTTAAGCCTATAGTCAGAGAAGATATTTATGGTGAAACTAGCAGTAATGTTGAATGTTTGTGGGTAGAGTGAAATAGCAGAGCAGCAAATTCCAAAAGAATATTAGTAGTAGTATGCTATAAACCCCCAAATATAGCGATAGTGATGAAATACAATTATTGTTACATATTGGAAATGCAGCTAAGCATGGGCAATTTCTAATAATGGGAGATTTTAATTATCCTGAACTAAACTGGGTAAATTAAACCAGCAGTTCAGCTAAGGGGAGCAGGTTTTTGAGTACACTCAGGGATCATTATGCGGCCCAGGTTATACAAGAGCCTACTAGAAATTAGGCTATCTTGGATTTAATTATTACAAATAATATTGTATAGTATCAAATGGTAAAATAGGGCAACCTTTGGGAAACAGTGATCACAACACAGTCTCATTGAGATTGAATAAAAAAAAAACTAAGTTTTAAGGGGCCAACAAAAACTCTTAATTTAAAAGGGCAGATTTTTTTTTTTTTTTTATCCATTTATTTTTATTAGTCACTCAATAAAAGAGTAGAGAATCAACATTGTATCAGTAAGCTTTGATTCACAGATCAGGCAGTTTTTATTTCACAGTCTGTAAGAAAGTCAATTCTAACTCAATGAAGTAATAATTAGTCATAAAAACATAACATACAATATTCATATTCCATTTAAATTTTCATCAACCATTTGTGACTTTCACCCTTCTTTTTCCTTTTTCTGTTCCCGTTTTCCTTATTCAACCCCGTTGGCTGAAGCTAGTTTTTTGAGCTTATCATGGTCCTCCTTTTTACCTTTATTCCTAAAGCTCCTTGAATTATCAGACCTTCCCAGCCCCCCTCCCCTCTTTTCCCCTATATAACCAATTAAACTTTAATTAAGTTTACAAGTGGATTTACCTTACATGTAAAGGCTGATAAACTGCAGAGTGCACTAAGTGTGCCCAGGTGAGAGGGGTGTGGCTTGACTGTTAAACTTGTATAAAAGGTTTGTGAGCTGGTTTGGGGCCTGTTTACAAGTGGATTTACCTTACAAGTAAAGGCTGATAAACTGCAGAGTGCACTAAGTGTGCCCAGGTGAGATGGGTGTGGCTTGACTGTTAAACTTGTATAAAAGGTTTGGGAGCTGGTTTGGGGTCTGTTTACAAGTGGATTTACCTTAAAAAGTAAAGGCTAATAAACTGCAGAGTGCACTAATTGTGCCCAGGTGAGAGGGGTGTGGCTTGACTGTTAAACTTGTATAAAAGGTTTGTGAGCTGGTTTGGGGTCTGTTTACAAGTGGATTTACCTTAAAAAGTAAAGGCTGATAAACTGCAGAGTGCACTAATTGTGCCCAGGTGAGAGGGGTGTGGCTTGACTGTTAAACTTGTATAAAAGGTTTGTGAGCTGGTTTGGGGTCTGTTTACAAGTGGATTTACCTTAAAAAGTAAAGGCTGATAAACTGCAGAGTGCACTAATTGTGCCCAGGTGAGAGGGGTGTGGCTTGACTGTTAAACTTGTATAAAAGGTTTGGGAGCTGGTTTGGGGCCTGTTTACAAGTGGATTTACCTTACAAGTAAAGGCTGATAAACTGCAGAGTGCACTAATTGTGCCCAGGTGAGAGGGGTGTGGCTTGACTGTTAAACTAGGATAAAGGATTTGTGAGCTGGTTTGGGGCCTGTTTACAAGTGGATTTACCTTACAAGTAAAGGCTGATAAACTGCAGAGTGCACTAATTGTGCCCAGGCGAGAAGGCAGAAGTTAATAGAAACCGGAGAAGGGGAACTTGTGAGCTTGCGAACATTTTCAGTATCAAGTGCAATTTTTGTAAAAGCCTAGGAGTTTAAATAAAAGGAGGGCCTTCAAAGAAAAGGGAGGGCAGATATATAGTGCAAAGGAGGAAAACTTTATATAAATATATTATATTATATTCTTTATTTTTCCCACTGAAATTTAGTAGACAATAATAATAATTATGAGTCAGTCCAGTGGCAACATTATTCAGTGTACATCCTGTCATATGTATGCAATACTGGAACAGATGATCCAGGGTCCATACCTCTGTGAGAGGTGTGAGCATGTTGCCTCTCTGGAAGCTCAAATTGGAGATCTGGAGAGGAGAATTGCAGCACTTAGTGATATTGCTCCACTGGAAAGGGCGTTGGTGCTCACTGAGCACAGTTTAGCTGGGCCTAGCATGGAGGGTGGAGCTGGGGCTAGTGAGGATGTCCAGGGAGGCAGCTGGGTTACAGTTACAAGGGGAAGCAGGGGCAACAGGAGGAGGCAGGCTAGTTCTGAGTTGGCAAACAACAACAGATTTGCCAGATTGAGTGAAACTGTTGGCGATGTCCATTCAGGAATGGCAATGCCAGATAGAGCTGTTCCCTCTAAAAGCCGGGCGAACAGCTCTACTGGAGAAGAGGGAGGGCAGAATAGGCAGAACAGACAGGTTTTGGTTGTAGGGGACTCTATTATTAGGAAGGTAGACAGGGTGATTTGTCACCCAGATCCCAGCAATCGAACAGTTTGCTGTCCCCCGGGTGCTCGGGTTCGTCATGTTGTGGATCGGGTAGACAAATTATTGGGAGGGGCTGGAAATGAACCGGCGGTCTTGGTACATATTGGTACCAATGACAAAGTTAGTGGAAGATGGAGTGTCCTAAAGAATGATTTTAGAGAACTAGGTAATAAGCTGAAGGCAAGGACCTCCAAGGTAGTATTTTCTGAGATACTACCAGTGCCACGTGCTAGCCCAGGGAGGCAGAAGGAGATTAGGGAGGTTAATGCGTGGCTAAAGATGTGGTGCACTAAGGAGGGGTTTGGCTTTTTAGAGCACTGGGCTGACTTCTCACTTCGGTACAATCTCTACAGTAGGGATGGATTGCACCTTAATGATGAGGGAGCTTTTGTACTAGGGGATAGGATGGTAGAAAGGCTGGAGGAGTTTTT
The DNA here is from genome assembly GCA_027410445.1 of Discoglossus pictus. Taxonomy (NCBI): domain Eukaryota; kingdom Metazoa; phylum Chordata; class Amphibia; order Anura; family Alytidae; genus Discoglossus; species Discoglossus pictus. Next base: position 160,572,098 of record CM050170.1, read on the forward strand.
AAACTAGTAGGTGGGGGGGAGGGACTAGATATAAGTAATGGGGTAGAAAGTGTAGAGGGTATAAGGGATGAATTAACAACTCATAGGGGAGGAGATGGGGGGAGGGGTAGTATAGTCAATATGGAGGTAGTACTAAGTAATTCAAGTTCAGTGGCAGGCACTTCAGAATTACAGACTCATAACATAAGGTGTATGCTTGCTAATGCCAGAAGCTTGCCAGGAAAAATGGGAGAGTTAGAATTATTAGCAATTAATGAAAAATGGGATTTAATAGGCATTACCGAAACGTGGTGGGATGAATCTCATGACTGGACTGTTAATCTGGATGGTTATAACCTATTTAGGAAAGATAGAGGCAATGGGAAACGAGGAGGAGGGATTTGTCTGTATGTTAAGCCTGAATTTAAGCCTATAGTCAGAGAAGGTATTTATGGTGGACCTAGTGATAAAGCTGAATGTTTGTGGGTAGAGTTAAATAGCGGAGCAGCAAATTCCAAAAGAATATTAGTAGGAGTATGCTATAAACCCCCAAATATAGCTGAAAGTGAGGAAATACAATTATTGTTACAGATTGGAAATGCAGCTAAGCACGGGCAAGTTCTAATAATGGGAGATTTTAATTACCGTGAAATAAACTGGATAAATGAGACCAGCAGTTCAGCTAAGGGGAGCAGGTTCTCGAGTACACTCAGGGATCATTATTTGGCCCAGGTTATACAGGAGCCTACTAGAAATGAAGCTATCTTAGATTTACTCATTACAAATAATATTGATATTGTATCAAATGTTGAAATAGGGCAACCTTTGGGAAACAGTGATCACAACACAGTCTCATTTGAGATTGAATTAAAAAAACAACATTTTAAGGGGCAGACAAAAACTCTTAATTTTAAAAGGGCAGATTTTAACGGTCTAAGGGCAGCAATACAAAGTATAGACTGGGACAGAGAACTGATAGGTAAAAACACTGAACATAAATGGACAACATTTAAATCCTTACTAAATATACATACACATCAGCATATACCGTGTGGGAATAAAAGTAAAAGGAGTAAATCACAACCCATGTGGCTTAACAGGCATTTAAATTATACAAACAAGAGGGGACAGAGACTGCTTTACGGGAATACAAGGAAATCAACAAGGCTTGCAAAAACGCGATTAGACTGGCTAAAATAGAAAATGAAAAATTAATTGCAAAAGAGAGTAAGACTAACCCTAAAATATTTTTTAAGTATATTAATGGGAAGAAGGCGAGGAAGGAAGCTATAGGAACATTACAATGTGAAACAGGCTGTCTGATAATTAGTGACCAAGAAAAGGCAGATGAGCTATACGGTATACACAAGGGAGGTACCAGTGGTTGGGACACTGCAACATAATGGGGCTACACTACCTTTACCAAATAATTGGTTAACACAGGAAGTAATCCAAAAGAGGTTGGAAAAAATAAATGTTAATAAAGCCCCGGGTCCTGATGGAATACATCCAAGGGTACTGAGGGAACTGGGTTCTGTAATAGCCAAACCATTATATTTAATTTTTCAAGATTCACTCAACACAGGGTCTCTACCAAATGACTGGAGAAAAGCTGATGTGATACCTATATTTAAAAAGGGAGCAAGAGCAAATCCGGGGAATTATAGACCAGTGAGCCTCACTTCTGTAGTGGGGAAGCTTTTAGAAGGGTTAATAAGGGATAATATACAAGAATATGTCTATTTGAACAGGATTATAAGTAGGAGTCAACATGGGTTTATGAGGGATAGGTCATGTCAAACAAATCTAATTAGTTTCTATGAGGAGGTTAGTAGGAACCTGGATCAAGGCAACTCAGTGGATGTAGTCTTTTTGGATTTTGCAAAGGCTTTTGATACAGTGCCACATGGGAGACTATTGGGCAAACTAAGGGATACAGGAATTGCAGTAAATATCTGCTCATGGATTGAGAGCTGGCTAAAAGACAGAAAGCAAAGGGTTGTTGTAAATGGAACATACTCAGATTGGACTAATGTGGTAAGTGGGGTTCCTCAGGGTTCAGTATTAGGTCCTCTCCTTTTCAACATATTTATTAATGACTTAGAGGTAGGATTGGAGTGTGGGGTCTCCATTTTCGCTGATGACACAAAGTTGTGCAAGGTAATTAAATCAGAAAATGATGTGCTTTCCCTCCAAGGGGATTTACATAAAATTGAGGAATGGGCATCTAAATGGCAGATGAGATTTAATACGAATAAATGTAAGGTTATGCATCTTCGAAGGAAAAATAGCCATGCAATTTATAATCTTAATGGAGCAAATCTAGGTGTATCAGATATTGAAAGGGATTTGGGAGTGCTTGTGGACAACCACCTAGGTAACAGTGCTCAAAGCCAAGCAGCAGCTGCAAAGGCAAATAAAATATTAGCATGTATTAAGAAGGGTATAGAAGCCAGGGAAGCAAATATAATTCTGCCACTATACAAATCTCTAGTACGCCCTCATTTGGAATATGGAGTACAATTTTGGGCACCACTTCATAAAAAGGACATTTTAGAGCTGGAAAAGGTACAGAGAAGGGCAACCAAACTAATAAGGGGAATGGAGGGGCTAAGTTATGAAGAAAGACTAACCAAATTAAACTTATTTTCTCTAGAAAAAAGGCGTCTAAGAGGAGATATGATTACCTTATATAAATACATCCAGGGTCAGTATAAAGATTTGTTGGGGGAGCTTTTTGTGCCAAGAGGTTTTCAACTGACAAGAGGACATCCATTGAGGTTAGAAGTAAAAAGATTCCACCTCAAAGAAAGAAAAGGGTTCTTCACAGTAAGGGTGGTTAATCTTTGGAATTCTCTACCAGAGGAGGTGGTGACAGCGGATTCGATAGATAACTTTAAAAGGGGACTAGATTTATTTCTAATTAAAAAGGGTATTCAGGGTTATCATGGATAATTAGAGAGACAGTAATGATCCAAATTTTTAACATTTCCCCTTTAGACAATTGGCTAAGTCTCGCTTGTTTTTTTTTGTTTTTGGTTTTTTTTCTTCTTTCTATTTGCCTTCCTCTGGACTAATTGATAATAATAAAAAAACAAACAAACAAAAAAAAACATTAAATAATTGATTAATAATTAATTAACAACTAATGAATTAATAGTTAATCCGCATATTGCAGATCAAAGGAGATCTTAAAAGGTTGAACTTGATGGACTGAAAGTCTTTTTTCAACCTTAAATACTATGTAACTATGTAACTATGTAACCATAACTAAACTGTTGGCAGCTGATAGTGATCTTGAAAAATCCTACTTCTACTTTTCAATGTCAAATTCATTACTATTATCTTACCTCTTCGGTGCTTAAGATTCGTGGGTGTTCCCCAGTCCAGCCTTCCATTTCTCATCATCCCTTCACTCGCTTTCTGTCTCCGGGATATCAAACCCCTGTAATTTATTTTTGTTGACCTTGATAAGTGACCCAGGGTTCCCAAATTGCTAGATATTTGTTCATAGTGTCTGCTAGAATGTGAGATATTCTTTCGTATAGCATAATTTGATTTAATTTACTGGTTATCTCTAAAGGATCTATATGTTCTGCTTTCTATTTTTTAGCTATGCAGTTTTTAGTCGCTAGACATATAAACTGCATCATCTTGTTTTGGGTAGCCGTTAAAGCATCCGTGCCTAATCCTAACAGACAGACCTCCATCTGAGCCTCCAGATCTATTTGAAATATAATGGATGCTAGACGTGTACATTCCTGCCACATCTTTTGAGCTTTGGAGCAAGTCCACCACATATGTATGATAAAAGGGCAGATTTTAACGGTCTAAGGGCAGCAATACAAAGTATAGACTGGGACAGAGTACTGGCAGGTAAATACTAAACATAAATGGACAACATTTAAATCCTTACTAAATATACATACTTATCACCATATACCAAGTGGGAATAAAAGTAAAAGGAGTAAATCCCATCCAATGTGGCTTAGCAATGATTTAAAGATCAAGACACAGATTAAAAAACAGGCATTTAACTGATACAAACAAGAGGGGACAGAGACTGTTTTACGGGAGTACAAGGAAATCAACAAGGCTCGCAAAAGGGCTATTAGACTGGCTAAAATAGAAAATGAAAAATTAATTGCAAAAGAGAGTAAGACTAACCCTAAAATATTTTTTAAGTATATTAATGTCAAGAATGCGAGGAAGGAAGCTATAGGAACATTACAATGTGACACAGGCCGTCTGAAAATTAGTGACCAGGAAAAGTTACCAGGAAAAGGCAGATGAGCTAAATAGGTTCTTTTCTTTGGTATACACAAGGGAGGTACCAGTGGTTGGGACACTGCAACACAATGGGGGCTACACTACCTTCACCAAATAACTGGTTAAAGCAGGAAGAAATCCAAAAGAGGTTGAAAAAAATAAATGGTTATAAAGCCCCGGGTCCTGATGGAATACATCCAAGGGTACTGAGGGAACTGGGTTCTGTAATAGCCAAACCATTATATTTAAATTTTCAAGATTCACTCAACCCAGGATCTCTACCAGATGACTGGAGAAAAGAAGATGCGATACCTATATTTAGAAAGGGAGGAAGAGCAAATCCAGGGAATTATAGACCAGTGAGCTTCACTTCTGTAGTGAGGAAGCTTTTAGAAGGGCTAATAAGGGATCATATACAAGAATATGTCTATTTGAACAGGATTATAAGTAGGAGTCGACATGGATTTATGAGGGATAGGTCATGTCAAACAAATCAAATTAGTTTCTATGAGGAGATTAGTAGGAACTTGGATCAAAGCAACTCAGTGGATGTAGTCTATTTGGATTTTGCAAAGTCTTTTGATACAGTGCCACATGGGAGACTATTGGGCAAACTAAGGGATACAGGAATTGCAGTAAATATCTGCTCATGAATTGAGAGCTGGCTAAAAGACACAAAGCAAAGGGTTGTTGTAAATGGAACATTCTCTGATTGGACTAATGTGGTAAGTGGGGTTCCTCAGGGTTTAGTATTAGGTCCTCTCCTTTTTAACATATTTATTAATGACTTGGAGGTGGGACTGGAAAGTAGTGTCTCCATTTTCACTGATGACACAAAGTTGTGCAATGTAATTAAATCAGATAATGATGTGCTCTCCCTTCAAAGAGATTTACATAAAATTGAGGAATGAGCATCTAAATGGCAGATGAGATTTAATACAAATAAATGTAAAGTTATGCATCTGGGAAGGAAAAATAGCCATGCAATTTATAATCTTAATGGAGCAAATATAGGGGTATCAGATATTGAAAGGGATTTTGGAGTACTTGTAGACAACCTCCTAGGTAACAGTGTTCAAAGCCAAGCAGCAGCTGCAAAGGCAAATAAAATATTAGTATGTATTAGGAAGGGTATAGAAGCAAGGGAAGCAAATATAATTCTGCCACTATATAAATCTCTAGTACGCCCTAATTTGGAATATGAAGTACAATTTTGGGCACCACTTCATAAAAAAAAATTTAGAACTGGAAAAGGTACAGAGGAGGGCAACAAAACTAATTAGGGGTATGGAGGGGCTAAGTTATGACTAACCAAATTAAGCTTATTTTCTCTAGAAAAAAGGTGTCTAAGAGGATATATGATTACATTATTTATATACATGCAGGGTCAGTATAAAGAATTGTCAAGGGAGCTTTTTGTGCTAAGAGGTTTTCAACTGACAAGAGGACACCCCTTGAGGTTAGAAGTAAAAATATTCCACCTTAAAGAAAGAAAAGTGTTCTTCACAGTAAGGGTGGTTAATCTGTGGAATTCTCTACCACAGGAGGTGGTGACAGCGGATTCAATAGATAACTTTAAAAGGGGACTGGATTTATTTCTAGTTAAGAAGGGAATTCAGGGTTATCCTGGATAATTAGAGAGAATGTATTGATCCAGGGAGAAATCCGATCGCCAGTATCTGGGGTCAGAAAGGAATTCATTATTTTTTCCCTTTGAGACGATTAGCTAAATTTCACTTGGGGTTTTTTCTGTTTGCCTTCCTCTGGATTAATTAATAATTAAAAATAAATAAATAGTTGATTAATAATTAATTAACAACTAATTAATTAATAACTAATCCTCATATTGCAGATCAGATGAGATCTTAAAAGGTTGAACTTGATAGACTGAAAGTCTTTTTTCAACCTTAATTACTATGTAACTATGTAAGGGAGTCCCTGGGGAATAAACGTAAATTATTTATTCCTGCTGGGAAGTCTTGAGATTGATTTATTTTGTCTGATCAGTTGGGTCACAGGTTCCATCACCAATGCAAAAAAGGAGATCCTTGACGAGTGCCTCTTTTTATGGATATTTGTTAATCTTTATCACCTGGTAATTTTAAATGCTTTATTGGATATCTCCCACTTATTAAAGTAATCAAAAGTACACACTACCTCAGACGGTAGACCTTTATGCATAAAATAAATCGAATTCTACATTTATATATAGATATGTCCACTTAGACTTTTCAATTACAACCAATTACAATTACCGGTATTTTTATGCATACTTTTTATTCCTGCAATTATTGAGATCTTTTCTCTGTCACTTTAATTTAAAGAAAGGGGAGCAGTGCTGTGTCATGTTTTCTTTTTCTTTTTGCATTTAATTAATTTTTTCCTATAGTGTAGGGCACTTCCACCCTGGCCCAACCGACCATGGCCCATCTCCCCAAAGGTCTTGGGGAGGCGTGCTGTTATGGGAAAGGGCCTTAGGTAAGGGAACTGTAGTGAGAAGGGGTCTTTGGGGGAGAGGCACTGAGTAAATTGGTACAGTGGCTACCAAAAAAGCTACTTACAAAATAATTGTCACCTGATAGGTGGATGAAATTGTGGTTCAGTCTATTACAGATGAATAGTATTTTATTTAATATTGTTTGTTTTTATTTGTTATTACATATTAGTTATATTTAGAATGTTAAATTAACTAATTCAGGTTACTTGGAAGTTATCCAGTTGACATATGTAGATCATTAACTTCCAAGATTGGATATGGGATTTTTTTAAACTCTACCTTTCATTTAAAAGTAAAGATTTGTTTTCCTATATTACATGTCTTGTTTTCCTCTCCCTTCCCTATTGTTTTCAATCTATGGCAATGCTGTAGCTAAACGTGTGCACTTCCAATACGATTAATTGAAAGCTCATTAGTTTACACAGACACAACCTTCTGACAATGTAGCAGATGGGAATTAACTCAGAAAAGAAAATATAACTACACTGTAAATAATAATTGCACATAATAACATTTAACGACTGTATTTATTTTTTTCTTTGCTTTCTGAAAAACATTTCAACAAGTATTAAGTTTAGTTATTCAAAATACAATATAGAAAGAATGGGTCCATAGTAATTCTTAAAATATAATTATTTTCTATGTAGTTACCAGAGCATACGTTATTCATTTCAGATTGTTATGTATAACACTTTACCAATTACATGTATTTTTCTGACAAAAAAAAATCTAAATCTTAATAAGTAGCAATATCTAAGTCAGCTGCTAATTATTCCAAAAGATACCAAGTGTTGCAAAATTTCCCAATTATGACACATGAATTTCCAGCAGCTTCTGTAAGTTACTAGGCCCAGTGTCCATCCTCTCTAGATGTAAGCAGATGTTGCAGCTTTTTAGAAAGAAAAATAATGTCCTTTTTCTCCTTTATTCACTAAGTCATGAAATGCAAAGCATTAACCCAGGCAGAAATGATCGACCTGGGAACCTCTATTTGAAAGGCCAACAGATGGAACACTAAGCCAATTGTAGATTGCAGTAAGCGCAAGGATCACATTTGGAGATAATTCCATTTATGCCTTCCAGTAAAAACAAAGGGCAAACACAGATGCTTTTAATAATTTTTTTTTTTTTTTTTTAGTTTTTACATTTTCTTTACTTGATCTCCCAGGCTGTTTGATGTGAATGTGCAATTTGATTCTGTTCTGTTTTTAATAACAGTATAAAGGCAAGGATATCGCAATGGAGTGATAAAGAACGAAACTTTAATATTAAATGATCCAACAGGGAATGCAGTCTGGGCTGAAATGAGAATTAGTTAAATATTAAGGAATGCGGTTTTCAAACCTTTTTCTCTCTTTATCACAAAGAATGTACACTCAAAAACAGCTAACATTATTTAGCTTATGAACAATTTGGAACTTTTTTTTTCAGATGTTTATTTAATTGTTCCGTTATCTTCTTTAACTTTCTGGTAATAGGGCCAGATTTATTTTTCAAGTGTCCAAAGACACTGGATTGTCCTTCAATGTCCCCCCCCCCCCACCAACTTTTATGCTAGACATGACATGCACACATGTGTGGGCTTCTGACACCCACAAAGTTCCAGAACTCTATAAATCCCCTTTTGTATATTAGGCAAACATGTTATGGTACACATAGAGTGAGACAATGGGAAGTGGACTCCAAAGTTGCATCACATGACCAGCTTGACCAGTTCCTTAAGCTTTAAGCACCTCTAAATTTGTCTACTGATGGGTTTAATTTTGCTAATGAATACAAGTCTTAAAAAATATTGTTAATTTACGCCTACTATATAAATAATTTACATTAACATGCTAGTAGCACTTTTATTATTATCCTTTATTTGTAAAGCACCAACATATTCTGTAGCTCGATACAGGGATAAGTACAAGCCAAAAAATATTTTAACACATTGCAAAAATAATAAATAATGGAGGCCCTTGTGTTTTGAGCTTAAAATCAAATGTACATATTGCTTTCCCTTAAGCACGTAACAAGATTGGAAACTCCCAATTAGAAAATCTTACAATTAGAATGGACGCTTTTCATTGTTTAAGTGTTTTCATATTTATTTATTTATTTGATTAATTACTATATTTCATACTTTTTTCAAATTTCTCCAGATCTAATGGAACAGGATAGAATATGGACCATATGGAAAGGAAGGGAGTTAATGAATGAAGAGGTAAATAAAGTGCATAATGATGAAAGATAATATGCACCTATGTTACTCATTTCTACACATCAGCTTCATAGAAAGGAGTGGTGGTATCCATTATTTCTCGTTATCATGTTGGAATACTGCCCTGTGGCCCAGTCACTGAAGGGAGGGGATCATGCTCTGCTATAGTATGTCACAGTACATGTTCATGGTTCCCTTAATGAACTGTAGCTCCCTAGTGCCGGCAGCACTCATGCAGGCCAAGACCAAACATATATACACATATATGTCTATATTTGTATATATGTTTTCTATAATATGTTGTGTTGATTCCCCCTATATGCATTTACCTGCTGATATTCAGATGCTGCCTCCACTCTCTCTGCATGGCTCTTTACGTTCAAACTGAGGGTTTCATCTCATATCAGTGTTTTTGTGCTCCATGTGCCTTATCCGTTTATCTGTAATTTAGGAATTTTTTCAACTACATTTCCTCAGTATAGATGTATACTTTTGGTGGTGGGAGTGTCATGGTCTGGGCCTGCATTTGTGCTGCTGGCACTGGGAAGCTACAGTTCATTGAGGGAACCATGAATGCCAACATGTACTGTGACATACTGAAGCAGCGCATGATCCCCTCCCTTCGGAGACTGGGTCGCAGGGCACTATTCCAACATGATAACGACCCCAAACACACCTCTAAGACGACCACTGCCTTGCTAAAGAAGCTGAAGGTAAAGGTGATGGACTGGCCAAGCATGTCACCAGACCTAAACCCTATTGAGCATCTGTGGGGCATCTTCAAATGTAAGGTGGGGGAGTGCAAGGTCTCTAACATCCACCAGCTCTGTGATGTCATTATGGAGGAGTGGAAGAGGACTCCAGTGGCAACCTGTGAAGCTCTGGTGAACTCCACGCCCATGAGGGTTGAGGCAGTGCTGGAAAATAATGGCAGCCACACAAAATATTAACACTTTGGGCCCAATTTGGACATTTCCACTTAGGGGTGTACTCACATTTGTTGCCAACGGTTTAGACATTAATGGCTGTGTGTTGAGTTATTTTGAGGGGACAGCAAATTTACACTGTTATACAGGCTGTACACTCACTACTTCACATTGTAGCAGAGGGTCATTTCTTCAGTGTTGTCACATGAAAAGATATAATAAAATATTTAAAATATTTCCATTTAGTGAATTATTGAATAATAATATTGAAGAGTATTATGTTTGACTAAGATTTTCACAATGCTATGGCTGAAAGCCATTATGTTGTTTACACTGGCACATATAAGTATAAGGTATAATATACAATCTTTAAATACCTTATTCAGAGCATTTCATAGTCTCTCCTGCTTTCCTGTATCAATTTAGCAGAGCTTGTCCTGTACAATGTTGCCCACAAATATAGTCAAATCAGTGACTCTTCCCAGAAGATGATAATCAATGACCGACCTAAAAAAAAAAGCACAGTTAAATGGTCTCAAAATAAGACTAATCTCCCAGAATTCAATGTAGAGAGAAAATGTGTAGACAAGGGGCACGATTCAGTTAATCCGACAAAGGCTTCATCATTTCCAATTCCAATGCACTCAATACTTCCTGTATGTTTACTGTGTATATAGCAGCAGTTTCTAGGACTGTTTTGAGACTTTTATTAACTGCAGGCACATAATGCCCCTTATAGACACAGACCCTAGACATCTGCCTAGTCTGACTATTAGTGAAAACAGTGCCACACACATCCAAATATTGATAATTTCTTGTATGTACTGTAACTTTTCCCACAAACTCTTGAAAGGAATTAAATACCTATTTCACTAATGAAGAACTTACTACAGTAATCAGTTAAATACAAACAAAGTCTATTTCTTTCAAAATAGTAAATGGCCCATGCAGTAAAATTAAAGTGTTGCATGCAGAGAAATCATTAAATAGAATATAAGGTCAGTGTGTATTTCAGATCTAACCTCTATTAGAGATATATTCTAAGCATGGTATTCTAATTGTTCCAAACAGCAAGAATACATCTGTACATTAAATGTGCATATTGGAAATATCACTATATTTATCTTAAAGGATAGCAAATCTCGAGAATGCACCTTGAGAACACTGAAATATGAGTTCCAAAAATCATTTTCAAATACAGTGCTACCTCGGTTCTTGTCTGCTCTTGTTCTCATCTTGCTCGGAACTTGACGTGTCGGGCTGAAAAATTCGCTTGGAACAGAAGCCGACAAGCTCGCGACACCCCGTATCCTGTTTTTCATGGAGTGGAATAAAGGTCACTCTGTACTGTTTCATAGCGTTGTTAGTGCCTACAAGAGCCCAAGTGCAGTCTGTGCAAGAGCCCAAATGCAGTGTCTGAAAGAATCAATGTGCAGCCTGTGCCTATAATTACTGAAGTGCAACCTGTGCCTATAATTACCAAAATATATACTGTGCCTATAAGAACCAAAGTGTAGCCTGTGCCTACAAGAACCAAAGTGTAGCTTCCAAGCAATATCCTGTCTCCTCCTTCTCCTCCTCTACATTGTTACCATCAAGTCCTCTGAGTTCAGTTAAAGTGAAGTTACATTATCTGTTATTTTATATAATTATTGTTTTTTGTTTATTATTATTATTATTATTATTATCATTATTATTATTGTTTATTTGTAATGCACCAACATATTCTGTAGTGCTATACATAAGTAAAGTTCAAAGCAACGACAAATGCAAAATTAACACATCGCAAAGAATGGAGGGTCATGTCTTTGAGTTGGGATTCCGGTGTTCATAGTGCTTTCCCCAAAGCTCCTTGCAGGATTGTAACTCGCAGGCTTATTTATGCCTGTTTAGTTTTAAAGTTCTGCATCCAAAAGCAAGATCATAAGTTCAAAATAAAATGTGAAATATCTGAGGTCCGAAATGGATTATTTCAATTTATATTGATTCCTATGGGAAATGCTTGCTTGGATCTCAGCCTGTTTGGAACTCAGCCTGCCGTCCGGAACGGATTAAGGATGATAACCGAGAATGAAACTATTTAAAATATGAGGACAACTTATTATGAATATAGGTGTGCATACCTCTGTAGTAAGAGAGTAAAGTAAACATTTTGTTTCTAGATTACATAGTTACATACTAATTGAGGTTAAAAAAAGACATTTAGTTCATCAAGTTTAACTTTTTTAGATCTCCTCTAATCTTTGTGATCCATGTATATGATAAATTATTAATTAATCCAGAAAACGCAAACCAAAAAAACTATTAAACATTGTCAGTTGTCTCATATAAAATTCCTTCCCGACCCCAAATACTAGCAATTGGATTCCTCCCTGGATCAATACTGCTCCTTCTCTAATTATCCTGGATAACCCTAAATGCCTTTTTTTCAAAAATATATCTAATTATTTTTAAAGTTATCTGTCGAATCTGCTTCCTTTGGTAGCAAAATCCACAATTTAACCACCCTTAAAGGCAAGTTGGGTAAAAAGGGACTGAAATGGCCTTTATATTTAAGCAATTTATTAGAACTCAAATCATCCCTGAAATATGTATAACCTACCTTTTAGCTAGAATATTTATTAATATTGGATAACTAGCATCTAAATGTAGGAAGTAAACACAATTTTCTAATAATAAATTCCATATTACAAGAATGTATACTTTGCAATGAAAATGCTAGAAAAGATCTGATGAGTCCGTTTAGCTTCACAGATCTTATTATAATAAGATATACAGTAAAGGTACCTGCTGTGTAGCACAGTGGGCCTCACACTCCAGTATTAGTAAGTCTAGCTCTGATTCTTGGGTCATATAGTAAAAAGCTGGATTTTTGCCACATTTTTCCTCATAAGAGACCACCTTATTGATTTTCAAGGGGAACAGGATTGAAACAGCTAAGCTCAGTTAACAGTAGTGTTGTTCAGTCACAGCTGAGGGAGTTATTTCTTCTATAACTTTATGGTCATATACACTTTACCCAATCTGGCTCGATTTGTGAATTTGTGTTTTAATACCAAAACAGCCATTAAAACGAGAGGGAAGGTGATGTGTGCCACCAGTGAATGCACTTTCTGTACTGCCATATTTTACAGTTTGCAGCATGCTCTTCCTGCACAAGTTTTTAACTTCCAAAAATTGATTTTATGAATATGGATAAATCTCTTGCAACACATGTGTCTGTATTTCTTCGTTTTCTGGAAACATTACTTTCCCCTGAGTTCTGTTCTGTTAAACGCAGCAGCACTTCCAAATTTCCTTTATAAGGCAAGCTGTGAAAGTCAGAGCCAGAAAGTTCTTCAAAGTTCCCATTCATCATGGTCTAGGCTAAAGGTGAATCAACCACGGGCTGATGCTTAAGATTTTGCAACACCATTAGTGCAAATATTATTAGTGTAGAGAGCCATGAAACTAAAACGAATAGGATTTTTTACTGGATATGTTACTAGATACAAAAACACGAACATATACTTGCATCTTTAATATATACATATGCCAAGAGACCAACCCACACACACGTGTGTGTGCGTTCGCGCTGTTTGTGTCTATAAGTAGGGCTCCTGGCTTGTGCATAATGCATCTTATGCTATGCTTAAAGCTGCATAATACATCAATCATGTGCCTAAAAGGGGTCATGTATAAAATTATTTTTGGATTTAAAAGTAAAAATACATTGTGGCCTCATTTGTATGTCCCTTTACATTTCCCCAAGACATTCCAATGGGAACACAAATGTACTATAGACAGAGGGAAAATATATATATGTATAAACATACACACATATATATATATATATATATATATATATATATATATATATATATATATATATACATTTATTTATTTAATTTTTGACAGAACTTAAAAGGCACAATAATATTGGCAAACCTCACACTGTAATATTAGCAATTCTAAAACTCCAGGTGCAATAATAAAAAAAAACATTGAAACACTGGGAGTTGCAAATAAGCACACATAAGCCACGAATTCAAAAAGTTAAAAATATTTAAATATTTATTTTATCCAGTGTGGTGTAGTTAAAATGGAACATGTTCCTGCAAAAACTGAGTAAGTAAAAAAGAGATCCCCATACATTGCACAATTTCCAAAATACAATAATTAATTAAAGGTCTCACAGTGACTTTTATAGGAGATAAAGATTTTTATAACCTGACTAATACAGTAGTCAGTTTACTAAAAAAAACTATAGAATCTACAACTGACCCAACTCCATATATAATGGAATGAAATTACGACATTGTGGTAGCCCACCCTAGCCACCCTTAAGGGCAAGCTGTAAAATTGGAACCAGTTCAGAATTGCACATAGGTCCCCAGTGCCTGCACCATCACAAAATATACTTGCACGTTACATAGTTACATAGTTACATAGGCCCTCATTCAATTGCAATGTTGCAAATTGAATAGGGGTCTAAATAAGCACATCACATATATATATTTTTTTTTTAATTGATTTTTATTAGACAGGTCAGACATATAACATAGTACACCAAAAACATTAGAAGTGATAAATAGGAATTAACAATAAACGTATTTCACATATTTGGTTTCCAGTGTGTCCTCTGCCTGTCCAAAACTCCTCTCCCTTTTCCGTTTTTCTGGTATTATAATAGCTGATACTAGCTTTTAAATAACTTAAGGCTAACGAGAAAACTATATTTAATGAAGTCCCATAACTATGGGAAAAATATGATGAACTTGGATTCCTGACCAACTGTTGTTTTGAGCTTGGTTGGTAGCATCTAATAGAAAGATTATTCTGTGTTTAGGTTACTGTGTGGGCTAATGATGTTGGGTAAATTAAGACCACTACTACTATGGATCCCCTAATAGCTCCTTTGTAGGGAGAAGTGTCACTCACCCTATTCATCTGCCGCGTCTTGTCTCCCAGGCGGCCCAGCAGGAGGCCCAGCGCTTGTAGTTATGGTCAACCTCTGCGGACAAAACGCTCATGGATCGAACAAACTCAATTTTGTTTAAGACTACTTCAAATGTTGGGGTGGGTGATTTCCAATGGGCGGCTACTACTATCCTAACTGCTAGGAAAATTTGGTTAGTTAGGAATTGTTCTGAGTTGGACATCCCTTCTACCGGTAATCCTAGGATGGCCTCTTCTGGTCTCATGGGATAGCATTGACCCCATAGTTTCTCCAGGGTTTTGTAGGTGTCCACCCATGTGTGTCTAATCATAGGGCATTCCCATAATTTATGGATTAGAGTCCCTTTTTGGTTGCAGACCCTTTCGCATATGTCACTAATTGTCTGGTTCCCTATGTGCATTCTTACTGGGGTTAGGTACCACCTCATAATAACTTTATAGGAGTTTTCTTTCATAATTACGTTAAGTGATGTGTTTTTGGCTTGTTTCCGAATACTATTCCATTGGTCTCTGTCTAAATTTATGTTGAGGTCAGCTTCCCATGCTGATTCATAGTGTAATTTAGGGGGAGTGACTAAATCGCTTAAATGGTTATATATTGTGGAGATGTTTCCTTTCCCTCCCGGGAATTTAATGCAACATTTTTCGAATAAGGATATATTTTGCCCTCCTTTATTCTTAGTGATGTGATTTAATCTTTGGTTTATAGCGAGTAGGTTAAGCCATTCCCCCGGAGGAAGGGGTTTGTCTTCTAGGAATGCGGTGGTGGACCATTTTTGGTTAACAACCGGTAAATCTGCCGCAATTGAGCAATTATTATCAATCCACCATCTGTATTGAGCATTAGAGTTTATTTTGGGGTTAGTTGAAAGTGGCCATAGAGGGCTGAGCCCTGACTCCTGGCCCAGCAGTCTGTTCCTCTTATTTATATCTTTCCATAGGGAAATTGAATGCCTCACACTTGATGGAATTGATTGGGGTAACTTGAAGCCCTGCTGGGTTGAGAGCCATAGTAACTGACGCATGATTAAATCATTGGACCCTAGTATGTGTTTTTCTAATTGAACCCATACCGGGGGGGAGTCCCTGACATACCACTTAACTAGTTGTGCTAATCTAGCAGCTTTAAAGTACCTGGAAATGTCTGGAAATCCGAGCCCACCATCCTTCTTAGTGGCAGTAGTTGTTTCTCTGTTTATTCTAGGTTTTTTATTGTTCCACAGAAAACTCATTAGTAATTTCTGTATTTTTTTCAAGTCTATCGCTAAAATCGAGATAGGTAAGGTCCGAAAAAGGAAGAGCAGTTTGGGGAGTACGTTCATTTTGACAGCATGTAGCTTTCCTAACCACGAAATCTTTAGTTCTGACCACCTGTGCAGGTCCCTAGTTAATTGTTTAAAGAGGGTTGGGTAGTTTGCTTCATATAGGGTCTTAGTTGATTTTGTAATTTGTACGCCTAGGTAGTTGATAGAATTCGGGGCCCATTTTATTGGGAAGTTATTGGCTAGTAGTTTTTCCGTGGTGGGAGGAAGTGATATATTAAGGGCTATGCTTTTACTTGTGTTAAATCACATATATTTTTTAAAGAAGTTTTTAGTTATTAAGCATCTATCCAAAAGCAAGGTTTTCACTAACTAAAAACTTCTTTAAAAAATATATATTATGTGTTTATTTAGAGCCGTATTCAATTAGCAAAATCGCAATTGAATGAGGGCCATAGTAATTAAGGTTGAAAAAAGACTTTCAGTCCATCAAGTTCAACCTGTTAAGATCTCCTCTGATCTGCAATATGCGGATTAGTTATTAATTAAATTATTGATTAAATAATTATTAATAGTATAGTATTGGAGGATGAATAAAGAGTTAGTCCATCAAGTTCAACCTTTTTAGATCTCTATTGATCTTTTTAATGTGGACTATTTATTATTATTGTTAATTGTTAATTGATCCAGAGGAAGGCAAACAGAAAAAAAAAACCATTGAAACTTTGCCAATTGTCTCATAAGGGAAAAAAAAAGCAAAATTCCTTCCTGACCCCAGAAACTGGCGATCAAATTTCTCCCTGGATCAATATTCCTTGCTAGTTATCTAGAATAGCCTTGAATGCCCTCTTTATTCAAAAATTTATCTAACCCCTTTTTGAAGTTGTCTATCGAATTCGCTGTCACCACCTCCTTTGGTAGAGAATTCCACAGTTTAACCACCCTAACTGTGAAGAACCCTTTTCTTTGTTTAAGGTGAAATCTTTTTTCCTCTAACCTCAAAGGATGTCCTCTTGTCAGTTGATAATCTCTTGCTACAAAAAGTTCACTTGACAAAGCCTTATATTGACCCTGGATGTATTTATATAAGGTAATCATATCTCCTCTTAGACGCCTTTTTTCTAGCGAAAATAAGTTTAATTTTGTTAGTCCTTCTTCATAACCTAGCCCCTCCATTCCCCTTATTAGTTTTGTAGCCCTTCTCTGTACTTTTTCCAGCTCTAAAATGTCTTTTTTATGAGGTGGTGCCCAAAATTGTACTCCATATTCCAAATGAGGGCGTACTAGAGATTTATATAGTGGCAGAATTATATCTTCTTCCCTGGCTTCTATACCCTTCCTAATACATGCTAATATTTTATTTGCCTTTGCAGCTGCTGCTTGGCTTTGAGCGCTGTTACCTAGGTGGTTGTCCAATAGTACTCCCAAATCCCTTTCAATATCTGATACCCCTAGATTTGCTCCATTAAGATTATAGATTGCTTGGCTATTGTTCCTTCCCAAATGCATAACCTTACATTTATTTGTATTAAATCTCATCTGCCATTTAGCCGCCCATTTCTCTAATTTATACAAATCCTTTTGTAGGGAAAGTACATCATTATCTGATTTTATTACCTTGCACAACTTAGTGTCATCAGCAAAAATGGAGACACTACATTCGAATCCTACCTCAACGTCATTAATAAATATGTTAAAAAGGAGAGGACCTAATACTGAACCTTGAAAACCCCCACTTATCACATTAGACCAATCGGAGTATGTTCCATTTACAACAACCCTTTGCTTCCTGTCTTTTAGCCAGCTCTCGATCCATGAGCAGATATTTACTGCAATTCCTGTATCCCTTAGTTTGCTCACTAGTCTTCCATGTGGCACTGTATCAAATGCCTTTGAAAAATCTAAAAAGACTACATCCACTGAGTTGCCCTGATCCAAGTTCCTACTAACCTCCTCATAAAAACTAATTAGATTGGTCTGACACGACCTTTCCTTCATAAATCCATGTTGACTGCTACCTATGATCCTGTTCAAATAGACATATTCTTGTATTCTGTCCCTTATTAACCCTTCTAAAAGCTTCCCAACTACAGAAGGGAGGCTCACTGGTCTATAATTCCCCGGATTTGCTCTAGATCTCTTCTTAAATATAGGTATCACCTCTGCTTTTCTCCAGTCATCTGGTAGAGACCCTGTAGTGAGTGAGTCTTGAAAGGTTAGGTATAATGGTTTGGCTATTACAGAACCCAGCTCCCTCAGTACCCTTGGATGTATTCCATCAGGACCTGGGGCTTTATTAACATTTATTTTCTCCAACCTCTTTTGTATTTCTTCCTGCGTTAACCAATTATTTAGTAAAGGTAGTGTGGCCCCATTATGTTGCGGTGTCCCAACCACTGGTACCTCCCTTGTGTAAACCGACGAAAATAACCTATTTAGCTCATCTGCCTTTTCCTGGTCACTAATTATCAGATGGCCTGTGTCACATTGTAATGGTCATATCGATTCCTTCCTGGCCTTCTTCCCATTAATATATTTAAAAAATATTTTAGGGTTAGTCTTACTTTCCATTGCGACTGACTTCTCATTTTCTATTTTAGCCAGTCTAATAGCCCTTTTGCAAGACTTGTTGATTTCCTTATAGTCACATAAAGCTGCCTCTGTTCCCTCCTTCTTGTATAATTTAAATGCATGTTTCTTTTTCCTCATCATGATCTTTAAGTCATTGTTAAGCCACATGGGATGTGATTTACTCCTATTCATTTTATTTCCACATGGTACATGCTGATGAGTATGTTTATTTAGTAAGGATTTGAATGTTGTCCATTTATTTTCAGTATTCTTCCCTGTAAGTTCTTTGTCCCAGTCTATATGTTGTATTGCTGCCCATAGCCCATTAAAGTTAGCCCTTTTAAAATTTAGAGTTTTTGTTGGCCCCTTACAACTCTGTTTTTTGTATTCAATCTCAAATGAGACTGCGTTGTGATCACTGTTCCCCAAGGGTTCCCCTATTTTTACATTTGATATTATATCAATATTACTTGTGATGACTAAATCCAAGATGGCCTCATTTCTAGTAGGTTCTTGTATTACCTGGGCCAGATAATGATCCCTGAGTGTACTCAAGAACCTGCTCCCCTTAGCTGAGCTGCTGGTCTCGTTTATCCAGTTTATATCAGGGTAATTAAAGTCTCCCATTATTAGAACTTGCCCATGCTTAGCTGCATTTCCAATCTGTAACAATAATTGTATTTCCTCACTTTCAGCTATATTTGGGGGTTTATAGCATACTCCCACCAATATGCGTTTCGAATTAGCTCCTCCACTATTTAGCTCAACCCACAAGGATTCAATGATGCCGTTAGTGCCAGCATAAATATCTTCTCTGACTATAGGCTTAAATTCAGGCTTAACATAAAGACAGATCCCTCCTCCTCTTTTACCATTTCCCCTATCTTTCCTAAATAGGTTATAACCATCCAGATTAACAGTCCAGTCATGAGATTCATCCCACCATGTTTCCGTAATGCCTATTAAGCCCCATTTTTCTTGTACTGCTAATATTTCTAGCTCATCCATTTTCCCAGGCAAACTTCTTGCGTTAGCAATCATACACTTTATGTTGCTATGGCTCTGCTGTTGTGAAGTGCCTGCCACTGTATTTGAGGCCCCTATTAATACCTCCCTACTTTCTATTGTAACCCTCCCCCCTTCTCCTCCCTCATGGGTAACTAATTCATCCCTTTCCCTCTCTACCCTATTTACCCCAATACTTCTATATAGTCCCTCCCCCCCCACCTACAAGTTTAAAAACTCCCCCAGCCGTTCTACCATCCTATCCCCTAGCACAAAAGCGCCCTCATCATTAAGGTGCAATCCATCCCTGCTATAGAGATTGTACCCATGTGAGAAGTCAGCCCAGTGCTCTAAAAACCCAAAACCCTCTGCACTGCACCACTTTTTTAGCCACGCATTAACCTCCCTAAGCTCCTTCTGCCTCCCTGGGCTAGCACATGGCACTGGTAGTATCTCAGAAAATACTACCTTGGAGGTCCTTGCTTTAAGCTTATTCCCTAATTCTCTAAAATCATTCTTTAGGTCGCTCCATCTTCCACTAACTTTGTCATTGGTACCAATGTGTACCAAGACCGCCGGTTCATTACCAGCCCCTCCCAATAATTTATCCACCCGATCCACAACATGCCGAACCCGAGCACCCGGGAGACAGCAAACTGTTCGATTGCTGGGATCTGGGTGACAAATTACCCTGTCTACCTTCCTAATAATAGAGTCCCCTACCACCAAAACATGTCTGTTGCTCTGCCTATTCTGCCCTCCCTCTCCTCCAGTAGAACTGTTCTCCCGGCTGTTAGAGGAAACAGCTCTATCTGGCATTGCCATTCCTGAATGGACATCCCCAACAGTTTCACTCAATCTGGCAAATCTGTTGGTGTTTGCCAACTCAGAACTGGCCTGCCTCCTCCTGTTCCCCCTGATTCCCCTTCTAACTGTAACCCAGCTACCTCCCTTGCCATCCTCACTAGCCCCAGCTCCTCCCTCCATACTAGGCCCAGCTAAACTGTGCTCCGTGAGCACCAACTCCCTTTCCAGTGGAGCAATATCACTAAGTGCTGCAATTCTCCTCTCCAGATCTTCAATTTGAGCTTCCAAAGAGGCAACATGCTCACACCTGTCACAGAGGTATGGACCCTGGATCATCTGTTCCAGTAGTGCATACATTTGGCAGGATGTACACTGAGTGAGGTTTCCACTGGACTGACCACTGCACAATGAAAGTCTAACTAAGCGCATAATTAAGCAGAAAAAAAAGTCATACAGCTAGATTTTTAAATAGAAAAAATAAATGTTGATGACTCTGGTGGTCTCTGGTGGAATCCATGATACTTTGGTGGACGTTGTTTCTGTAAGAGAGGAGATTACATTCCTGGAGAACTGTACTTTCATTTCCTGAAGCAAGGAGTCTTAACAAAAGCTCTCTTTTGCTCCCCAAAACCAACTATCCGCTGATAACCAAAAAACACACTTATTATCCAGCTCTCAGGAAGTGATGTAGCAAACAGAAAATGTTTTCTTGTACTAGTAAACGGAGACCTGAACTCATAAACAGATTTTCCAAAACATTGTTTTATGTCTGTGGATTACACAGCTGCTAATATTGTTAGTTTGGTACATACTTGACAAGCAAGTGTCTTTTTTCTTGCAGTGCAGTGGTCCTTTAAACCCTAATATGAGGGAGGATCTGCAGGAGTAAATCCTTCACTGCAGACCTCTCCAAATTACATGGGGATCAAGACATAGGCTCACTCTGGCCAAAATGGCAGCACCGTAGCGCCTGTTAGATGGCCATATTATTAGTTATACATTAGGGTTTTATTTGTGTATTTAGTTACAGATAACCAATAAAATAAGTATTTGAAGTAAAAAACAGTGTGACTTTAAAGGCTACTTTTGAAAAGTGTTTCGGCTTTGAAAATATTGCAATGGTTAAACCCGTAATTTACAGCCTACAGAAGCCTTTTATCTCGCACTGTTGCAAGGCTAAAATCGCAAATCGGTATTCAATTGCTCAATTTCCCCAAGCCCGCAAATGTTTTCATACCCGTAAATGGCAATTGAAAGAGAATATCCAATGAGTGCTAAAGAAGACCCGCAAGGGGATTAACATCTGTTCGTAGCACTGTAAATGCAAATACAAATCTGTACTGCACTGTAAATAACAGGGAAAGCGATGATAGACATTAGAATTAATTGCACAACAGTCTCAGTTTCATTTCAGGGTAAAATTGATCTTGGGTATCAATGAGTTAATACATATCAGGCCACCCATATGGACTAGAACAGTATTGGCATTCATTGTCATTATTCTTTATTTTGAGGGTTTACGAGTCTCATCGCAAATCGGACCTCCGAACCTAATTGATTGACATGTAACCTCCATGTTTTGCTGCCGTCATAATGACAGTCTCATTTTCTATTGGCTAATTTGAAATTGGAGGTTACGGGCTTGCTTAATTGATCATGTTCCTGCCCTGAACTACTACGAGCCAGTGCATGGTTTACGGTTTTGGCTTTGGGACAGTAATTTGCGGCCTTGAGCAATTGAATAGTATCGCAAACTGAGACGAACTGGAGCCCGCAACTCACTCGCAGACATTCGGCCATCTGCGATCCAGTTGGGGGCTTGGAATTGAATATGGCCCTAGGTGTCCAGGAGGTGAAAGAGGATCTGCCCAGAAGACTGTCCTTAAGTTTTGCCTGTAGTATTGGCTATTGCAGGGAAGAAGGCAGATAAACAGTGTTAGTGGGACAACAGATAAAGACCCCTGGACAAATTCTAACCCACCCTCATGACATTTCAATGGAGATAGAGAGCAACATATCTTCTGAAGAGCTACATTGAACTTATTTCAATCAAATATGTATTGTATTGCTAATTAGTAATTAAATAAACAAATTAAATCTTATTGTATGAGTTTGGTGGTTATTTAAGCAGTCAGATATATAGAAGGAATTCCACAGTGTAATCTTGCATCAACCTACTTCCATGTGTTTATTCTCACTCCTAAGTGTCAATTTAAATTTTATTACACCCAAAACAGACTGCTGACAGATGAGAAAGAAAACACACAGTGCTCATTTTCATAATGCTTAAACAACCTTCAGACATAGTGCTAAATTTAATTAGCTCATGTCTTGAATACACAAATAAACAATTTGCAACATAATCCAGGAAACAGCAACAAAGAATATCCCTAAAAGAAAGATGAGGCTTTGAAAGAAGCCCAGGGAAGATGGAAAGTGAAAGGTAGTGGAGATAAGAAAAGATTGGTCTTACTGAATGCAGAATTCCGGAGGATAGCAAGAGACAAGGAGACATTCTACAATGAGCGATGTAAAGAGATTGAAGAAGATAACCGAATAGGTAGATCAAGAGATCTCTTCAAGAAAATTGGGAACCTTAAAGGCACCTTTCATGCAAAAGTGGGAGTGATAAAAGACAAAAATGGTAGGGACTTAACAGAATAAGATCAGATAAAGAAGAGGTGGCAGGAATACACAAGATCTATACAGGAAGGATCTTAACAGCAGTGATGACCTCAATCATTTGTCCAATGAGTTAGAGCCAGACATCTTGGAGAGTGAAGTGAGATGGGCCCTAGGATGTGTTGCTGATAATAAGGCTGCAGGATGTGATGGAATCCCAATTGAAATATTCAAGATTCTAAAGGATGATGATGTGAAAGTGTTACTTGCCTTATGCCAACACTTTTGGAAAACTCAACAATGGCCAATAGCCTGGAAAAGATAAGTCTACATCCCAATCCCCAAAAAAGGCAATGCCAAAGAGTGCTCCAATTATCGAACAATTGCACTCATTTCACATGCCAGCAAGGTAATGCTTAAGCTTCTACGAGCTTGACTCACACAATATATGGACCAGGAACTACTAGATGTGCAAGCTAGGTTGCGCAGAGGAAGAGGCACAAAAGATCAAATTGCCAATATCCGCCTGATAATAGAGAAACCAAGAGAGTTCCAAAAAAAACTTTACTTCTGCTTCATAGACTATTCTAAAGCCTTTGACTGTGTGGATCACAGCAAAATGTGGCATGTCCTTAAAGAAATGGGAGTACCAGATCATCTCATCCTCCTCCTAAATAATCTTTGTCGACCAAGAAGCCACAGTCAGAACCGAACATGGGACAGAATGGTTCAAGATCGGAAAAAGGAGTGAAACAAGGTTTTATATTGTCACTTTATATATTTAACTTATATGCAGAATGCATCACGCGTAAGGCTGGACTGGATGAATCCAAAGCTGGATTCAATATTGCTGGAAGGAATATCAACAACCTCAGATGATACTACTCTGATGGCTGAAAGTGAGGAGGAACTAAAGGACTTATTGATGAGGGTAAAAGAAGAGCATGCAAAAGTTGGCCTGCTGCTCAACGTTAAAAAGACGAAGATCATGGCAAACGGCAATCTCACTTCCTGGCAAATAAACAGGAAAAAAGTTTAGACAGTGTCAGATTTTATTTTCCTTGGATCCAAGATCTCTGCAGATGGTGACTGTAGTCATGAAATTAAAAGATGTTTGCTTCTGGGGAGGAAAGCTATCGCAAGCTTGGACAAGCTAGTAAAAAGTAAAGATATTAAACTATCAACAAAGGCCTGTGTCATGCACAGGGCCTGACTGGACTGTTTTACACTATGGTCTGGGCCTGACTGGCTAGAGTTACCCTGTTTTTATTATCATGGTTATTTATTTTTTAGTGCTTATGGTTAAAATATGATTAGACTGTTATACTGTATGTATGTTGGTTTATGTATTATGTTTCATGTTATAGGAATTATTGTAAAAATACATATTAGATATTCTGCAGGCTATTGCATCGGCCAAACGCCCAAGACCGTAGTGTCATCGATAATCCTTGTACACACACTTCAAGATTACAGCAAATGGTTATTGTTAACACATCAGATGTACAGGGTTTTCCAGTAAGCAGGGGCAGCCTATTATTTAGGGATGGGGCTTATTGTGATTGGCCTGCCTGGTGCCAGAAAATTTTATAAAATGTAACAATAAAGGTATCATAGTTGTGTCTGTACTTACATAAACAAGGTGTAAGTCATCACTGGGAGAGAGAGGGGAGTGACCGGAAATGGCTGCGTAGCCGTCCAGAACTGCGATTTGCGGGAGGAGATGGTGCCAAGCAGGAACGCTGACGGGGCAGCTGCTGTGTAAAGTGCAGCTCAGCACAACACAACACAGCACAGCCCCGCAAGCAGCCCCAAAATAAGGGGACAGCGCAGACCCAGCCCCTTACTACAGCAGTAGCAGCACCTCCACAGCCCGAACCCAGAGCCCTGAAAGCCACATCTTGCAATGGAGAGCTCCTTAGTGAAGAGAGGCGTTTAAGCCCCCCTCCATATTGAAGGAGCAGTAAAGCAGGAAAAAGCTGGGGGCTACAGAGCACGGGAGCGGCTAAAAGACACAGAGAAGGCAGTGGAGGAGGAGGCTACATAAAGAGCATCAAGTACAAGGACTCAAGCACAACAAAAGCTAAGTAAAATATTATCTCCCTTTTACACTGCTGAAAAAGAAAAATGATGTTACTACGACAACAGAAATAAAAAATGCTGGGGTATATGCCATCTTTATACATTTTTTTAAAAGACTGCAAATAAAAATGATAAAAGGGTGCAGTAATACATATCTTAACACACGTGAAATATCCTATAAAGAGAAGTAAAATTTCTTGAAAAGTTGCTTTTGAAACAGGGCAAACGCTATAAATACTGTCTTTACTTGCAAAGAACTTGTCAGGTGGGTCCTAGTAGCTCACGGTTAAATAACTGGTCGCTAATTATTGGACACACATTAAATCCGGCAAAAGGAAATTCTCCTAACATTGTTAGGAAAAGTATAGACCCATTGGGGTAGACAGCAAGTGTGATAAAGTTACAAACACATAAGAGTGAAACAACTATCCCATACACTTATCACAAAATGGCGACGAAAACTAAAGCAAAAGGGCGGAAAAGCCCCACTTTAGACTCATCCTCCTTCTTTTCCCCTAAAGCTATTACAAAACAGTCGCAAAAACAAGCCATAGAAGGAGGGCTAGACCAAAGCTCAAATCTCCCAGCGGTAAAATTAACTAACAAAGACTCTGAGACCCATGAGGAGAACCTTCTAACTATAGGGAAAATGAAGGAAATCCTAAAAGACTTTCAAATAGAATTTTTTTTAGAGATTAAGACGCAAATTATGGAAAATTCCAAACTAATAACAGAAGTGAATAAAAGATCTTCGGACCTGGAAACTAAGTTTGACAATTTAATCCTGGACCACAAAATGTTGGTGGAACAGTCAGAAAACATGTCAACACAAATTAAAAGTCTGAAGGAGCACATAAACAAAATGGAAGATCATGCACGGAAAAATAACCTCAGAATAAGAGGAATTGATGAATCTATAAAAAAAGAAGAACTCCCAACATATCTCAAGGAAATGTTCTCTAGTGTTTGCCCTAGTTACTCAAAACTGGATCAGAAATTTGACACAGTTCAGAGAATCCCTTTACCAAATCATCTATTAAAAACAAAACCTAGAGACGTGATTGTCAAATTACACCATTTAACTACAAAAGAAGAAATCGTTAAAGCTAGCTACACGAAGAAAACATTTGAATCTCCGTATGAAAAGATACAAATCTTCTCAGATTTATCAAAAGGCACAATGAATAAAAGGAAAGAATTCTATTCAATAACACAAACACTAAGGAAATCGGAGTTTATATATAAATGGACTTTCCCAGTAGGACTACTAGTACTACAAGGATCCGTGTGGCATAAGATCAATTCCTTAGAAGAAGGAGAAACATTCATAAAGAACTTAAAACTAAAAACAGATGGAACCAAGGAGCCCACGTTGAACCTGCAACTATCAACAACAGAATGGCAGAAGAAGAAATAAATTAAATTAACATGTTCAGAGAGATATAAAGGGTCATTAAGATAGGTGTTCAAGGCTGCATAACATTCAAGAGAGTCCTTTGAGAAAAGATCAGAAAGCTATAAGAACAGTACAAAAAGCCAGGACAAGTAATAAGAACATAGTGTGGCAGGGTCTGAGGCTTTTGACCTCGGGTAGCTGGAGGAGGGGAAAGGAGAAAGAGAAGAGGGGGTAGCAACAGGCAGAGTATGAGGACAAAGGTTGGAAATACTGAGAATAGTATAAATTGTAAGTAGCCTTTCAGAATATGAATAGTAATTAATTCTAATGTGAGGTGTATAAGAATAATATATAAAGACTACAATATTATATAACCATTTCTCCTCGCCCTTTCCTATCCCCCAGCTTTGTCTTTTTTATTCTTCAATCTAGAATAACGAAGACAAATATAGAAGATATATACAGCGCAATTAAGAACTAAAGGAAGCTAAAACATATAGCCATCTCCACATTAGACCGCTATCCATTTCTAAATAATGGCTGAATCCCTGCAGAACAGGAATGGTGAAAGGCTGTATTACAGCACCTTCTGTTC
This sequence comes from Discoglossus pictus, assembly GCA_027410445.1. Taxonomy (NCBI): domain Eukaryota; kingdom Metazoa; phylum Chordata; class Amphibia; order Anura; family Alytidae; genus Discoglossus; species Discoglossus pictus. The sequence goes on from CM050170.1 coordinate 160,599,250, forward strand.
TAATAGAATGAATGTATGCAAGAATGTAAGTATGAATGTTAAAAAAGTAACTCATGGTCCCAAAAACAAAAAGATGATAGACAAATGGTATCAGTTCACTCAAAGGTGTGGTTCATAGAGATATGGGTATAAAGGTTTTAAGTTGGAATGTTAGAGGGTTAAATTCCCCTAGCAAAAGAAAAACAATATTCAGACAATGCAATAAAGAAAAGGCAGACTTAATATTTATTCAGGAAACACACTGGAAGCAAACTAATAGTTGGGGCGCAGTAGCAGGACGTTTTGACTTCTCACTGCACTCAGTGTGCGGAAAAAAAAAAAAGAGGAGTATCAATGTTTTTTTCTAACGATTTAGAAATTGTGGAAACGTTGTCCATCGCAGACCCGGAAGGTCGGTACATCTTATGGAACGGCCAAATTAACAAACAGAAAATAACATTGATAAATATTTATGCACCCAACGAATCACAGGGCAAATTTTTACACCAAATAAGCAACTTAATTAAGAAATACGCACAAGGCCCGCTTATTATTGCTGGGGACTTTAATATGATCCCTAACCCCACTTTGGATAGGTCTAAAAAATTGGAAGTTAAAAATCTCAAAAGAGTTGGTAAAATAGCACAAATATTTACTGAATGGATTATTAATAATAACTTATTTGACACATGGCGAGTGCAACATCCAAATCAAAAAGAATTTTCCTTTTATTCAACTCCACATAACACTTACTCACGCATTGATTTAATTTTAGCAAATTCTCAAATAATAGAGAAAATCTCTCACACAGAAATAAGTAATATCGTCACATCAGATCACGCTTACATTATAGCAACAGTTGAAATTCACAACCTTAAATTAGATCGACCACAATGGAAAATGGACGATTTTTTGTTAAAAGTCGGAAAAAATACAGAACTTTTAAATAAAGAAATATCACAATTTTTTGACGTTAATAAACACACTGTCCCATCAAATTGCACGTTATGGAATACACAAAAAGCATTCACTAGAGGTTTGATGATCAAACTGAAATCACAATGGATAAAACAAAGAGGCACACCACTAAAAAAATTATATATAGAACTGAATAAATTGGAATCTAAATTTTTGCTGGATGCACAACCACAGGTGAAAATAGAGATTAAATTAATTAAAAATAAAATTAATAAAATTAACCAGCAAATATCAGATAGAGCACTGTGGCGCTTTCAACAGACATACTATCACCAAAATAATAAAAACAGTAAATTACTTGCTACTCAAGTTAAAAAAAGAAGGGAAACAAAAAGAATAGCAACGTTGAAAGAGAAAGGTAAGGATATTTCCTCCCCTAAAAAAATCAGTCAGGCCTTTTTTAAATATTATCAGGATCTATATAACTTAGAAAAAGATACTAATCTATGCAAACCAAATACAGAAGATATACAAAATTTTTTAGATAGCATTCAATTACCAAAATTATCAGAAGTGGAGCGATTAAAATTAAATGACCCAATTAATACCCAGGAAGTTCTTCAAGTAATAAATCTTCTTAAACCTTATACTACCCCAGGACCAGACGGATACACTAATTGTTTTTATAAAACCTTTGGTCAACTACTGAGCCCTTATTTGACAAACTCCTTTAATGAAATTAAGAATACAGGATGTATTCCAAAAGAAATGTTAAAAGTGATACTGATCATGATTCCTAAACCCAATTTGGACCCACAATATTGCTCCAACTATAGGCCTATTTCGCTATTAAATGCAGACATTAAAATATATGCAAAAATATTGGCCCTTAGAATCCAACAGGTGATAGGAAAACTAATAACAACAGATCAAATGGGATTTATAGCAGGAAGACAAGGTTCGGACAATATCAGAAAAATCATGAACTTAGGGGAAATAACGAATTCCCGAGGTACTCCCACCCTATTCCTGTCATTAGACGCAGAGAAAGCATTTGACAGAGTAGGGTGGGAGTATATGAGAATAACACTAGCTAAATTCGGGTTCGGAGAATTTGGGTCTAAAGCAATTGGGGCACTATATAGTTCCCCATCGGCACAAATAGCAGGGTTGGGAAGTAGCACAGACTCAATTGAAATATCAAACGGTACTAGACAGGGTTGCCCTCTCTCTCCCTCCCTATTTGCTTTAATGATAGATCCCTTGGCTGAAGCTATTAGAGCATGCCCCAATATTTCTGGGATTAGGGTGGAGGAGAGGGAGTACAAAACTAGCCTTTATGCAGATGACGTTATTTTATCACTCACTTACCCAGAAAAATCCTTTTATCATTTATCAAAAATAATCCAAATATACAGTAAAATTTCGCATTATAAAATGAATTACAAAAAATCAGAAACTTTATACTTCAATTTTTCAAAAAAGCTACTATCCAACTTGAAGTCTTTATACCCATTTAATTGGAATTCTAATTCTTTCAAACATCTAGGAATAGTGTTTATGAGCAAAACTCAAAAAATGGTGGATAAGAATTACAGAGACTTATATGTGAAATGTCAGATGATTATGGAAAAATGGAGAAAAAACAGATTTTCATTCTCAGGTAGAATTGCAGTTGTAAAAATGATGATTCTTCCAAGAGTTAATTACCTTTTGAGATGTATTCCTTTCAAAATCCCTAAAATATGGTTAAAGAAACTCCAAGGAATGATTGATTATTATATACATCAATCCAAACATAAAAGAATAAAAAAAATAACCATGGGAAGAACTTTTGTAAAAGGAGGAATTTCTTACCCGTTATTATTGCCTTACCAAGAAGCCAATAGCATAGTTCACGCGTTAAAATGGCTAGAAACAGCTGCTTATCTCCCATGGTGGCATATTGAACAAGCATTAATTCCAGAATGGCACTTATCAGCCTTGTTTTATAAAGGGAAATTTCCCCACAAGGATATTATGACTAGATCAGGGGTGGTAAAAGAAATTTTAAAAAATTGGAAACAAATTAATAAGAAAAACGGTTTAATACCAGAGGGCAGTTTAATGACCCCACTAAAAGCACTGTTACATAGAAATATGGAAGGCACTTTAAACGAGTGGAAAAAAAAGGGCCTGATACGAATTAGAGATACTTTAATCCAAGGATCTATGGCATCTTTTGATCAAATTAGAAAAAAATTTAAGATTGCAACAGAAGAATGGTTAATCTATGAAGCATATAAATCCAGTTGTAGTCAATTTAACATTACCCTACAAAATAGCAAAGAGTCAAAAGAGGTAGAAAAAATTCTCCTGAGATCAGGAAATAAACATTTAATAAGTAAATGCTTTAACATAACAAGATCATGTGGAGAAAAATCCAAAACCAAAGGTATGGAGCAATGGGAGCAGAACCTAAAAATAGTTTTAGAGGTTAAAGACTGGGAAACATCTTTAAAATTAACAAATAGATTCATCAAACAATCAACATATAGAGAAACATTTTTTAAAATAATTAATTACTGGTATTTTACTCCCGTTAAAATCGCTCAAATCTCCCATAACGCCATGGAAAAAATGTGTTGGAGGGACTGTGGCAATATCGCCCATTTGCTGCATATTTTGTGGGAATGCCCAAGATTAGAGCCATTTTGGAAAAACTGCTATACATTTTTGTTTAATATTGTGGGAAAGCAATTCCCGTTTAAGGGAGAATGCAGCTTGCTGCATAATTTTCCGAACGATTTCACGTTAGAGGAAAAAGCCTTTGCGATTTTGACTTTCTCAGTAGCAAAAAATATCTTAATTTCCAACTGGAAAGACAAAACTGCTCCAAACTCTTTTGATATCGTGTGGAAAATAAAATATATACGAGAACTAGAGAAAGATTATGAAAAAAAGGGTTTTATTAATGGTGACACACTAAAATGGAAAATTTGGGACCAAAAACAAGACACAAATATCAACATTTAAATGTCAGTAGGGTTGAATGGTGAATGATAGAGTACGAATGGCAGAGAGTATAACTTATAAATTGTTGTTGTAAAATTATTTGATTATGTTTTCGTAATATGTTTAAATCTGTTTTTGCAATAATGAAAAATAAACATTTAATTAAAAAAAATAAAAAAAAATAAAAAAAAATAAACAAGGTGTAAGTGTCAGTCTGTGAATTAATCCTAATTCTAATGGATTATATGGTGTTCCTGAGATTCTGGTCTGTGGAAGTAAGCTCATGGGCGTGGTACCTGTGTTTGGTCCATCTTGTGCTATAAGAGGTGTAAAAGGACCTCACGATTCTGCTGGATATGTTTGAACTAGGGGCCCTATTAAATTCTCCCTCGTAGTTCTCTCGGTGCTCGCAAAAGGCAGTTTTCCTGCTGTTTGCGAGAACCGAATCTCTCGCAGCCTGCTTTACGATATGACTGCGAGAAAATGGCCGAGAATAGGCTCCGAGAGAGCTACGTAGCCTTAAATCTATGCACGAGTCTCGCATATCGTAAGAATCCCTACGTGGACAAAAAGTCCACGCAAGGGATCCGAAAGCCTCTACGTGCTGCCTCGGAACAGCCCGAGACAGCAGCGTGAGGCTCCCCCCTGCACCCTATACACATCCCCATGCTGCAGGGGTCTCTATCAGGACCCCTGCAGCACCCCCACATTAACCCCTTGCAGCGGGGGTCCCCGATCTGCATAGATCAGGCCCCCCGCTGCATTTAAAACTTTTAAATTCCCCGCCGCGGCTCCTTAAAGGGACCGCGGCACACTATTAGCCAATCCCGGCCGCGGCACTTAAAATTAACCCCCCTCTATGCTGGGGGTCCCCATCGGGACCCCCGAAGTGTCCCCACATAAACCCATTGCAGGGGGGGTCCCCGATCTGCATAGATCAGGCCCCCCGCTGCATTTAAAACTTTTAAATTCCCCGCCGCGGCTCCTTAAAGGGACCGCGGCACACTATTAGCCAATCCCGGCCGCGGCACTTAAAATTAACCCCCCTCTATGCTGGGGGTCCCCATCGGGACCCCCGAAGTGTCCCCACATAAACCCATTGCAGGGGGGGTCCCCGATCTGCATAGATCAGGCCCCCCGCTGCATTTAAAACTTTTAAATTCCCCGCCGCGGCTCCTTAAAGGGACCGCGGCACACTATTAGCCAATCCCGGCCGCGGCACTTAAAATTAACCCCCCTCTATGCTGGGGGTCCCCATCGGGACCCCCGAAGTGTCCCCATATAAACCCATTGCAGGGGGGGTCCCCGATCTGCATAGATCAGGCCCCCCGCTGCATTTAAAACTTTTAAATTCCCCGCCGCGGCTCCTTAAAGGGACCGCGGCACACTATTAGCCAATCCCGGCCGCGGCACTTAAAATTAACCCCCCTCTATGCTGGGGGTCCCCATCGGGACCCCCGAAGTGTCCCCATATAAACCCCCTGCAGCGGGGGGCCCCGATCGGCACCGATCGTGACCCTGCTGCAATTCAATTTTAAATTTCCCGCCTCGCGGGTCCTCAAAGGACCGTAAAGGTCCTGAAAGGACTCGCACTAAAAATAATAACCCCAGGCAACTATAATTACCCCATTAACTCATGATGGTCAATCCAGACCACCATAAGGCCTAAATTAACCCATTAACTCATGGTGGTCAATCCAGACCACCATAAGACCTAAATTAACCCATTAACTCATGATGGTCAATCCAGACCACCATAAGACCTAAATTAACCCATTAACTCATGATGGTCAATCCAGACCACCATAAGACCTAAATTAACCCATTAACTCATGATGGTCAATCCAGACCACCATAAGACCTAAATTAACCCATTAACTCATGATGGTCAATCCAGACCACCATAAGTCCTAAATTAACCCATTAACTCATGGTGGTCAATCCAGACCACCATAAGACCTAAATTAACCCATTAACTCATGATGGTCAATCCAGACCACCATAAGACCTAAATTAACCCATTAACTCATGATGGTCAATCCAGACCACCATAAGACCTAAATTAACCCATTAACTCATGATGGTCAATCCAGACCACCATAAGGCCTAAATTAACCCATTAACTCATGGTGGTCAATCCAGACCACCATAAGACCTAAATTAACCCATTAACTCATGATGGTCAATCCAGACCACCATAAGACCTAAATTAACCCATTAACTCATGATGGTCAATACAGACCAGCATAAGGCCTAAATTAACCCATTAACTCATGATGGTCAATACAGACCAGCATAAGGCTCTATTTAACCCCATCAGTCCCATAAGGGTATATTATTACCATTATGGGCCTGTTACAACCCAACATTAACCACATAAGTGCCATGATGGTCCTCAAGGACCATCATGACACTAACTACAAACACTACACTATAACCCCCAATAAACCATTTAATCTAAACTAACCCCCCTCTACACTAATCTATTAACACTTACACTACCTACCTACACTACCTACCCCCTAATAAACCTCCCCAACACTCTAATTACAAAAAACAAAAAACCTACAGTACAAAAAACAAAAAAACCTACAGTACAGAAAACAAAAAAAAATTACACACCTGAAAAGGAAAGACAGATAAACACAATACAATAATACATATAATACATTACATACATTACATACAATACATGACATTACATATAATATATTAAATATAATATATTAAATATAATATATTACATATAATACATTACATACATTACATACAATACATGACATTACATATAATATATTAAATATAATATATTAAATATAATATATTACATATAATACATTACATACATTACATACAATACATGACATTACATATAATATATTAAATATAATATATTAAATATAATATATTACATATAATACATTACATACATTACATACAATACATGACATTACATATAATATATTAAATATAATATATTAAATATAATATATTACATATAATACATTACATACATTACATACAATACATGACATTACATATAATATATTAAATATAATATATTAAATATAATATATTACATATAATACATTACATACATTACATACAATACATGACATTACATATAATATATTAAATATAATATATTAAATATAATATATTACATATAATACATTACATACATTACATACAATACATGACATTACATATAATATATTAAATATAATATATTAAATATAATATATTACATATAATATATTACATATAGTCCTAATCAAATACCCCCTATCTATCTAACATACAATCTATTTAATTTAAAATAAATCCTAACTATATCAAATACATCCCCCTATCTATCTAATATACAAAAAATCCTAACTACATACACAGACCCTTATTCTAAAATAAAATAAAATAATTACAGTCCTAACTACATACACAGACCCTAATTCTAAGCTAAAATCAATAAATTAAGACCACTTACCTTTAAGATGTTGCTTCAGATCACTAACCTATGGGTCAAACAAAAAAAAAAATTAGTACAAAACATTAACATCAAATAAATAAACATTATATACATTCTACATATTCAACTCACCTTTACAGCATGTCCAGTCACTGTTAAGCTCTTCCGGCGCGGCCCTGTTAAAAAAAAAAAACACAATACATGAATACATGAATACAATATATAAACAATAAATAAAATACACAAATAAACATCTAAATATACATTTAACTTACCTCCCCGCGATGTCCCCGGCCTTCTCTCCTTCAGCCCCGGCTGGGCCGCGGAACCATCCGCGCTCTAAAAAAAAAAAAGAAAAAAAAACTAACGGAGGTCTGCACTGGCAGACCTCCCCGACGCTACTGAACCTCCCGGAGTCGTTTCCGGGAGGAAATTGGCATTGGCGGCTTGTGATTGGCTGAAAAAGCTGTCTATCAATTTCAGCCAATCAAAAGTCGTCAATGTGTGAGCCAATCAGGATGGGATACACCCCAATATCCCACCCTGATTGGCTAAAACACTTGTCTATCTTTATGGGAACCAATCACAACGCTCAGATGCCTTCAGCCAATCACTATGGGATACACCCCCACGGAGTGATTGGTAGAAGACATCTGCGCATCCTGATTGGCTCCTACATTGACGACTTTTGATTGGCTGACAGCTTTTTCAGCCAATCACAAGCCGCCAATGCCAATTTCCTCCCGGAAACGACTCCGGGAGGTTCAGTAGCGTCGGGGAGGTCTGCCAGTGCAGACCTCCGTTAGTTTTTTTTTTATTTTTTTTTAGAGCGCGGATGGTTCCGCGGCCCAGCCGGGGCTGAAGGAGAGAAGGCCGGGGACATCGCGGGGAGGTAAGTTAAATGTATATTTAGATGTTTATTTGTGTATTTTATTTATTGTTTATATATTGTATTCATGTATTCATGTATTGTGTTTTTTTTTTTTAACAGGGCCGCGCCGGAAGAGCTTAACAGTGACTGGACATGCTGTAAAGGTGAGTTGAATATGTAGAATGTATATAATGTTTATTTATTTGATGTTAATGTTTTGTACTAATTTTTTTTTTTTGTTTGACCCATAGGTTAGTGATCTGAAGCAACATCTTAAAGGTAAGTGGTCTTAATTTATTGATTTTAGCTTAGAATTAGGGTCTGTGTATGTAGTTAGGACTGTAATTATTTTATTTTATTTTAGAATAAGGGTCTGTGTATGTAGTTAGGATTTTTTGTATATTAGATAGATAGGGGGATGTATTTGATATAGTTAGGATTTATTTTAAATTAAATAGATTGTATGTTAGATAGATAGGGGGTATTTGATTAGGACTATATGTAATATATTATATGTAATATATTATATTTAATATATTATATTTAATATATTATATGTAATGTCATGTATTGTATGTAATGTATGTAATGTATTATATGTAATATATTATATTTAATATATTATATTTAATATATTATATGTAATGTCATGTATTGTATGTAATGTATGTAATGTATTATATGTAATGTATTATATGTAATATATTATATTTAATATATTATATGTAATGTCATGTATTGTATGTAATGTATGTAATGTATTATATGTAATATATTATATTTAATATATTATATTTAATATATTATATGTAATGTCATGTATTGTATGTAATGTATGTAATGTATTATATGTAATATATTATATTTAATATATTATATTTAATATATTATATGTAATGTCATGTATTGTATGTAATGTATGTAATGTATTATATGTATTATTGTATTGTGTTTATCTGTCTTTCCTTTTCAGGTGTGTAATTTTTTTTTGTTTTCTGTACTGTAGGTTTTTTTGTTTTTTGTACTGTAGGTTTTTTGTTTTTTGTAATTAGAGTGTTGGGGAGGTTTATTAGGGGGTAGGTAGTGTAGGTAGGTAGTGTAAGTGTTAATAGATTAGTGTAGAGGGGGGTTAGTTTAGATTAAATGGTTTATTGGGGGTTATAGTGTAGTGTTTGTAGTTAGTGTCATGATGGTCCTTGAGGACCATCATGGCACTTATGTGGTTAATGTTGGGTTGTAACAGGCCCATAATGGTAATAATATACCCTTATGGGACTGATGGGGTTAAATAGAGCCTTATGCTGGTCTGTATTGACCATCATGAGTTAATGGGTTAATTTAGGTCTTATGGTGGTCTGGATTGACCATCATGAGTTAATGGGTTAATTTAGGTCTTATGGTGGTCTGGATTGACCATCATGAGTTAATGGGTTAATTTAGGTCTTATGGTGGTCTGGATTGACCACCATGAGTTAATGGGTTAATTTAGGTCTTATGGTGGTCTGGATTGACCATCATGAGTTAATGGGTTAATTTAGGCCTTATGCTGGTCTGTATTGACCATCATGAGTTAATGGGTTAATTTAGGCCTTATGGTGGTCTGGATTGACCATCATGAGTTAATGGGTTAATTTAGGTCTTATGGTGGTCTGGATTGACCATCATGAGTTAATGGGTTAATTTAGGTCTTATGGTGGTCTGGATTGACCACCATGAGTTAATGGGTTAATTTAGGCCTTATGGTGGTCTGGATTGACCATCATGAGTTAATGGGTTAATTTAGGCCTTATGGTGGTCTGGATTGACCATCATGAGTTAATGGGGTAATTATAGTTGCCTGGGGTTATTATTTTTAGTGCGAGTCCTTTCAGGACCTTTACGGTCCTTTGAGGACCCGCGAGGCGGGAAATTTAAAATTGAATTGCAGCAGGGTCACGATCGGTGCCGATCGGGGCCCCCCCGCTGCAGGGGGTTTATATGGGGACACTTCGGGGGTCCCGATGGGGACCCCCAGCATAGAGGGGGGTTAATTTTAAGTGCCGCGGCCGGGATTGGCTAATAGTGTGCCGCGGTCCCTTTAAGGAGCCGCGGCGGGGAATTTAAAAGTTTTAAATGCAGCGGGGGGCCTGATCTATGCAGATCGGGGACCCCCCCTGCAATGGGTTTATGTGGGGACACTTCGGGGGTCCCGATGGGGACCCCCAGCATAGAGGGGGGTTAATTTTAAGTGCCGCGGCCGGGATTGGCTAATAGTGTGCCGCGGTCCCTTTAAGGAGCCGCGGCGGGGAATTTAAAAGTTTTAAATGCAGCGGGGGGCCTGATCTATGCAGATCGGGGACCCCCCCTGCAATGGGTTTATGTGGGGACACTTCGGGGGTCCCGATGGGGACCCCCAGCATAGAGGGGGGTTAATTTTAAGTGCCGCGGCCGGGATTGGCTAATAGTGTGCCGCGGCCCCTTTAAGGAGCCGCGGCGGGGAATTTAAAAGTTTTAAATGCAGCGGGGGCCTGATCAGTGCCGATCGGGGACCCCCGCTGCAAGGGGTTAATGTGTGGGGGCTGCGGGGGTTCCTATGGACCCCTGCAGCAAGGTGTTCATGTGAGGACACTTCGGGGGTCCCGACAGGGACCCCCGCATTGAGGGGGGGTTCATTTTAGGTGCCTGGGGGGGGGTTTGGAGTACCCCCCACGGCAATGCTTATGTGGGGGACTGCCGCGGAGGTCCCTTTTAGGACCCCCGCAGCACTTGATGAGGAGTGGGAGCCTGCGATATCATCTCGCAGGCTGTCACTCCTCATGTACATTTACGCAGTGTAGATACGTACGGCCCTGCTGCGTAGCTCACACGTTGCTCGCAGCAGGGCTAATTTAATAGCATTGTAAGTTAGAGAAACTTTGCAGTACGTAGGGCTTAAGTAGAAGCCTCTTATTTACGAGGCTGGAATTTAATAGGGCCCTAGGTTCTTACCAAGTCCAATTTAAGTAGCAGATCGTGACAGTCCGCATAGTTCGAACTATGGTATTCCCATTAGTAACATACAGATGTGAGAGATCCAATAAATCAATACCCCAGGAAATCAAGACAAACTGTTCACTAGAAGGTAGGATCATGAGGCTGAAGCTCAAATATTTTGGCCATATTTTGGGACAGCAGGATTCCCTAGAAAAGACTCTTGAAGGCATAAGAAGAAGGGGACGACGAGATGGTTAGATGAGGTCACTGAAGCAATGAACATGAACTTGATGGAGCTCAGAGGGGCAGTGACTGAGAGATGCACCAGGCGTGCTGTGGTCCATAGAGTCACAGAGAGTCATACTCGAGTGAGCAACTAAACAACAGCAACAAATATTTCAGACAGTTACCAGTTGCAGAGGGCCTCTGATCTGTTGTGAGGCCTGGTGCTTTGCACCTCCTGTAATGGCAGTAGCTCTGCCACTCTCTAGGACAGGAGAACATACAGTAGTGGAACTGACCTGCACTGCATGCAACAGGTATTATATTAAATGGACACAGCAGAGGTTCCAAATCCAAATATGGTATAATTAAAAAATATATGTATCTATTATTTTCAGTGTTAATCACATTGAAAATTAAAAGACTGGGTATGCTCAGTTTTCAGGCAGTAATGAGGTTAATTAGGTTTTACAATATATAATACTAGAAAACTCCACAATGTCCTTTGTAGGATGTTTTACTTATTTTTTAAATTCAAGGCAAAAATTGCTGGTTATTTACACTATCTTTTGGAGAGCTTAGCATAAGTTACAGCATTTCCGTGTCTCATTAATAAAGTAAAGAACACTGTTGTGAATTATCCTAATTGTATTGACTATGTGATGAAGGAAGCAGATTATTAAATGTTTTCTTAATAAAGTAACACATTCACATTGTGAAGAGGACATTGAGACATGCAACAAATGATTAATAGAACATAAACATAGCAAATACTTCATCACCTTCTTTAGTCGCTGAAAAGCTTTGATCAATAGATCTGCTGTAGACAAATATACATCTACTTGTGATGTGGTTTGCAGAATGTAGAATGGGAGAAAACATTTTTTCAATCCATGCTTTATTGTGAGCAGACATTAAAAACTATAAACCTCTACAAAAAGACCATTTCTTTTCAACTAGTGCCATGAGTTACGTCTTGGAAGTATCTTACAAATGGCATGGAAATGCCTGAGTTGTTTCAATGTGCAAGTAATTCACACTTACAGACAGGGGTAGCACTTAATAAGTCTATACTTTTAAATATTTTTTTCATGTTTGAGTTTTTATATCCAGATTTAAGATTTCTTTACAGATTCTCAAGTACATGTATAGACACTTATGGCTACATTCACGAAGAATCTCTGTTGGGGGGTTTGGTAGATCATTGCTTCTGAATCACTGTCTTGTTTTGTACGTTAAGGGGCTTGTGTACTTTAATGAGCTGTGAGTTATACTATGTAGGTCACTCAAGATGGGCTGAGAGGTCAGACAAATTGCGGTCCACTGGAGAAGGAACTGGCAACCCTCTCCAGAAAACCTTATGGATAAACACAACCAGAAACATAATGATGTGCTACGGTTCATAGGGTCCCGGAGTTAGACACGACCGAAATAAAAATCAATAATAGATTATTGCTTATCACATCTCTTTACGGTAGCCTCATCACATGATTCACTAAGATTATTTTATTCTAATTAAGTCTGTAAAGCTTCCTCTAACCCTCCACTCGCTTGCTTAAGTCACTACTGTAGTGACTGCAATTGTGCAACGATGAAGAGTATTTTGTCAAATAGGCAATTATTCTATTTTATATATAAATATTTTAACCAAGTGATTTCATTAATTTTATCCATCTGTTTGCTTGTTAACAGTATTATCATGGTAATGGGAAGCCCCCAACCATGTGTGTGTGGTCTTAGGTTGCAGCACTAGAATGTGGCACCTCTCATGAGAGAGAATGGTAAGAAAGGGACTTCTTAGAAGTAAGTGAAATATCAGTTTTATTAAATTAAATTTAATTGAGATGGATAAAATTAATTAAGCAACCAAATGAAAATATTCATATTAAAAAAAAAATCAGAATATCTTCAATAACGTCACAATACTGAAGAGTTGTTTTATAATGTGTACAGGGTTATATTCTCCCTTGTCTGACTTTTAGAGTTTTGCACAACGAAAACTTTCCAGAAACTATCAGCATTTTGGTATCGATCGTCAGATGTAGGTAACTATAAAGTTGATTTTTTACACGTGTCTGATAGTTTTGATCAGCTGTTTTGTGGGTAACTCTATCAAACACATACTCACCTGTAGTTTCAGGGACGGAGATACCACCGGTGTAGGGGGTGCAATGCACTGGTCTCTCCGGAAGGGCCTCAGTGCAATCTAATTCATTTTTTTGATGTATGACATCTTTTTTTGTACAGTGTTGGGAGGAAGATGTAGTTTTATACATGAGATATTGGAAGAGAAATAATGTGGATGGAAATATATGTATTGATGTCATTTGCATATAGATGGTACTTTGGCAGGAGAAGAGACATAGGCCCTCATTCAATTGCAATTTGGCCAATTGAATAGGGCCCTAAATAAGCACATAACATATATTTTTTAAAGACGTTTTTAGTTAGCAAGCATCTATCCAAAAGAAAGGTTTTCACTAACTAAAAACTGCTTTAATAAAAATATGCTATGTGCTTCTTTAGGGCCCTATTCAATTGCCCACATCGCAATTGAATGAGGCCCTTAGAGAGCAAGGTCTAGTCTTGTGGGGCATCATGATATAGTGAAACAAGTAATGACATTTCACTAGAGAAGGAGACTGAGAAGGAATGGTTGAATAGGTATGGTATAATCTAAGAGGAGGTTTACCACATATTCCATTATGTCTTGGAGAATGTGGAGATGCAAACGAATGAGCAGAAATAGATTAAATACTCACCTTTGAGTCATTTGCAGAGCTGATTAATGGAGGGCCCTAGTGCAAAATAATTTGAGGCCCCCGTGAATCTTCTCTATACAAGTTAGATTCTTGTGCAGAAAAAATCAAAAATATTTCTTGATAGATCACCCCTACTGTGATCATATCACCTTTCTATAACAAATGATCTGCCTTTCTTTCCTAATAAATGAAGAAACCCCCTTTACTGCATGTAGCAAAATGCTGCTACCCTGTTATGGGCCCCCGTGCTTTGCACATGTTGCACCAGCAGTAGCTTCACCACTGCACTTAGTTCTGCAGAACCCAACTCACTAAATACTTTTGTCAGCAATGTATCCATAGACTTTAAAGTGTCAGGAGTTATATTTAGACAAAACAGAAATGTGAGTTATGTTGTTACCATGGATGTGCTACTATTATATTTTATTTGTAGACCATCAGCAGATTTTGTAGTGTTAGGGGTACAATATACACATGGATAACATTTGCACATACATTGAAGACATTATAAATAAGACAGGACATATGTATGTTGATAAAGAGACGTGGGCCCAGCTCTTATGGGAGTTTACAATCTAGGAGAGATAATATAGTAAAATATAATAAGAAGTGTGTGTTTAAATGTGGATGGAAATGTGAATCTAAATTGATATTTTTGAGGGCCACTGTAGCCCAAATATTTCTAGCATACAATGAAAGCATCATGTCTTAAACATTACAAAAGGTTTATTTTGTATGAGAAATAATTGATCCGTAGTATAGAGAGATTACATTACACCTAGAGAGTGTGGAATTGTGTTATCCTCCTCTGTCCTGATATGGACAGGAAACAAATGGACAGTAAACCTTATCGATATCTGAACTACAACATATTGTGCTTTTGATTCTATTTGGTTTTAATGTAAATCAGATAAGAAAGCACAATGTCCCTATTTACAATTCCTATGATCTCACTGGTAAGATAAAGACAAATCAATCACATTGATTATTTTACATGTCTCTTGTTTTAGAGTTATTTTTTTCAGTTAATACAATTTATAATGCAATGTATAAAATATGTATTTTTAAATGCATGACAGAAAGTTTTGGACTACAGTTGCCCTTTAGATACCTTGCATGACACTGATGGGCCTCCAAACAGCAGCAGAAAGAGTATTTGCACAAAGGTACACAGAATCTTGTATTTACAATTAACTAGTATACTTTTTCTGCTGTGTATTTTTGTACCACAGCACCTGACTTTTATATTAATTTATTTACTCTTGCTTCTACTCTTTGTTCTTTATTATGTTTTTTTCTAGTATTCACTTTCCCCATCTCGCTTTCTACCTTCCCTCTCGGCCTTCAGCTTTTTTCTCATGACTTGTTCCTCTTTCCTTTCCCTTCTTTTTCCACTTCACCCATATTTCACCTACCCTTACACACTCACTATTCCCCTGGGAAAGTATGATAGTGAAGTGGTAGGAAACTAATGTTATGTAGTGATATGATAGTGTAGGAGGAAGAAGCCTGCCTGATGCAGTGGTATGATGTTAATTAATACATTAGCAAAACATGCTAGTAGATCCCAAGCCATCTATGATTACAGCACAAATACATTTCTGTGTCTTCCCCTGAATCAGAATTGTGATTTCTTTGCATACATGTTAATTAATGGTTATATGTATATTAGCGACTTGCCCGTTAAAAATGAAGGCAATAAAATGTGAATCCTGGCAATGCTGTTTGCCACACAATGGGAGCCTCTCCCCCTCTACTTTACTGGCCTCGCGATGAGCGCCAAAGCCACTCATCACGGGCCTCCGAATTCGCGCCAAAGGCGCTCATTGTAAGTCTCTCCCCCTGTCTACTTCCTCCCTTGTTTCTCATTTTGCCCCTCCTCTCCCTCCCTTGTGTCTCCTGTCCCCCCTCCTCTTCCTCCCTTGTGTCTCCTTCCCCCCCTGTGTTTTTACCCCCCTCTCCCTCTCGTGTCTCTAACCCCTTTCCCTGTGTCTCATTCCCTCTTGTGTCTCTTTCCTCCCCTTCTCCCTCCCATGCTTCTCTTTCCCCCTCCCCTGTGTCTCTTTACCCCTCCTCTGTGTCTTTCCCCCCTCTCCAATCCTTGTGTCTGTTCCCCCTCTCTCATGTCTCTTTCCCCATTTCCCTCCCCTATGTATCTTCCCCCCTCCTCTCCCTCCCCTGTGTCTCTTCCTCTCACTCCCCTGACTCTTCCCCTTCCTCTCACTCCCCTGTGTATCTCCCCCTCCTCTCCCTCTCCTGTGTCTCTTTTCCTCCTGTGTCTCTTTCCCACCACTTCCCCCTTTGTCTATTTCCCCCTCCCCAGGGTCTCTTTTCCCCTCCCCTGTGTCTCTTTCCCCCTCCCCTGTGTCTCTTCCCCCTCTCCCTCCCCTGTGTCTCTTCCCCCTCTCCCTCCCATGTGTCTCTTTCCCTCTCCCCTGTGTCTCTTTCCCCCTCCCCTGTGTCTCTTTCCCCCTCCTCTCCCTCCCTTGTGTCCCCTTTCCCCCTCCTCTCCCTCCCTTGTGTCTCCCCCCCTGTGTTTTTACCCCCCTCTCCCTCCCATGTCTCAAACCCCTCTTCTGTGTCTCTTTCCCTCCTGTGTCTCTTTCCCCCCTCTCCCTCCCATGCGTCTCTTTCCCCCTCCCCCTGTGTCTGTTCCTCCCTCCCACGTGTCTCTTCCCCCACATTTTCCTCCCCCTGTGTATCTTACTCCTCCTCTCCCTCCCTTGTGTCTCTTCCCCCTCCTCTCACTCCCCTTTCTCTTCACGCAATGCGTGCGCCACGATTGGCTTTGCGATCGATCGGTTGTCAAACTGCGATCTGTCGCAAAGCGTGACAACGAATCGCAGTTTTACAATTATAATATGTGATAATACCAAGGGGAACATTGGGACATGTCTAACAGTATGAACCCTTCGTTACCATCTCTTGATCCCTCTTATCCATACTGTGTCCCTCCCTCTAGTCTATCCCCTCCTTTCTCTTTCTCTCCCTTTCTCCAGCTCTCTGCACCATTCTCTCCCTTTATTTCCCTTTCTCTTATCTCACACTCCATTCTCATCCCATTGCCCATTATATTATACGTACAAAAAATAAAAACTGCAGAAACATGTCCACAATCTCTCACAGTACACACAAAAGTCTTGACATGACAAATTGAGTTTATAGCTGCAGGGTATGAGATTAATAAGAGGTTATCTTTATTGTTGTGTAGTCGTTCAGTGGAGTCCGACTCTCCGTGACAGCAGCACACCAGGTACATCTCTCAGTCACTGTCTCCCTGAGCTCTATCAAGTTCATGTTCATTGTTTCAGTGACCTCATCTATCCATCTCCAGCTCTGTGGTCTCCTTCTTTTTGTGACTTCAATCTTTGCCAGCACCTAGAGAGTCTTCTCTAGGTAATCCTGCCATCTCATGATATGGTCAAAATATTTGAGCTTCAGCCTCATGATCATACCTTCTATTGAACAGTTTATCTTAATTTCCTGAAGTATAGATTTATTGGATCTTTTCGTAGTTTAAAGGACTCTAAGTAGTTTTTGCCAACACCACAGTTCAAAGGGAAGGTGTTAACTAATAATAAATGCAGCAGGGTTATGACCCTTCCACCTATGACCTGTTACTTCCTATCAGCCCGGGTATCCCCCTGGACTCTCCCTTAATACCCATGCTTTCTGACTGGTAAGGTTTTAAAAAAGGCATTGCCATATACAGATGTCTATATTTACCTACCCTTCAAGCAGAAATGCCAATGGAAGCTGAAATATTACAGAGAAGTGGAGGTCTTTCTAAGAAAATGGCCAATACTACATGAAACAGGTTATAATTTAACGCATATTTTTTTTTTTTAATATGCTAAAAACACTTTGACAAATATTAATTATACTTCACTAAAATAGAGCCCTGAAAATATGGGACTGCATAAACTTTTACAGTGAGGTCACCTATACCTAAATATCTGGAAATAAATCTAGTTAATTTCTAAAAATGTTGAATTGATGTATACTTCCATTACTGTGTCTAATTATGTATATGGAATTCTAAAGCAGGAAAACTGATATGGACAATTAACTTAACGGCATTTGACTCTATTAACATAAAATGACAAATGTGAAATGTAGAAGTATGTCAGAACCAAGACCCTTCTGCATATAACATTCCTTTTTTAACTTCCCATTAAAACGAAATGTATATATACTGCATGTCAGCTGGAGAGTAACCACAGCTATAACATAGTTGTTAAATGTCTTTCCATCCAAATTGCTTCATGGCATTGATCTGCTTTATGTTGCACTCCAAAAAATGTCAAGGAACCAAACATGATGTATATACCATTTTTTTATTAATTTTATTTCATTTATTCCTGTGCATTGCTATTGTGATATTTCAGGTAAGGAAGTAAAACCAGACCCCAAGCATTAACTCTTTAAATGGTGAAAAAAATCACAAAATTAACACCTCTGCCTTTTTTAAATTGCAATTAGCGTCTGTGTATAAATATGATCAGACAAAACTTTTTGTTTGCCATAGTGTTTTACAAAGAGCACTGATCGTAGAGTCATGTAAACATTAAAGATACTGCTTAGCCATTTTTTTGATTTATATAAATGTAGGTGGCTTTTGAGTGGTGGACCAACTGTCAGTTTTTGTCATGAAGGGCTGATCAGCACTGGGGAATCCTGGTGTGGTAACCACAGCACACTGGAGCTTCATTTCAATTCACTAGACAATTACCACTAGACACCAGGGATAAATAAATAATAATAAAAGTGGTGAGAAAGAGCTGACCCCCTCCTTGCCACAGAGAAGTGGCCATGCTAGGATGAGCTAGATATTTGTCCTAGCCACTTAGAGTGTTAATTACATTTATGCTCCTCAGTATATGTGTCTTATAAAATATATACTTCAAGAAGCCCCAAGATTAACATTGTATCACCCTCTGCATTTTCAACCTCCCTCTTTATTATTGATCTCTCTTCTGTAGGATGCCATGCTACACAGCTGTGACCTAAGGCTTAACCCACAAAGAGGTATAGAGCTTCACATTATCATTGTCTCATATAGCTCTGCTACAAGCATCCGGTGACATGTTGTGTGTCTGGGCATCATGAGACACTAACAATGTTAACCTCTTCTCTCTGTCTATGCTGAACCAGTTTCAACTTTCTAGGGGCTACCAACTTTGGATTAGGAATTACTTTTATGACAGGTATTAATTTGTTTATCACCCCCCCCCCCTTTCATTGTGAGAGATGATTAATTACATTACATAAAGAGAGAAAATGACCTTTACATGTAATTACCCTTAAAACTCACTGCTTTCAAGTTCAAATATCTAAAACTACACTCAATTATTTTAATATGTAACTAATTATATTTATTTATACACTCAATTTCCAATTTATTATGTAGACCTTTCTAGTACTTTCCTTTGCCCCTGAACATCCACATGAGAAAGGTGCTCTCTGTACACTGAGCTCAAAAGTTGTGGTGTTTTTTATTTTTGACCTTTGAAAAAGTCACACCCATGTGACGAAACGTGCGCCAGGGTTGCGTCTGATGTCAGACGCCGATCTTGTAAACGAGTAAGCGCTTTCAATGCAGCTCCGTAATTTCGAAGTCCTTTTTCATTGCACATTTGGTGCCTTAGTTCTAGCACACGGGAGAGCCTGGTGCAGAGCCCTACTAATTGGCAAAAGACTGATTGACTCCACCTTCTCTAAAGCGAAGGCTTTGTAAATAAGATAAATTGTGGATGCAAGTGCAAATGCCATAAGTAGGATATAGAAACGGAATTAATATAGAGAAGTCCATATATGGGGGCAATCTAGTTGAGGATAGGATACCCCATAAAGACATATACAATTTTCTGTGTCTGCAAATAGCCAGTGCTTCCAGTATAGTACTATGAACATTCAATATATTAAACACCTAGCATATTCATGTTATTATTATATAGTGTCCTAATCTCAGTATGATTGACTCCACATTTTCTGAAGTGAAAGCTTTATAAATAAATTAAATGGTGAATGGAAAGATAAAAGAACGCCACTAAGAGGATATATATATATGGTAAAAAATGGCCAGTATACCTCTTAGAGATATATACCCTTTTACAAATGCAAAGAGGCAGCACCCTGAATGCAGCCCTGTGAATTTAAAGATTCATTTTACCATTTCACTGTGCTCTAGTTTAAGCACATAAAAGAATCTGATATTAAAGTTCTCACTAACAGGTAGAATATTGATTGATTCCAAAACATTCAAAATAATGGATCTATAACTAAGATAAATTGTGGATGGGAACAATATAGGCTGTAAGTTTGCGAGTTTTCAATTGTATGTCCGTGTCTTGGAAACAAGCACTATGTGCATTTGATTATATGCTCAAAAACAGGGCCCTCCATTCTTTATAAGGTGTTAAGTTTGTTTTTTGCCTTGTACAATACCACTGTACAGCGCTACGGAATATGTTGGCGCGATATAAATAAAGTCAATAATAATAATAGAGGGACTGGAGAGAAACTAAAGACCAAACAAGGACACTGTAATATATTAAGTGTGAATATAAAGGTGCAACAAACACCTAAGGCACTATACAATATTTTTTTGTGTAAACAAAATTGAAAATTTGAAGGATTTGGGAATCCTGGATATATATAAAAATAGATTCTCTCTTAAAATTGAATAGAGATATATACTCGAGTATAAGCCGAGTTTTTCAGCCCTTTTTTTAAGGCTAAAAAGGGCCCCCTCGGCTTATACTCGAGTCACACTCCCCCCCCCCCCCCCCCCGTGTCTCTCTAACCCCCCAGTGTCTCTCTAACCCCAATGTGTCTCTCTACCCCCGTGTCTCTTTCCCTCAACCCCCCTCATCCTCAATGCCCCTCCTCATTCTAACCCCCCCTCATTCTTACCCCCCCCATCATTCTATCCCTCTAAATACCCCTCCCTCTCTCTTTCCCCTCACCTGCATCTGAAGCTCCTGCTCCGGCCTCCGGCACCCGGTATATGCTAATGACGTGACGTCACATGCACGCCACGTCAAGACGCCGAAAGGAGCGGAGGCCGAAGCAGGAGCTTCAGATGCAGGTAAGTGAGGGGAAAGGGAGAGGGGGGGGTATTTAGAGGGGTAGAATGAGGGGGGGTTTAGAATGAGGAGGAGGGGGGTTGAGGATGAGGAGGGAGGTTGAGGAGGGGGGTTGAGGTTGAGGAGGGAGGTTGAGGATGGGGGGGTTGAGGTTGAGTTTGAGGAAGGGGTTGAGGTTGAGGAGGCGGATTGAGGAGGGAGATTTGAGGAGGGAGGTTGAGGATGAGGAGGGAGGTTGAGGTTGAGGAGGGAGGTTGAGGAGGGGGGTTGAGGATGGGTGGGATAAGGTTGAGGAGGGGGTTGAGAATGAGGAGGGAGGTTGAGGAGGGGGTTGAGGATGGGGGATTGAGGTTGAGGAGGGAGGTTGAGGAGGGGGTTGAGGATGGGAGGTTGAGGTTGAGGAGGGAGGTTGAGGAGAGAGGTTGAGGAGGGGGTTGAGGATGGGTGGGGTGAGGTTGAGAAGGGAGGTTGAGGAGGGGGTTGAGGATGAGGAGGGAGTTGAGGATGAGGAGGGAGGTTGAGGAGGGGGTTGAGGATGAGGAGGGGGGTTGAGGATGAGCAGGGAGGATGGGGAGGGGGGTTGAGGATGGGGGTTGAGGTTGAGGAGGGAGGTTGAGGAGGGGGTTGAGGAGGGGGTTGAGGATGAGGAGGGAGGATGAGGAGGGAGGTTGAGGAGGGGATTGAGGATGAGGAGGGTGGTTGAGGTTGAGGAGGTGGTTGAGGATGGGGGGGTTAAGGATGAGGATGGGGGGTTGAGGAGGGGGTTGAGGATGAGGGGGTTGAAGATGAGGGGGTTGAGGAGGGGGATTGAGGAGGGAGGTTGAGGATGAGGAGGTTGAGGATGAGGAGGGATGATGAGGAGGGAGGTTGAGGATGAGGAGTGGGGTTGAGGAGGGAGGTTGAGAATGAGGAGGGGGGAAGAGACACAGGGAAGGGAGAGGGGGGAAGAGACACAGGGAAGGGAGGGGGGAGAAGAGACACGGGAGAGAGAGGGGGACACAGAGGGAACAAGAGGGACACAGGGGGCAGCACATTTCCCACCCTCGGCTTAAACTCGAGTCACTCATTTTACCCAGTATTTTGTGGTAAAATAGGTACTACCATATATACTCGGGTCGGCTTATACTCGAGTATATATGGTATATATAAACAGAAGCAAGAAAGCCAAGCTAAAACTCACTAAACATAGTGGGCCTCATTCTATTATCGGCCGTAAATCGTCCGTAAGGCTGCGATTCCTTGCGGGGGTTCTGTTAACTCGCAATTCAATTATACGGCCCCGCAAGCATCTCCTCTTACGGCCGGCCGCATATCTTGGAACCGGCCGTAAGCTCAGAAATCTACAAAGTCAAAAATAAATTCAAGCCTGCACTGTACAGCTCTGTAAATGCTAGGGATCATATTGGGGGACATGAGGATTAAAAGTAACCCACTCTCAAGCTTGCACATCAGCCCAAACCCGAGTTCAAATTAACTGTTTATTTTCCGGCTGCGGCGTGGGCGTGTCTGAGGTGCTCCAAGCCCTATGGACTTTTTACATGGATATTTTACGTATATTAAAAAAAAATTTTTTTACGGATTTGAGTATAGGGTAATTATGTGCTATTTTTGCTAACACAGAATATCACTTTATAGTCTTCTCAAAGTGCAGGATGGCTTTATTTGAGCTATTTTATGTGCTTAATTGGTGCTAGCGGGACCTGTTTGCTGCAAGTAAGCTGCGGCTCGTTTTTAGCCTTGCAGACAGGGTTCCCGGAGCAATAGAATCGCAACCAGGCTTTTCTTACGGCCGATTTCCTTGCGGCCGTTTTAGATCAAAGGCTTTCCTCCGGCGCGATCGGCCGCAAGAGATAACAAGGCGCCGGCCGCAAGCCTGCCGGAACCCCCGGCCGGAGGGGAATAGAATAGCCGGAAAGCTTGCGGTCGGTCCTTGCGGCCCTGCAGTGGCTGCGGCCGCTAATAGAATGAGGCCCAGTGTAAGCACTGACTAAGACAAGACAAGAGAGACTTAAATCAATCAGACTCATCTCTCAATACCGGTCTTATGTGCAAAGAATAAGGGAGTCAATATTAAATGTTTTTAAGGAATCATTTCCAATTCCCTTGATTTTAAATAAGTTTTTAATCGACGTTGTCTCCAATAATGTAAATAAAGATTTATTATTTAGTTTTTCTCTAGTTCTTTATTGAGAATAAAAGTTTTTTATTTTTAACTATTTAATGGTATTTAGAAGTTTAATGGATTATGAATACATCTGATAGAGGAGAATCAGTAGTGTATGCAAACATGTTTGCATGAAACAAATCCCAAAATAAACATTAATAAATTTACCAAAAAGTTTGCAATATTCTTCAATTTTCTGGCAGTTATTTTGAGAAGGAATGTCCCTGAATATCCAAGCTAAATTAGCATAACATTTTCATAATTCCTTGTGGCCAATGCGTGGCAGCTACAACATTGTTGCAATGTCTGGGGAATCAGTCTCTGCAACAAAATGGGATGTGAAGTCTTTTGTTCCCACCGTAAAGAAGCAAGGAAGCAGCTCAGGTAATGCAGCGCTGGATTTCTGCACTGTGCTGCTGTTGGCCTGAAGGTTAGTAAAGCATTTATAAACATACTTGAATGCAGTTTTTCTATTGGTTAGTATGAGGTTCCATAGTAGCACCTCTGGGGTTGTGGAAACCATTTTTTTTTTAAATAAAATAAATCTTTATGTGTATAGAATGACTCTATGTAATGTATGTGTCTGATATAATCAGCACGTGTTAGATTAGAAAAAGTAAAAAACCTTTAACAACATTTTGGCCATTATTAAAAGACTATATGCAGTGCCTTGCAAAAGTATTCACCCCCCTTGACTTTTTACATTACAGCCTTATGTTCAATGTTTTGTTAATCTGAATTTTACGTGATGGATCAGAACACAATAGTCTAAGTTAATAAAGTGAAATGAGAAAAATATATACATAAAACTATTTTTTAGAAATAGAAAACAGAAAATTGGCATGTGCGTATGTATTCACCCCCTTTGTTATGAAGCCCATAAAAAGCTCTGGTGCAACCAATTACCTTCAGAAGTCACATAATTAGTAAAATTATGTCCACCTGTGTGCAATCTAAGTGTCACATGATCTGTCATTACATATAAACACCTTTTTTGAAAGGCCCCAGAGACTGCAACACCTAAGCAAGAGGCACCACAAGAGGCACCACTAACCAAACACTACAATGAAGACCAAGGATCTCTCCAAATAGGTAAGGGACAATGTTGTTGAGAAGTACAAGTCAGGGTTAGGTTATAAAAAAATATCCAAATCTTTGAGGATCCACAGGAGCACCATCAAATCTATCATAACCAAATGGAAAGAACATGGCACAATAGCAAACCTGCCAAGAGACGGCCGCCCACCAAAACTCACGGACCCAGCAAGGAGGCCATTAATTAGAGAGGCAGCACAGAGACCTAAGGTAAACTTGGAGGAGCAGCAGAGTTCAACAGCAGAGACTAGGTATTGAAGGGGTTAACATATTCTGCTGATGAAGGGGTTAACATATTTTGCTGACACATAGCCTAACCATAATATTATGTTCCTACCCTTGGGATGTTTTTCGACCTTACTAAAACACAAAACATTTCTAGTTGTTCTAGAAACAGACAAACACCTGATTATTTGTCCTTGTACCAACTAACATGACCCGTAAAGATGCTGCTAATATCCGCCTTCTTTTGCAATTATAAATTCTATGCAATGACGTAGCAATAAACGGAATTAGTACTGAGAAAGATTTTGTGTGTGTGTTACTTCCAGTACGAGTTCCACAGAATTCTGTTTGGGCCCTGTGTTTCTAAGCCGCCAACTACTGATTAGGAAGCCCCAACAAACTGGTGTCAGACTAGTGGGATACAGAGATCGAAGTACGACGGAGTGGGTAAGTAGAGTGAATTGTGTCTATTTGCACCTTCCTTTGCTCCCACTCTCGTCGTCCTTTGTAAACTGTATACAAGTAAATAAGTTGGGCACACACTCCCTGTGGTAGGGAGAATTAAGAATTAAGTCTTTGGTAGACTTTATGTTTAATCCCTAAAAGGTAGGGAGACTCTCTAAGGAAGAGAGTGTAAAATTAGGCCTCTGGAAGGCCATATATATATCAAGGAGATATATATACATATATATATTATTCCTAAGGTGGGAATAGAAAGGATAAAATTGATATAAATATATACTTGACGGCTTGGTTTACAGTGCCCAAAATCCGCTTTTGCTTGCTCATTAATTTTGCTGTATTGCTATGCTGTTTTTTTTTTTTTTTTTTATAATTTTTTATTGCAGGAATACAAAGTGCAAACAGTTGTACAATATTGAGCGTAATAAAACAATACCCCAACATCAATTGTGAAATCTCATCCTTGTATCCTGCCTCCTCCTTTTTTCCGTATTTACCTCCGTGCTATTATCGGTGAACCAATGTATAGAATTATAATGGACCTTTCTTGGTTATGTAAACATGTATCCCTAAACTTATCCGTTACCTATACTATTCTTTGGTTATTAAGTTGTTATCTCCTAATACCTTTTAAAAAAGCCCTAATTTTATCCATTGGCTGACTCATTTACCTCTAGAGGGATATAGTATGATTATCTGCGTTTGTTAGTCTTTCAGTATCTTCCTTCCATTCAATTCCCCCCCGTTATCTTTTCTTATATATTCAGGAAGAGTTGCTTACAAACTTTTACAAATGTTAACCTAACTAATTAAACTAAAACATTCTATCTGACACATCTATGTCAAGCCTTCCTCTTTGGAAAACATTTCTCTATCTTGATCTTGTTATTGATCCAACCTAACATACCTGTCTGTCTTCTTCCATATCGGTGCAGATCCTCTCCCGGTATCTCCTCTCCGGCCCCCAGCCCCCTCTGTATCCTGTCAACAAGGTGAGGGTGCCCTTCCCTCCTCCTCCCCCTTCATTGGAGTAGAGGGATTCTAATATCAGTGTATCCTATCCAGGGACCCCATATTTCTAAATACTTAGGGATTGAATCCGCCACTGAGTGGGAAATCCTTTCATTAACCGCTAAGTAGTGAATCTTAGCTCGAACTGCCCCTATCTCAAGTGTCTTTTTCCTCCAGTTCCTGGCAATATGTGATTTCGTTGCTAAAAAGATAAATTGTAGGAGTCTGTTGTGGGGGGCAGAAAGAGAGGCCACCGGAATCCCCAGTAGACTAGATTCTGGGGTAACTTCAATATGGTGTCCAAAGATACTATCCACTAAGTCACCCACTGCCGTCCACAACTGCTGAACCTTTGGGCAGCTCCACCAAGTATGGTGAAAGGAGCCCAGCTCTGAGCACCCCCTAAAGCATTTCGGACTTTCCGTCTTACTCCATTTAGCTAGTCGATCTGGGGTAATATACGCCCGATGAAGGACTTTAATTGATGTCTCTAATACACTATAGTTTAGTGACCCCCTCATGAGATTGGCCCAGGAAGTCTCCCACGTCTCAATCTCCCAGTTCTTGGCTATATCCTTTTCCCATTCCCTCATGTATTTTTCTTTGGCTAATGATTTTGGGGTATTGAAGACCTCGTATAATTCCCCTATCACTCCTCTTTTAAGGTTTTTTTTTTCACATATTCTAGAGAACCCATTCCGGGAGGGGACTCCTAAACTCCTAAGTAGTTTATCTACAAAGTATCTCAATCTGCAAAAGTTATAGTGCTCATAAAGGGGGGTGTCATATTCGTCTCTCATAGTTTCGAATGTTAATACCCGACCATCTCTCATCTAGTTTCCCAATCTATCAAGTTTGTTATTCTTCCACCATTGCCGAGAGACCTGTGAGATACCTGCTGGAGCTAGTGGATGCGTAAGTATAGGCGTTAAGTGGGATATCCGGGGTAGGAGGTCTGTATGATTGAAGGCCCAGATAATATTAGCCGCGGAGTTCCTTATTATAGGATTGGCAGATTTCTTAATCTCTGTTGGGAGTGGGTGAATCCAGACCGCCGTGTCCCATGTATAGGGCATCATGTCTTGGCTTTCAACAAACATCCATGCCGGATGGGCTTCGGGTAAGTGGGCCTGGGGAATAAAAGCTAATTGAGCTACTCGATAATAAAGTTTTAAATTGGGACATGCCAACCCCCCTCTGGATTTATGTTTGTACATGTTATTTCTCGCAATCCTGGAGGGACCCCCACCCCAGATAAAACGGAACACCCTGCTTTGGAAGTTTGAGAGGTCTTTCATATGCATCTGGATCGGTAGAGATCTAAATAAATATAGGAGTCTAGGTAAAATGTTCATTTTGACCGAACTAATCCTACCGAGCCAGGAGATGTTATATTTGCCCCATTTTATCATCTCCTCTTGGAGTAAACGGAACATTGGCCGGTAGTTAGCTTTATATAGATCTTGTACTTTAGCTGTCAACCAAATTCCTAGGTATTTAATCCCCTTCCCAGCCCATTTAAATTTAAACCTCCGTGTGAGGGAATCTTTCTCCGGGATCGGTATATCTAGGGCCATTGCTATGCTGTTTAAGATAAGTAATGTTTGTTATTCTGTGTAAAAATCAGGAAGTAAGTATAGCTCTGGACACTGTAAGACGCACCGTCTCTGTGTCTAGGGGCAACCCGTTAACTCGAGAATATCTTTCGGAACTGTCTGAGCTATTTCAGCTCAGTACAACCGAATCCTGTTCTCTGATTAAAAAACTGTGATAGCAAATAAGGTTACGTTGTCTATTGAGACAACCACCTAAAGTTTTTTTAGAAGGATAGTTGGAAATAAGTACTTCCCAGTCTAAACAATACCCACCTCCCAACCCGGGAGAATCATGCAAAGCTGTCATATGTAATTATATACACAGCGTAACATCAGGTCCCGTGAAAGAGCAAATGAGATAAGAACACAGAAATATTAAGGAACTTTTTCTTTACATACATTTATATAATATTCTCATTGCTTTTGTTTATAAAGTAGATGGATTGTCTTGTGTTTTGCTGCAAATAAATTTGTGAGTGTTTGTTGTACTTTCTTTTCTTTGCAATACAATTGAGAAATGCAGGTTAGAGAATTTTTGTCTGTGTCTTTAAGACTGTAGAGATCGTGTCCACCACTGAAATATATTTCTAAAGCCGGCATATATGTAAAAAAAAGGAAATCTTTTTCCAAAAATATGTAACAGTGGAGGATTTATGGTCTACCTTGTTTGTAAGTGTAAGACAGTGTGTTTATTCTATTTTAAAGCTTGCTAACACTTATCTCTGCGTCCCGAAAAAAAAAAAAGGCTGTGAATTTCTGTCTCCTTGTCTTAAGGTCGTATTCTTAAGGTCGTATTTAGTTTGGATAAGATGTGTATGGAATGTTGTTGTTTAACTTTTTAAGGTGGATTTCAGTATTGGTAGTTATATGTTTGTGGAGAGATGTCTCAGGAAGAAGTGGAGTGTTAGTTGGGAATTATTGTAAGTTAAGTACGGGATTGAAGCGAATAGTTCCTAGAATGTTATAGTAAGTGATTTGGAAGAGAGATTTTGTATGTGAATTTGATCCAAAATGGAGTTTGTTTTTGAATAGATTGCAAATAGTAAATACGTAAAGAGAAAACAGGCAGCCCTTAACCCCCGAATTAATCCTTCTACATATATGATGTATCTGAAGTGAATGTGTCAAGGACACCATGACTCAGACTGACATCAGACTTGTTATACAGACTTTTAGACTCTGATACAGAGTCAGGGTGGAATTGGGCTAACGTCCCTTCCATTACGTGACAATGACTTTAGATTTGTCCAGGATTTAAGGGCAATTAATTACTTAGTCATCCCAATTGCCCCGATTGTCCCTGATATCACTGCTCTCATTACGGTCATTTCCCATGACGCCACTATATTTATTATTATTGATTTATCAAACGCATTATTTTTGGTCCCATTGGACCATGAGACACAACTACTTATGGTTTTCACTTTTTGATGGGTGCCAATTAACATGGACCCGTCTTCCCCTAAGGCTACGTGGATTCACCTTCTGCTTACTCACTGGTGCTCCAACAATACCTTGCGGTCATGGACCGGTGTCATGGTTCAGTCCCCATTCAGTACATCAAATGACCTACTGTTGGTATGTACTCCTAACGGGAAAGCCAAAAAGACAGGATTCACTCAGTCTGCTACAGCACCTAGCAGCTGAAGGTCACAAGGTAACTAAAAACAAAATACAAATGGGGGCAACACATGTTTATGATTCATTATTGCAGGCAATGGATCCCTGAATGCTCACTATGACTCCATTTTACGTACGGCTGCTAAGGGGGACAGCCCAAAACATATTCAGTGGACTCCAGGCATGACTGAAGCTTATGTGACCTTAAAAGTTAGCATTATGCAGGCCCCCGCTTTAGGACTACCTGATTACTGTAAACCATTTCATTTGTATGCAAGGGACAACTGTAAAACCATGGCCGCGGTCTGTGCCCAAGATCACGGAGGTAGTATGTGTCCCGTTGCATTATTATCCAAAGTAGTCCCTACTCCGGTCCAGGGGATGCTGGCGTGTCTCCAAAAACATTTGGCCCCTTGTGATGTGGCCGTACAGAAAGCATTCTCCCCTCCCACCCCTGCTGCATCCAGTAGTACACTGAAAACGAAACTAGTAAAACTGATAACACATAGCAAGTAAAAAGAATCGCAATGATTTTATATCTAGAGGTAATGCTTTAGCTGACAGGGTAGCAACAGTTGCAAGTGTCATTTTGCATCAGAAACTTAAAATCACACTGCCAGACATACATACAAAGATATATACAGTCTCTACAGAATAACTCTACAGTACCTAACAAAGCATTACATGAGCAGTTGCCTCCACCCACAGCTTCATTCACCTATTTAAAATTGATTTTACTCATATCCCAAAGACAGGATCAAAGCAATTGTACCTGTTGGTGATAGTAGACCAGTTCTCACGGTGGCCTGAGGCCTTTGTAACACAAAGAGAGGATGCTAAGACGGTAGCTAAAATATTAACTACCGAGGTAATACTGAGATATGGATGCCCATTGCAAATTAATTCTGATAATGGACCAGCCTTTATTAGTGCAGTAATTAAGGAACTGGTACAATGGCTACAGATAACCTGGAAATTCCATATCCCTTACCATCCTCAGAGTTCAGGCATAGTGGAAAGAATGAACCGCACTATTAAGGAGAAACTTACAAAGGCCCCTGCAGGTACATGGGTGAACTGGCAGAAATACTTATCTGCCATTCTAGCAGAAATTAAGATGACTCCTAATAAGTCTACTAAATTGTCCCCTTTTTGAGATTCTAATGGGAAGACCATTTCCAACTCCTTGGGTAAAAGGCCCACTTGTAATTATGTCTGGTGATCTTGATCTTATAAGAGAACAATATGTGCAACAATTGATTGATAAATTGAATAACATCTATGGTGATGTGTCTTCTCGCTTTCCTTTACCCTCACAGGAACCAACACATCCATTCCAGCCAGGTGACCTCGTCTGTGTCCTACCAGCCAGGTGACCTCGTCTGTGTCCGACAACTGAACAGAGCAAAGAAGGGAGGCTTCCCATTCGGATCACCGACTACCGATGTAGCAGTAACCAGGACTGCCGTCCTCACTGACTCACAGGACATCTGGATCCACGCATCACGTCTGAAGCTGTGTCCAAAGAGGGGTGAAGCAGGTGACAAAGTCCCAGTGAAAGCGATTGAAGACAGCGATAATAAAAATGTCAAACCTACTCCTGCATCCACAGAATGCATGCAATAACTTTCTCCTGTTGATGTGCATTATGCTCCTGATTTATTAGCCCTTTTGGACATTTCTTAATTGCCATTATGACCCAGACGAACTGGGACCACTAAAGTCTGTTTGTGGTAAACACAATAACACTCACACCAATACTAGTTCACCTCATAGGCACAAGAGATCCACACGTGATAACACAGTTATACAAAATCATTACTGGGAACGTAATACATTACAAGGATATGCTCACTCCTTTAACCTTTCCAACTGCTGGGTATGTGCACACGTCGTTACACATGGGGAAATGGGTATGCCTCTATTTGGCCTTCCAGCAGAAAATTTCACTCAAAGCCACATACTGTATATTAAAATGGCAGTACACAACCCCGCAAATGGAATTTCTTTACTTATGTACAATCAGCCACACCACTTAACTCTATATGGATGCAACACCTCATACGCACGTATTTCCCATCAAAATATAATAAGAGTGTTTAATTTATGTTAACCCACACTAACCCAGGATATAACTGTTTTAGGGCCCTAGGAAAATGTAAATATGTTGGTTGGTCCACTTGCTCCAATACCACACTTATTTTTATAGGACCTCCTCCCTTTCTGACCTGTATAAGAGTTGTTCACCTTGGAGCTGTAGAGGTCCCGGATGTCCCTACTTATTTTCTCTTTTACATAATATATCAATTAATGGTACTGGTTGTAACAGCAGTATTGGGTCCGTGTCTAATCTCTTCCATCTTATGCCGCCTTCTCCAGCCATGAATGTATACTTTATCTGTGGCAGGTACGCCTATCGATGGCTGCCCCCTAATTGGGTGGGCAGTTGTTATTTAGGTCAAGTAATCCCATATTTATACACAACCCCAACACTTCCACAAGGCCGCATCAGAACCATGAGGGATATAGAGCAGAAGTGCGGGTGGAAAATATTCCTAGACACTCAGGTATAACCTTCCCACATGCAGGCGTAGGGAAACTACAGGTAGAACTATCCATCCTTTCTCTACTAGTACAGAGGGCATTGAATAGCTCTGCTGAAGCAATTGGGAAACTAAACTAGGAGCAGGTGCAAATTTAGAATGGTCACTTTGTAGAATAGGATGGCTTTAGATTATGTTTTAGCTTCCAAAGGCGGTGTGTGTGCTTTAATAGGTAAAGAATGTTGTTCTTATATTGATGATAATTCTGTTTACTGTCATTACTTCCCTTGTACTCCTTTGTGCTTTTATTACATACTGCAAGGCTTTATTCCTAAGAATTTTCAGCTAACTACTGTGACTTAACACCACCTGGTCAAAGGTATATCTCATGTACTGATACCCTGGAGGGCCTATCACCTTCCAGTGTCTCAGCTCGCTTCCTATCATATATATACACCACTGCTTACATCCCAAATAAAGATCACGTTGTGATCTAGGAGGGGAACGAAGGGGTTAACATATTCTGCTGATGAAGGGGTTAACATATTTTGCTGACACATAGCCTAACCATAATATCATGTTCCTACCCTTGGGATGTTTTTCGACCTTACTAAAACACAAAACATTTCTAGTTGTTCTAGAAACAGACAAACACCTGATTATTTGTCCTTGTACCAACTAACATGACCCGTAAAGATGCTGCTAAAATCCGCCTTCTTTTGCAAGTATAAATTCTATGCAATGACGTAGCAATAAACGGAATTAGTACTGAGAAAGATTTTGTGTGTGTGTTACTTCCAGTACGAGTTCCACAGAATTCTGTTTGGGCCCTGTGTTTCTAAGCCGCCAACTACTGATTAGGAAGCCCCAACAGGTATCTGCATGTATTCTCTATAGAGATGGGCTTTATGGCAGAGTGGCCAGAAGAAAGCCATTTATTTCAGCAAAAAATAAAATGGCACGTTTTGAGTTTGCGACAAGGCATGTGGGAGACTCCCAAAATGTATGGAGGAAGGTGCTCTGGTCTGGTCTGGCCATCAAAGAAAATGCTATGTCTGGCGCAAACCCACCAAATCACATCACCCAAAGAACACCATCCCCATGTTTTTCAGCAGCCGGGACTAGGAAACTGGTCAGAGTTTAGGGAAAGATGGATGGTGCTAAATACAGGGATATTCTTGAGCAAAACCAGTACCACTCTGTGCGTGATTTGAGGCTTGGACGGAGGTTCACCTTCCAGCAGGACAATGACCCCAAACACACTGCTAAAGCAACACTTGAGTGGTTTTAGGGGAAACATGTAAATGTGTTGGAATGGCCTAGTCAAAGCCCTGACCTCAATCCCGTAGAAAATCTGTGGTCAGACTTAAAGATTGCTGTTCACAACCGCAAACCATACAACTTGAAGGAGCTGGAGCAGTTTTGCAAGAAGGAATGGGCAAAAATTCCAGTGGTAAGATGTGGGAAACTCATAGAGACTTATCCAAAGCGACTTGGAGCTGTGATTGCCACAAAAGGTGGCTCTACAAAGTATTGACTTGGGGGTGAAAAGTTATGCACACTGACTTTTTCTGTTATTTTGTCCTATTTGTTGTTTGCTTCACAATAAAAAAAAAAACATCTTCAAAGTTGTGGGCATGTTCTGTAAATTAAATGATGCAAATCCTCAAACAATCCATGTTAATTCCAGGTTGTGAGGCAACAAAGCATGAAAATTGCTAAGGGGGGTGAATACTTTTGCAAGGCACTGTAGAAAAACATTAATCAGAATGGCCCTTTAAAATGTTATGGCAGTGTGCTTACATTCTGTCTTAGAATAAGAAGTTTAAGTCTCAGGAACAGGCTTGTCCCTGGAGATTAACAATGCCATTATTTAGCTCTAGCAAATTACATGACTCCATAACGCTTAAAAATTTAAATACATTCATATCAAGTCACTCTTGTATAACTGGTCCAAGTGAGAAGTACATTTTCAGATTTCAGAAAATGTCTGCTCTAAAAGCAATAACATCGGCTTGCCAACTGTTTCATTTTTCCAGAGAAAGTCAGGGGTTTGAGACTGATGTCCTGTTCCAGGCTTCAAAGGTATATACAAGTGAGCTGAATGCATCTGATAGAGGAGAATTAGTAGTGTATGAAAACACGTGTTACATAGAAAAGTTCAGTTTACTTATAAAGTTGTTTGCACAAAAGTAAAATCCAGTGGTTCACACCCAAAGGATGCTTACATAAGCCAGGTACACAGGAAATACAGCAGTGTACCCACAGGAAGTACAGCAAGATACAAATTTTGACTTTTCTGGTACAGAGCACAGGAAGTAACTGTTGCAGTTCTTGTACGGAGCACATGTCAGAAGCCACTGAGATGAAGAATGATACAATGTATTATCATGACTCTGAATTTGAATGTTATGCTAATTGAGGTGGAGTTTTCTAGGGGTGTACACAATAAAATGCAAATGCCAAAAAACATCGAGAATTTTACTAACTGCAAGGTAAGCTAATTAATGAGGTTTTCATGCAAAAAATGTTTTCATACACTACTAATTTTCCTCAGATGCATTTATAACCCAGCTCACTTGCATATACCTTTAACTGTCCAGGAATATGTGGCGGAGGTGTTATATATTTGTGCAATTTTAATAATTTTTAAGAAAAAAAACACCCTATTTCTAACGTCATTCTGTCAACAAAAACCTAAAGAGCCTCCACAGTTCTGTATTTAAAAAAGTGGATCTGAGATATGAATAATTATTTCTTTTCTACACAACTTTCTACAATTTCCCTTTTTAGAATACATATTTTTTTATTTCTAAGCCCTACATAGACTGGGGAACATGTTAAAGTTTCTTGACTTTTCTCATACCACTTCCTGTAGCTTTTGTGATTTTTGGACGTTTCATCTTTGAAGGGAGCTACAAAAAACTGCATCTTAGTTTAGGAAAAACTTTACATGTTTGAGAGGTATATATCAAATTACCAACACTAGCAGCTGTATAAGCCACGAGCAAAAAAAGTATTTTTAAAGAGGGCATCATTTTTGAAACTCTTAGTATTGGAAGATCCATCTTGTCTGGCTTAAGCACTTTTTGATAGCTTGAAGTCTTAGATAATGTACTTATCTACTGAACAGTGAAGTGATAAGGATAGTGGAAGGAGCGAGTGGTGGAGGACAAAAGAAAAGTTAGAGTGGTCACCGGATTACAACTGACCTCTACATAAGAGCAGGCTCCCAAGGCTTTTTGTACAAGATTTTTTATGTTTTGTTTGTTTGAATTAAAAGAAATAGCACAATAGTTTCTCTAACTTATTATTACATTACAGAGGTATTATTATCACACTATATTATTATTACTACCACATATAAGGTATTATAGTATTGTTATTATTATTATTCAGAAATCCGACTTACATACAAATCCGACTTAGGAAAGTTCTCAGAAACAGATCTCATCTTTAACCTGGGGACCACATGTATGTATATATCATTGGATCTTTTGGTATTTGACACTGACCCCTTTTCCTCTTCAGATGTAACATACTTTATATTTTTGATATCAATTACTATATGCAAGACAAAGTAGTGTGCATGCAGTGTGTCAAATTTTGGTGTCTACAGAGTATGACCTATAACAAAAAACTGAAACACACAAATAGATCGCAGAGATGTATTTTCAATTCTGCCATATAAAACCATAACACTTTTGTGCAAAATAAACTCATAATACAAAAATGTCATTCTAGAAAACAGCTGTTTTGATTTTTATAATTACAAAAACAACTATTTAAATACAAAAAAAACTGACAGTGATAAAAAATAAACAAAATATTGTTGTAAAAATGTTGAAGTGGTTTCAAAATGAACAGTCCATGTTTGTTACACGTCAATGTTCTGCATTTTTTCACAAAAAAAAAATATTTAATGAAAGACATCAGTAGGGCATTTATCAAAGTGTTACTTCACTTTTGCTTGAGTGTTCTCCCCAACTGGGGGGTTTCTTGATAAATATGTGCAAGGCCACAGTAAGGCTTGTCTGAGTAATCAATCCCACATAGCTGTTATTTTTTCATATAATTCGTCTTACACAATCAGTTATCCACAGTGGCCATAAAATATTTGCCTACAGCATTTTGAACAGTTGACAATATAATGCTTTTTTCATAGTTGTTCGAGAATATTCAAAAACCAGCTAAAATCCTAAAACAAATAAATATATATTTTTGGAAACAATGATTGTCATATAGAAAGTTGCTGTTATCGGGCATTATTATTATTTAGTTGCATAGCAACAAAAGATACGCACTATAAAACTTTTCAGATGTATGTCCTTAAAAACCCAGTTTGGAAACTGCATCTAATGTCTAAACTTTATCTAATCTTGTTAGGTTTATACAAAGATCTTTTGGTATCAAGAAAAGAAAAGGTACAGTATTTATCAAACCAACTGTATTAGTACAGTGCGGATGGTCATATTGGTCTTGCAGAAAAGCTTGTGGCAGTGGTTGGTGGTTCCTTTTTAGGGGGCAACTGTAAAGATACTGTTCTTAGACCTTTCTTAGTGCCAAATGTTCTTCAGTAAGACACTTGGAGAATAAACCTTGGGTGCTCTATAAATCATCAATAACGATTTTTTTACTTGATCCTCTAAAAGAAATCAACATACAGTTCATTACATACATCATGGTACCCATTGCAGAGTCTGCTTTGTACCTTATGAGCTGAAGGTAGATATAGTATATAATTGTGTGCTCATATACACAGTTGAAATGTATATAATGTAAAAATCAATGTGAAAGGTCACTGTGTTGGATTCTTAGGCACAATATTTATTTTAAAAAATGTATTACAAAATAGGATGCCATACTGGTTTTGGAAAAAATAAGTTTGGTTTTAGTAGATGGTTCCTTATAGAGGGAACATTTTTCTGAGCACCAAAAGTTTATTTGGCAAAACTCTTAAATAATAAAACGTGTGTGTGTGGGAAAGGTCTATAAGTAGTAGTGTAGGTTGTTCCCCCTTGGGTCTCTACAAAATTCAACCAACATGCACAACAAAATAAATGTAATTATTTCCAGCATAGTACACTATTGAAGAAACCTGTACCCCCAGTTCTTAGTCTGCTTTGTATCCATGATACCTACATAAGTAACTAGCTGTGTGAAATAATGGTATATTATCGTTTCTATACACAATACCAATGTGTACAATATATATATATATATATATATACTGTATATATAAAGTGAAATGTCAATGGGTTGGATTCTTAGGCCCAAATCAATTATATTATAAAAGTACCAATTGCCATATTGGTTTTGACGGAAAGAAGGGATGTTGTAGTAGATGGCTGAATTAGATGGCCAACTGAAAAGTAACTCTTTGGAGGTTCTCCACAAGAGTTTTTTAAAACACCAATGGCTTCTTCAGCAAGATATTTGGGAAAAACCTTTGTGGGCTTTTGAAAGTTCTATAAACTATGTGTCAAGATTTAGTTTCAAATTGGACCTCTGAAAGAGCTCAACAAACATGCACAACAAAATAAATGCCATTACTTCCAATATGGTGTTCTACTGCAGTAGCCTATACCACCAGTTTTGAGTCCTAAGATATCTACATAAATACATTGCTGCATGTAGAAATTGCATATTAGTTAATGTTTCTATACACAGTTCCAATGTGCATTGTATATTTTTCAATGGGTAGGATTCTTTAGATTGATGAAAACAATTAGACACTTCACCCCTTGGAAGCCTTATTTTTTTTCTTAAAGAAGCAAGTTGAATATTACTAATGACTTTCTTTCTTGGATTGTTCATTGATGAGAATTGGATATTAAATAGTTTTCACTGGTTCCCAAGGCCAAGACAATGTCTGAAGGCTCTCTGGTCAGTAGTATTCTTTGGTAGACTTTCTAAGGCTAGGCAAATTTAAAAAATACTGCTAAATTACTATGAAAAAAACTGTATGTGGCTCTATTGAACGTGATAGACATTGGAGAGGAGTTGATTAACAGAAACAATGCCAATAATTATACCACATGTTCTAGACGCAATCATTGCTAGATGACAAAATCTTCAGAAATCTCTACTGTCCAGTCTATTTCATTGTTCCATTGTGAGAAATCTGATCATCCACATGGATACATTGTCACCACATTCTGAACTGGTTTGTTGTCCATCTGTTAGGCACAAATTCTAACTTCACAGAAGATACATGTAGGAAATGTCTGGTTATGATCTGGAATGACCTTAGTTCAATAAAAATATTTCATATAAAACTTTTTTATGTCTGTTATTTTTTACTGCATATAGTATTTACAAAAGCATTGTCAATTTACAATTCTGCTGAAACCATTGAATCATTATGAGCACGGATATCTGAGTCCCCTAGTAAAGATGACTGTTTTATGTCCATTTTGTATGATTTGTTGGCTTTACTTCCAAAAGATTGTACTGTTACATTTCCAGGGTGGCTCTGAATTGACATATGCGATAGTAAAGGGATATTGGCATCCTGGTTGGAGCCTGAAGATGGCAAGCTGGTTACATGGCCGGTGCTAGTCGATCCACTAGCACTGCTTGGTGAGCGACTCTTTGGAGGTGGGCAGTGCTGAATCACTCTTGGCGGCCCTTGTGGTTGGTAGTGAGCAGTTGGGAAAGCAGCATATCCTGGTGGAATAGGGTATCCATTAATTGGGATGAATCTCTGGTTTTGAGGTATGGGTGGCCCAATGAAACCAGCAATTTGGGCCTGTGGCATGGCTTGTGCTGAAAAAAGAAAATTAGGATAGCGTTGATTACTTAAGTTGCTAACTGGGCTAGCACTAAGAGATGTTGTCTGAGTGGTAGCATTCCCACCTGAGGGTGTAGTTGAGCTGGTGTGACTTGAAAGTCCTTCCCATGTTCGTAGTCTCATGTGAATGTCTTTGAATCTGGGTCTTCTAGATGGTATCTCCTGCCAACACTCTGTCATCAAGCTATATATTCTGGGTGGACAGTCTTCAGAACACGGCAACATCTGCCTCTTTCTGACCATTTCTATGACTTCTTGGTTGCTAAATCCATAATACGGCTGAAGACCAAAGCTGAAAATCTCCCACAGGACAACCCCAAAGGACCAGATGTCTGAATCAGAGGAAAATTTGCCATACATTATGGCCTCTGGGGACATCCACCGAATTGGTAGAAGAGATGTATTTTGAACTCTATAATAGTCAGCTGAATAGATCTCTCTAGAAAGTCCAAGGTCTGAAATTTTAACATGAAGTTGTTCCCCTACCAGTATATTTCGAGCTGCAAGGTCTTTATGGACGAAAAAATGACTTGATAAATACTCCATTCCTGCAGCAATTTGAACAGCAATATGTAAAAAATCTCCATGATCTAGACTAGATTTAACAGTGCCATCTTCATCACTACTACAACCAACATCAGAATGAGGTGATCTCATGATGAGAAACTCGTGAAGGTCACCTTGATTCATGTACTCAAACAGCATGCATACTGGCTGCTCCTGAGTTACAACCCCAAGAAGGCACACAATGTTTGGGTGGTGTAATTCTGCCATAAGGGAAGCCTCTTGCTGAAAGTCTGACCACTGTTGTGGATTAGTATAGTCCTTTAATGTCTTTATTGCAACAAGTTGAGCATGGTCCATTCCGGGTAGGTAAAGATGTCCTTTGTAGATCTTTCCAAATGCACACTCTCCAAGTTCTTCCATAAATCTCACAGCAGAAAGAGGTAGTTCTTTGGCTTTGCTCTGTTAATTGAAATAGAAAAAATATTATGTAGTTTCAAAATATACAATAATCTACATATAAATTACATGGAAAACGAATAAGAATGAATAAGACTAATTCTTTAGAATTCCTTCCGTTAGACCATAGAGCAGAGGTTATGTTGAATTCAGAGCTAATTGCCACATTTTTACATGTTTAATTTTTAGACATTTGTTTTTATAAAGTCTTTCTTTTTTTACCTCATATTTCTCCCCAGATGTTTAATGTTTACCTATAGATACTATGGCCAAGTAATAATCTACTTTATTTTTTCTTTTACAGAATTAAGATTAACGTTTTCTTAGAAAATAATATGATTTATTACTCTGATAACACAATATCTTTACCACTATATTCTTTATCAAGAAAATCATTTTGTTTCATGATCTGCTTATCAGATAAGTTAATCATTTTGATACTGTCTCTTTAAATGTATATGTACTTAATTAAAAGGCATACGTTTATTGTTTCATATTGAAGGTTTTGCTCTTAGACATTGTTCTTTGTACTATGTTGATGCTGACAAGCAGAGTACAGCTGTTTCTTGTTGCTTTCAATAGCTGAGGGGCCACACAACAGCAGTAATTAGTACCATTACCTTTTAAATTAACAATCTGTAGCATCCAATTCGTTTTTAGAAAGAAAATTAATCTATTTTGAACTGACCCCCACCCCTCTGCACCCATATTAAAAAAATGAAACCTTCAAAAACCAGTGTGTGTTACTGTCATCATGTATTCATTTGTTTCACGTACTACAAGTAAATAGTTATCATATAAAGGGACACAGCATGGGTTCAAGACACAATATAATCTATATATATATATAATTTTCTCTAAACACTTTTTTACCAGTCAGTTTGTCCGATCCACCCACTAACCATGGGCCCACATCTGTTTCCAATAGGCTGATTATTGCCAGTTATTACTGATCTCTGGCTGTATTGATTTCAATGTAAATCTGTGTGAAACCAAAAAGACTGAGGGCCTTGTTCAATTGCAAGCTTGCAGATTACGTTATACAGGCCATATGTCTGCCCAAAGCCTAAACCGTAAACCATGCAATCATAAGTAGCATTTCAGGGCATGGTCATGATCAATTAAGCAAGGCCGTAACTACCGATAGTAAATTAGACCGTCATCATGACATCAGTAAAACATGGAGGTTAAATGCCAATCGATTAGGGTTTAGATGTCCAATTTGCGATCAGACTCGCAATTTGCCAATGTACAAAATATTAGAAATTCATGAAGATACTGTTCTAGTCCATGTGGGAGTCCTGATATATATTAACTCATTGATTCCCGAGATTGATGTGACAACAATTTTTTTTATTGCAGAATTGCGAGCTTGAGACTGTTGTGCAATTAATTCTAACGTCTTTCATTGCTTTCCCTGTCTTTTAAATTGCAGTATTGATTTTTTATTTGCATTTACAGTGCAACGATCAGGTGTTTAACCCCCTTGGGAGTCCTATCTGGTACCCGTAGGATTTTCTTCTACATTTGCCATTTACGGATGTGAAAACATTTGCGGGCTTGAGGAATTGTAGCAATTGAATAGCGATTTGCGATTTCAGTGATTGTAACTTTTGCGGGCTGGAAAGATCAAAGGCTTAGATGGGTTGTAAGTTACGATTTTGACAACCGCAGGGATTTTCAGCCTGTAACCCATAGATCGTTTGTGGCTGGTAAAAGACGCTAATTGAATAGCAAATTAGTTTACAGGTTCCACTACTGGTTCCAGTAACTTACAATTGCTCAATTGAATAGGGGCCTGAGTGTACTCAGATCCCAGGAGTTATTAGCCTAATCAGTCTAGTGAACTCCCTGGTGCCCGAGCATGCTCAGTCTTTTCAATTTCCAATGGCTTTAAACGGAAAACAACAAAAAATTGACATGCTCAGTGTGCAGGTGATTGTTCAGAAGACAGTTGGCCTCAATAATTAATCACAGTTTCTCATTCACAAAATGCCAGAATCTCATTTTGTGAGTGGAGTGTAAGTACAGCAGAAAAACTAGCTGACTGACAGCTCAGGCAAACTTCAATGTTAGTTTACTGAAGAAAATGCTATTTTTAAATAACATTATGGCCCTATAGTTTTATATTATACCCTATTTGGAAACTCTGTTTCCTAAGCTTCTTCTACAAGTAGTGTTCAGAGAAAAGGATATAAATATGTGTAACTTATGATGGGCTAGTGATAGAAGCCCTCCACTGCATAGAGTACAATAGTACAAAAAATGAATAGTACATTTGTGATCCCATTTGAATGTCTAAAAAAAAGTTTAAAAAAATAGTTACTGCTCAGGTTTCCCAGAAATACAGTCATTGCACTACACTCTGGGAAATGAGGAGGGGACATGCAAATGAGACCACGGTACACTCTCAAATCCAAAACCACTTTTATACAAGGCTCCTTTTAGGCATATGCTTGCTGTATTACACAGCTTTAAGCAAGGCAAAGGATGACCGACCCAGTATATATACTGTATATATACTATATATATATATATATATATATATATATATATATATATATATATATATAAATAAATATACTGCATATATAACACCCAGATCCATCTGAAAGTTATAGACAGTCAATAATTTATGATATACATTTTTTTAATCCTCAGTAATATATACATTTGCCATAAATGAGTGGTCACAGCTCGACACATATAAATAATGTCCCACAAGTCGCTCTAATGACAGCTTTGTTACTGTAAACCTGAAGCCCTCTCAGCGCCCTCCACATTATCTCTGCGTTACCATAAATAGCATCCGTGGATCACATCTCTGTTCTGGAGACATCGAGCCACTGAGTGCAATTAAAAACTAGAAACTGTTTATCGACTAAAGTCCATTTCTCTGACTGTTTCTCATATAAACAATTTTCCAGCTTAAAGACTTTAAAATTGTAAACAGCCCCCTCTTCCTCACTGTGGGGTCTTCTAGGAATTCATTCAGTGTTAGAGAGTAATGGGCCCCAGAAGCGCATCTCCGCGTCCCAGGATTTCAAACAACTTGTACTGTGTACTACCCCAATCAAAGACATGTCAAAATGTACTTTAAAGTGACACAGCAAAGGTCCAAGATATTGTCGAAATCAAAGAACAAATATAAATAAATATAATTCCAGTTAGGTGTTAATAATATTTTGAGTGGCAGCATTAGATAATAAATTGTGAAAAGTGATTTCAAGGTTTATGGATTATTTTTTATGTACTTTTATTGTATTAAG
The DNA here is from genome assembly GCA_027410445.1 of Discoglossus pictus. Taxonomy (NCBI): domain Eukaryota; kingdom Metazoa; phylum Chordata; class Amphibia; order Anura; family Alytidae; genus Discoglossus; species Discoglossus pictus. The sequence goes on from CM050170.1 coordinate 160,642,242, forward strand.
TGGTTCTTATAAGCTGTTTTTCTGCATACAATTGCACAACTTGTACCTCTGCCCTCTATAGCTCCTGCAGCTCATGAATACACAGGCTGTGAAAAGCAGTGTTACAAATGAGCCAGTCAGTTATGTCTCTAAAGTAGTATGTTGCAGTATGATGCCACTGATTGGTTACTATGAGGCAGTGCAACCCTTGTACTTAGAAGTACACTGTCTTCATGAGCTGCAGAAGGGTCAAATTGATTAGGAATTATTGTAGAAGTATTATACAGAAAAAAACAGTGTTTATAAGCACTTCTCAATAAAATAAAGTACATAAAAGTAAATATATACACAGGTTATATTATATTATACACAGGTTATATCCCTAATGAAATCAAGAAGCCTTCCATGTCCATGTTTAAGTATAAATGACATGAAAAAGTAGTCCCACTCTCCTAACTACTGTACACCAGGGGCCTCATTCAATTGCGATTTGGCCAATTGAATAGGGCTCTAAAAAAGCACATAGCATATTTTTTTACAGAAGTTTTTAGTAAGTAAAGACCTTGCTTTTGGATAAAAGTTCACTAACTAAAAACTTCTGTAAAAAAATGCTATGTGCTTATTTAGAGCCCAATTCAATTGGCCAAATCGCAATTGAATGAGGCCCCAAGTGATTATTGGGGGTGATATGCCACAAGAGCCTGTCCTGTCCATATAGATTTGAATAATGACAAGACTATAATTATTTATCCAACAGGGCACGCTCTTATGGCTGCAATAATTGGGACCTTTGCTTTGTCATTTTAAGAAATTTAGCATTAGCATTTTTATTTTGTCGTTTCAAAATCTGACTTTCAAGAAACACACAGAAACAAAAAGTAAATCCACAAAAAAAAAGACTAAAAATAAAAAAAATCTAATCTAGACATTATTCTTTCATGTAGAAAATACAAACTTTAATCAAAATCTGCAATGAAGTAGTGTCATTTGGCAACTCAACAAGTAATTACTCTAACAGCAAATGTATGAGCAAGTTGTTATAAAATTTAATTCATTTATGAAGCACAGAAACAAGTGTCATGATACTAAAAGCTATGGTGTGTCTTATTAAACACAAATTACATGTCCTTTGCTTGAACGTGCCATCTTAAAAAATCAAAGGTCTCAGAATCGTATAATTTCAACTATAGATAGTTGCAGATATTTTAACAAAATAATGCTATTTAAAGTAATTAAGGGCTCTGTAGACCACCCCAGGCTTACTGGTTTGGTGGGAGGAGCCTCTTGACCCAGCAGGACCGGCGTATGGTAATAGGAAGAGGCTAGCTGGGTGGTGGAGCCATTAATAGGCTCTTCTGGCGCCATTAGTGCCTTTATGCCCCCAGCTAGCCACGTGTTAGGATACCCACCCACCCGTCACCAAAATGTTGAATGGTATTAGGCGGCTGTTGTTTGTTCTAGGTATGATGATTGATGCTTATAGTATAAAAAAAATATTATGTTTTGTCACAGCGGCAGATGGCGAATGGAGTCGTCTTGACACTGGTGAAGTGGGTGAGATCCTATTCTACAGTGGTACTGCTGTTCCATCACAGAAGGCCCTGGACGAGGGATCAGGGTGTAGGGTGTACTGTCCCTGGCCAGGCTCTATTTATTTATTGTTTATTGATTATGGTTATTACATAATTTGTGATGCCGATATGTGATCGGTGTCTAATTATTATGGTTTAATATACCGACTGGGCAGTGCTTGGGTCATGATTTTCTTACAGTAATCTTACATTGATTCTCTACATTTTTACTTGTCAATAATGATTTGTAGTCCAAAAGCCAAGTCTTTGCTTTTATCTTTGTGCTATAGTGTAATTATAAGTAATCACTACTAATTACTCCTTGGGATCTATATATGATCAGACTGTTTCTATTAAAAACTGAAAACAATGGCCTCCATCCAATTGAGCCAATTGTAGTTACAAGAGCCCGTAAAATAATTTGCTATTAAATTGGCAGGTTAGAAGCTCAAAAAATCCCTGCGGTTGTCAAAATAGTAACCCCGACTTATCTAATCCTTTGATCTTTCCAGCCCGTAAATGTTATAATCGCAAATCACTATTCAATTGCTACAATTCCTCAAGCCTGCAATTGTCTTCAAACTCGTCAATGACAAATGTAGAAGAAAATCCTACGACCTGATCTAGAACTGTAAGTGCAAATAAAAAATCAATACTGCACTTTAAAAGACGGGGAAAGTGATGAAAGACATTAGAATTAATTGCACAACAGTCTCAAACTCGCAAATCTGCAATAAAAATAATTTTACGTTTTATTTATTTATTAATTATTTATTTTGTTTTATTTCCCTGTTATATCATTCTCCCACATGGACTAGAACAGTGTCGTCATTCATTTTTATTATTTTGTACATCGCTGGATTGTGAGTCTGATTGAATATCGGACTTCTAAATGCTAATTGTTTGACGTTTAACCTCCATGTTTTACTGATGTCATGATGATGGTCTCATTTACTATTCTCTGTTTCTAAATCGATAGTTACAGCCTTACTTATTTGATCATGAAATGCTACTTACGGTTGCATAGTTTACAGTTTAGGCTTTCAGCCATGTAGCTGCAGGCTTGTTCAATTGAATCGATCGTAACTGTTGCAATTAAATGAAAGCCTAAGAACATTAGTAGCTATGTAAAACATTTTAAATACCTTTCATTTATAAGAAAAGTTTTAATTTTAGCAGACTCTGCGTGTGCCTGGTGGCTTCCATATTGGACTCACAGGCTGTATTAATTCTTTTTTTTTTTACCTTCGAAATAGTATTTTAGCCCTCTATAAATTCAAGTTCTTCAAAAGAGATTACTGTAAATTTGTCTCTTTAGTCGTTTTTTAATTATTCATTTTTCTTCAAACTATTGGAGAAACATAAATGTCATCAGAAAATGAACCTAAATATTGGAATATGGATTCAGTTAAATATATGGTAATAGTAGGAAAATGGCAATGTTGTGGAGTAACAGCTGGTTTATATTATCCATATCCTTAAGGCCAAACTTGTTTAGGTCTGGTGTATTGTAAATTATATTTAAGTAATGAAAGTGAAATGACCTCTGTGTGACTTTAGAGAAGATTTGCCTGTTTGAACCACCATTATGGAACCCTATTAAAGAAATAATGATTTGGCACTACGTTTTTTTCTTAAGCCAAGTTGTCCTGACTTAATGTGTTTAGTTTTGTTTGAGGATTATGTTTCGTATGACAATGTACAAAATGTTAAGTGTAAAACAAAAATAACAATAAGGGGTGGAATTGAGCCAGGGTAAACGAGTCAAAAATGTATAAAATAAATCCACGTTATCTCTTAATCAGTGTCTTCCAGATATTGAGCACCCTGCTTAACATATCTTAAAATTAAATCTGTTTATTTTTTTATCTTTTTAATAAGAGGTATATCAATATCTGTCTGCATTTAAATATCTTCCTTAATCCCAATTCATTATGTTATATTAACACTTATTAACTTTGCCTGGGGGGAGAGAACGTATAGTTAATGCCAGCAATATCATGTATTGTTTGCTTTAGCAAAGTTGCATGGCTACTTAAAAGGCCAGTGTAAGCCCTTTTCATGTTAAATCTATTTTTTTGTTTGCCATTAAATAACATAACATTATAAGTAGGAAGTTTCCAATCTCGTAGGGTGCTTTGAAAAAAAAAAACACTTTTTACAAAACTTAAGGCTCAAAACAGGGCCCTCCATTTTCTGCAGTTGTCAATATTGTATATTTCCTTGTTGTTACCCCCTGTACAGTGCTACAGAATATGTTGGAGCATTACAAATAAAATATAAGAAGAAGAAGAAGAAATAAATGTGTAAACAGCAGCAAAGCATAGCTTTAGCCAGAAAATATAATTAAACAACATGGCTTATATATTAATTTCCCAATCCCTGTATATCTTACCTTTGGTTTATAAGCATTTAGCATAGACATTTCCACATTCTGGCCTCGTACATGCTTGGGTTGTCTTTGTACAGGTGGGGATGCAGCTTTTTGGTTATTTCGGCAGATACAAATAAAGAAGAATAGTAACGCGATAGCCAGGGGGATGGCGACACTCGGTACCAATATGTAAAGTATTTCCATTTTGCTTTTTTCTTTGGAGTCTTTGGAGTCTGATTTGGAAGAAAAATAATAATACAATATTTTAATATCATCCATATATTTATTTGTTATATTTACCAGTGTTCAAATATAATGAATCTCACATTAGATTTAGAGCATCATGCCTGTATAGAAAAAATGTATACACAATGTGAAGTGCAGTCCTTCAATTTACACTATCAGTGGCCTCTCTCAAGCAGCATGTTGGAGAATATTGACACTGATTGGTCACTATGAGACAGTGCAACCCTTAGAAGCTCACTGTCTTCATGAGCTGCAGAGGCCAAAACCAGTTAGGAGCTACTTGTAAGATTTTAGGCAGAAAAAAACAGCTTATAAGCATTTCTTAATAAAATGTACACAAAAGTAAATAGATACAGAGGTATATTATATTCCTAATGAAATCCAGAAATCTTCAATGCCCCGTTACATAAGTTTCACTTCCATCATGGGAGCATGTACTCAGGGCCGGATCTACCCCTTTGGAGCCCCTAGGCAGTGAAGTGGAGGAGCCCCTGAGAGTAAGTATGCAAGGTATGCACTAACAAATGTTTGCCTTTTCTGTGTGTGTAACTCTCTTGTTCTAGGTGGTTATCCCCTAGTAGGCAGTCTATGGACTGAAGCATCTAATTTTTTTAATCCAGGAACTATTTTTTTTTTAAGTGGCGCCCCTTCATGGGAAATTCCCCTAGGCGACTGCCTAGTTTGCCTAATGGGTATTCCGGCCATGCATGTGCTGTTAGTTTATCGGCCAACAAATTCACTAGAATTTAAGATAGTACCAAGATTAATGAAGATATGGCCACGTCTACGTGTCCTACCTGAATTACTTAAAATTCTTCATTATAATAATACAAAGGGGAGTGTTCAGTACTTTCACAGGCCAACTGATCACCTAAGCTGCTTAGCTCACAGCCAAGAAGAGTGTTAAGGTGATCAGATTGATCTCAGAAAAAAAGGATCATGCTGTGAATACAGTAGGTGATGTGGGAGCACCTCACACATATTCATTTTTTGATAAAAATATATTCAAGCAATTTGCCTATTTACCTAATTACTTACATTTAAATTAATAAATGTATACTCTCAGTGATGCTTTATACTATACATTTAAAAGTTTGTCTAAAATATAGTACACCCTTAAAAATTACCAATTGACTTGATCATTTAAATATTATTTTAAAGGACCCCTGTATTCCTTTTTCCTTACATTTTAAAAACAAGTGCATTTTAAGTGTAGTATTTCTTAAATATTAGACTATGGTGGTCTAAGTTTTAGTACAAAGGACGGATATACCAATGGGAACATGCAAACAACACCATGGTAGTATTCCTAAAAAAAAACAAAAAAAAACTATGTTATTACTATGGATATTGGCCACAAGGTCACCATATAGGAAATGGCGAGTTATGAGCTCAATTACCGCCATAACTGAGCCCCTTCCGCTATATCATTGAGGATATTTTCTTTCCTTGTAAACAGTTATAGCAGAAATATTTGATGTAATTGCTCCAGTTGCCCAACAGATGCTAAAGTGGTAACGCTTGTCTTGTTTGGGGAATTTCCTGTTTTAGATGCTGCGGCTTTGGTTACCAGCCCTGCAGTTCTTCCCTGGCAGAGATTTCTTTTCATGGGTTACAAAGACGTTCTATGTGAAGCTCGCACAGTAGTACATAATACACACAAGTAAAGCTTCTTTACTTCACATTAAAACAACAAACAACCACACATTTGTTTCATTTGTGTAAATATATTTCTAAGTACTTTGTACACTGGAGGGCTTCTTTCACTAATTGTCCCACCATAAACATATGGAAATTCTGACACGAAGTTTCGTAATCAGATTCACTGCATGAGTTAACAACCAGCTTCAATCCGATGAGTCCCACAAGGACGAAACAGATATCTGGGGGTAAGATAGTCCACCCTGTGCTTTGGTTAAAGGGATATTATAGTCTAATATCTTTATTATTCTATGTTAAAGAACTTGTTTTGACAATGAACAAAACTTTAAAAGGTAAAAATAAACTTCAAGTATACTGCATATTTATACACCCGTTCTGTAACGCGACCTTGCCGTGGTGAAGGGGCCTGTGTACGTCAGTGAAGCTGTGAGCTAAACCATGTAGGGTCACCCAAGATGGGCAGGTCAGACAAATCACAGTATACTGGAGAAGGAACTGGCAGCCCACTCCAGTATGTTTGCCATGAAAACCTTATGGACAAGCACAACCAGACACAAGCTGTGCCTGGTGTGATGACATCCATAAAGTAACGGACAACAAATATTTCTACATATGTATGCTATCCTGGCCATATCCATCCTTGTCATTTAATACAGTGGTTTACAACTACTGACTATTAATGAAAGGCTACTAATTATCTGACAGTGTGGGTGATAAAGAAGAAGAACATGCCGAGATGATACATACTAGAATAAAGACTTTAACATTAAAATTCTCTTTATTTTCATTTATCCAACTGGGCACACTCTTCTAATTACTTCCACTGTGAGCATTAATTAATAGACCTTGATAAGGAGTTAGAGAGAGTGAAGCCTTGTATATATAATTTATGCTTAAAATAGCTAACTTTCAAGCTCAATTAATTAACACTTCAATTCAAACTTTTACAACAACCAATTGAAGTTTTATTTATTTATTTGTATACTTTCAATCTCTGCAAAAACGAGGGATAACTTTAATGAAATGGGTCCTATCCTGTTATGGTTACGGCACCAGTGCCATATCATAGAGTCAAGGCGTAGGTAAACTGTTAGGGTCAGGGTTAGGGTGAGGGTTAGTTTAAGGGTTAGGCTACCAAGCTTAGAACTTCTCTAACATCAGCAGCGCTACAAAATATCGGCAATGCCATTTAGTGCTTGGTTTTGGCACTGCAGCGGTGGACGTGTGCCGTAACCATAACGGGATAGATCCATGAAATGTTGTCAAGAAATTGTGAGCTAGCAATCATGCCTACTTTTGTGAGTCCCATATGCAATGAATATACAGGTAGGTTAACTGGCTCACACAAGTGTTGTCTATAACAGTGGTTCCCAAACCTCTACTTTAGACCCACCAGACAGGTCATGATTTAGGTAAAACACAGTGTGAACAAAGGTGAGGCAACTAGTATTCAACAGGCAGTATTCAAATTGCTTCACCTGTGTAATCACACAGTGTTTTACCTACATCATGGTCTGTCAGGTAAGTCTTGAGGAGAGGTTTGGGAACCACTGGTCTATAGGATGGGTCATAATATGAGTCACAAGCTCTACAGGGAGCTGTAAAATAATACTTTGGATCTATCTCTCTTTGCCTGCGCATTTCTTCTCCAGCATTGACAGATGCAGTTACAGGTGCCATCCGCCAGAGGGCAATGTTAGTGTTTGGGCACCATCAAGTTCCAGGGAAGGCAAAGAACTATTCTCCCCTCCGACGTGGTAAAACTCGACGTTGCTGAATCGACAGTGAGGCCATCGCTATGTTCGGCGTGGGCACTCGGTCCCCCAGAGCCTCAGGCGCGTCTCTCATAGCTCAAGGCCTGTTCTGTCGGCGCGCCTTATATGCTAAAATCGGCAGCACCATCTGTCGGACCGGAGGCAAAACTGCAGCTGTCAGATTTTGCGATGGTGAATAGGGAAAGGACCAATAGTTTTGTATCTAAGAGTGAACGCTTTGTCAGAAAGATCTTTTCATTTTAATGAACAGGAACCAAAGTGGTCTCACTGCACCTGAAAATCCGTATATGCATGTCTTCATCCAGAATTCCTAGAGCGCAGTGTAAACAATGCATTTCTTGGCATTTTGTTGGGAAAAAACAATGTATATTAACGGCCCTGGTGGTCTGGCCGTGTCAGTGCCCCCGATTTTTAAAGTGGTACACTCATGGGTGCTGACGGCCAGACCACCTTGTTCCGCCCTCCTGCATCACCTACGCACGCAGGGAAGGGAACCAGGAGGATGGATGCGCGGATCGGGGTTGCCGCTTTAGGCACTGAACATTAACCCCGAGCCACGCTCGGGATTACCGCTAAGGCGGTTAATGTAGATATACATGGGTAAATGATGCTGCATTGAGAAATAAAGAGTTATTACCGCAAGCTGGAATATCACACAGCTCGTGCTCCACATTTTCATCCAAGGTAAAGCACCAGGGTGCTTCTCTCTGGTTCCCCGGGTTCCTGCAGTATGAGTGTCCTCCGTTCAGTTCTTGATAACGGATTGCATTAAAGGTGTGGACATGGGGGTGCTGAGAATTCCAGGGCTGGCACTGGCGCCCAGACTTTGTTGCACTCACTGTGCCACGATAATCCTCTCCGGTGCTATTGTAGCACTTGTGATCTGGAGAAAACAATTAAAAAAAAAATATGTACAGGTAATGAAGGGAAAAAAAATAAACCAATAAGTTACATTCTGAAACAGCTACGCTAAAAAATGCATTTTGACCACTTTTTACAGTTTTCAAATATTCCTATTATTTTTGTTTATTTGTGTTTATTGTTTATAACGCGCCAACATATTCCGTAGAGCTATACATGGGTTAAGTTCAAGGCAAAAAACAATAGCAATATTAACACATTGCAAGGTATGGAGGGCCCTGACTTTAAGCTTAGAATCCAGTGTCCATAGTGCTGTCTCCAAAGTGCCTTGCAAGATTGAAAACTTGCAAACTTACAATCTAATATCTTGTTATGGTCTCCACCCCAAATACATTCATTGGGGACACAATGATGTCAATTTACTGGAGACTTGCTATGTTGAACTTGTGCCCCTTGGCAGCAGGAGTATACTGTGAGACATTGGTTGACATCATATGTAATCTTAAACCACTGTCACCTCGTAAACCCCCACACCCTCCACTTGATGACCTTATCAGGGTGGAAACAAAGACTTAACAGGAAGTTGATACTTTAATCTTTGAAACTGAATTTATTTTTATATATTGCTATCATATATATCATTAAATAGGAATTCTATTAACATTCAATGCATAACTAAAATAACTAGGGCATTACAGTGGCCCTTTAAGTGAGGTTATATTGTTACAAAACGCATCACGTGAAGCAATGTAGAAGAAAAAATACACTAAGTACAAAAACATGATTGTGTGTGTGCCTGTGAAACTGGCCTGGTTTTGCATGTGGTTGGTACATTGGCAGCAGATAGGGTGTAATTTGTTAAGTTTAAATCCAATACAATTTTTGTTGGCACTCAGAGAAAGGAAAACCTTGAGGTGAACTGTAGGAGTCGGTAATTTCAGCTCGATGAGATCAGTCCACCGTACTTACTTTTATTGATGGGCTCTTCCATTGGAATTCCAATCCGGATACATTTACTGGCCTCGGGGCTATCTGGCTGGGGGAGGTCCTCACAGTTGGGCAACTTTAATCTCATTAGAATCATAGGGTTTGACCTGGCAAAGATGTATTCAGCCTGACAAAGAACATTTTCCAGAATCTCGCACTCATCCCTGCACAGATCACGAGGTTTGGGAGATGACGAGGTCTCATCGCAGTATGGGAAGGCGTAGTGGCAAAGAGACGGGATTGCAAACTCGGAACACTTGTCAGAGAGATGGTTGGAGGTACCAATCATGGTAAAGGCAGCTAAAACAAAAGAGATATAAGATAGATGTTTCAATGCATCACGTAATACAACCAAATGTGAAACAAAAATGCAAAGTATACGTATAAATAAATATAATTTGTTGCTATTAAAGTGTTTGAGTGGCAGTGTTAGATAACTAAGCTGAAAATGTTGGTTATACATGAAAAGATCCTTCATCGCCACTAGGCACGGAAGAAAAACTGCTACTGATTAATTCATTGATTAATTATCTCTCACAATAGGCATACTAAGGAAGAACTGCATGCCCAGATGGGTAAATAATAATAGTCACAAAGGGCCTCATTCTATTAGCGGCCGCAGCCGTTGCGGGGCCGCAAGGACCGGCCGCAAGCTATTCAGCTATTCTATTCCCTTACGGCCGGGGATTCCGGCAGGCTTGCGGCCGGTGCCTTGCTATCTCTTGCGGCCGCTCGCGCCAGAGGAAAGCCTTTGATCTAAAACGGCCGCAAGAGTTTCGGCCGTAAGAAATTCCTATTTGCAATTCAATTGCTCCGGGAAACCTCTCTGCAAGGCTAAAAGCGAGCCGCAGCTTACTTGCAGGAAAGAGGTCCCGCTAGCACCAATTAAGCACATAAAATAGCTCAAATAAAGCCATCCTGCACTTTGAGAAGACTATAAAGGGATTTTAGGTGTTAGAAAAAATAGCACATAATTATCCTGTACTCAAATCCGTAAAATATTTTATTTTTAATATCCGTAAAATATACATGTAAAAAGTCCAGAGTGCTTGGAGCACTTCAGACCCGCCCACGCCGCAGCCGGAGAATAAACAGTTAATTTGAACTCGGGTTTGGGCTGATGTGCAAGTTTGAGAGTGGGTTACTTTTAATCCTCATGTCCCCCAATATGATCCCTAGCATTTACAGAGCTGTACAGTGCAGGCTTGAATTTATTTTTGCGTTTTTAGATTTCACAGCTTACGGCCGGTTTCAAGATATGCGGCCGGCCGTAAGAGGAGATCCTTGCGGGGCCGTATAATAGAATCGCGAGTTAACAGAACCCCCGCAAGGAATCGCAGCCTTACGGCCGATTTACGGCCAATAATAGAATGAGGCCCAAAGTACCGTAATTTAACTACTTCACATACCTAGTAAAATCCAGAAACCTTCCATATTTCTTTAAATAATCTCTAGGAAAGCTTTAAGCATTTCTCCAGAATTGGTTTAAATTCCATTACAGTATTCCTTCCAACCACTTCCGCTAGAAGGCAATTCCACATACCCACCATCATTTCAGTAAAGTAGTATTTTTCGTGTGGTTAATAAAGTGTGGGAATTCAAAAATGCTTGGGGTACCATTTATATGAGAGGAGGTCCAAGCTCTGAGGTTTTAAAGGATGGAGCCCAGACTGGGTGGGCAAAATAGTTCATGCAAATATTTATAGAGGAGTAGATAAAAAAATAAAAAAATTAAGTTATTAAAACTACCTTTATATTATAATTGATTGATAATTAACGCATAAAATCAATCAGAATTTATAGATTCCAAAAACCTTATTGTACTCTGTCCCAATTAGCCACTGAAACATGCTTAAAAGCCGTTCTCTGAGATTTTATACAATCCCAAAATTGTAGCTTACTGAACCGGTGGTTGGATAAAAAAACAGGAAAGATTGGGTTGGTTTTAAAAAAAGTAAGAGATGTATTTAACATCCAACTCATGAAAATGTATTTTTAGAGCAGACAAGAAAATAATCGAAACATAACTGCATCCCTCAAACTACAATTGCGGCACAATTCTAACTTTTATATTGTTTTGGTAAGTAAATACATACAAAATAAATAATGCAAACAGAGATTTACTGTCGAAAAAAATGATAATAATTTATCAAACACAGGAAAATTTCCTGAAAAAATGTAAATTATGTAAAACTTTTTGACTGGTAATGAAAAATGTGCTAAAAGGAATCCCATATGTATAATATGCTCTTATGAAAAATTAGAATTCATCATTGGCAAAATCTTTTTTAGGTTAAACATTAAAAACAAACCTTAAAGGGATATGGATTTTACAAGGTGTATTATATACCTGTAAATCTATTTGCTGCTATGTACTTTATTCTATTAAAATATATAAATTGCATGCGAGTAGGAACCTAATATAATCTGAGGTGGACAAGGTTTAAAGAGACAAAAAAACTGTGGCCCTGAGTGGTGCAATTTCTCTAGAGGCCAAAACTGGTAATGCATGACTACGTTTAATTTTGCTCTTTTTTGTGTCCCCTATTCAAGAGTATTTGTTCATTGCTTTATTTGCTGACCCGATGTTGTCACTTTTCTTACAATACTTTTTTATGTATCCAACAAATACATATATCATACAGTACATCTACACCACCTCTATATTGGAGGAATAGATCCTCTTTTCAGAGGAGAACCCCCAGTCCCACTTAGCCTCACAAATCTCCCTCCTTTGCAGGTCCTACATTTAAACGGATATGGAAGGCTCCTGGATGTTACTAGGTATATAATATACATGTGCATCTATTTACTTTTATGTACTTTATTTTATAAAGAAGTGCTTATAAGCTCTGGTTTTGCTACTTAAAATCAAACAAATATTCCCTGTATGCAGACACAGACTCTGTAGGGATGGATGTGCAGTGTAGTGTTCTAGCCTACCAGGGACAACGTCTCAGTATAATGTTGCAGAATGCTGCTGAGAAATGTTTACTGGTAGGTTAGGACACCCTTCTGCCCAGTCACTACAGCACAGTCTGTGTCTTTCTCATTTGCAGCGGGCAGATCCATACAGGGACTATTTGATTTAATTTAGGCCAGAAAAACAGGATTTATATGCACTTCTTAATAAAATAAAGTTTATTAAAGTAAAATAAAGCACAGGTGTATCATAAGCCCAGTAAACTCCAGAAACCTTCCATAACACTTCAATTGTTCAAATTATTATATTACTATCCTCTATCTGATAGTATTAAATCTCAAGACTCCTTCCTGTTGACAAGAGCCATGCATATATACACTGTTACCATGCTCTTAAAGGCATTTCTAAGTTTCCTGTATGCAAACATTATTTTTGCATGAACAAATACCAAAAATAATAATTTACAAACTCACCCTGATGTTTGCAAAATCTTTTCAGTTTGCAAGCTTTTGTTAGTTGACACCCCTGAAAATCCCTGCTAAGATTAGCATAACATTCATAATTTGTTTTGGCCAATCAGGAGAAAGAATAGGTTAAATTATACATTTGTATCATACTCTGGGGTTCCTGTGTTGCAAAACAGCCTTGGATATGTAGTCTCTTTCTCTATCATTGTGCTCTGGTTCAGCTGTGAGCTCAAACCCCACCCAACCATGTGATTCCATCCAGCAGCAAGTACTTCCTTTGAAAGGTAAGGCTCTGTACCTGGCTGCATTCCTGTGTGTACTTGGTTATGCAAGCTCCATGTGGGTGTGCAAAGATGTAATTTACTTTCCTGCCTATAACTTTGGAAGTACACTGAACATATCTATATAACACATATTTTTCTGATAATCACTGCCTGTTTCTTACCAAACATTTGAAACCCAGGAAACTTATATATACCTTTAACTGACATGTTTTTCACCTCCCACTTCTTAAGACAGATACGTTCACAGACAGCTGGTGGTCTTCAGTTCAGTCATTGAAAAGTAAAGGACTGCACATAACAGCAAATATATTGATGGCTGTTTTAATTTATTTTTATTTACTAACAACTTTTTGCTTGCTATCAATTTTACTTCCTCAGTTTCCTATTGAAGGAACACAAAAGCTTTGAATCATATTTTTTATAGCTCTCCGCCCCCCCCCCACCCTCTCCGCTTCTTTATCGGTCTAAAAAAAATATTATGTTGTGTTTCTTTTTCTTTTTTTTTACTTTGTTTATCTCTTCTCTTTTCTTTTTATTTGATCGGTGCTATTTTTTATTTTTATTTTTTTCATCTAACATCATTGGATTGTTATATTTTATTTATTTTTAATGTATTTTCTCTTGTTTTGTCTTATTGTTCTCTTTAAAGTAAAATGTATTTAATATGTTTCTGTAAAAGGTATTATTAATTTATGTTGTAAGAAACTTTTGTCAATAAAAAGAAAAAAAAAATGAACCATATTTTTTCACTAATACATTTTATTTTGTTAATGCAGATATATATACTTATTTGCTATTAACTGTTGTCTCATTAAAGGTATATATATGCATCTGATGGGGGAGGATTAGTAGTGTATGATTACATTTATTTGCATGCACTATGTTTTTTTAACTTTGCATTAAAAAAAACTGTTGCAGGTGATGTTTACACCCCCAGTATTGAGCTAGGCTCCTGAGAGGGTTCATTTTTGTAAAAAAAAGTACCCTGTCTATGGCCCTCATTCAATTGCGATTTGGCCAATTGAATAGGGCTCTAAATGAGCACATAACATATTTTTTTTAGTTAGTAAACATCTATCCAAAAGCAAGGTTTTCACTAACTAAAAACTTCTTTAAAAAATATATGTTATGTGCTTATTTAGAGCCCTATTCAATTGGCCAAATCGCAATTGAATAAGGGCCTATGTGAGCATGCTCAGCTTTGCAGCCAATCAGCAATGCTGTATGCAGCCAGCTAGATGAGGCTGCTACACTGGGTCCTTAAGGGACCATAAATTGAAATTCAAGTAAAAATGCTTAAGGGGTTACATGGTTGTTCTTTAGACATACACCCTCTCCTTGATAAATTCTGACAAATTATAATTGTACTGAAAACAAATATTTCAGCTTCTTCTTCCTATTCTAATCTGTCTTTTAGGTGAATGAGCATTTGTGCTTGATTTATGGTCCTGCAATTAACTGCAAAGTTTGAGGAAGAGAACGTTCACGGCCTCTGTGCATGTGTTTGTGTGAGTGCATGTGTCCATGCAATTCACTGGGGCTGGGAGAGATCTCAGGGGCAATTAACTGGGGCTGGGAGAGATCACAGGGGCAATTCACTGGGGCTGGGGGAGGTAATGGGGTAAATCACTGGGGTTGGGGGGTTTCAGGGGCAAATCACTGGGGCTGGAGGAAGTTTTACCTGGCATGTAGATAAAAGAAACAATCAGAGAATGAAGGGACACAGAACTTGTTATGGTTATTACAGAAATCTAAAGGAAAGAAGCAGCTAAATCCACAGACCCAAAAAAATAAATGTGTTATGTATGCTAATTTTCACTGGGATTTTCAGGGGGTGTCAACATTGATAGAAAACAGTTTGCAAATGCAAGAAATTCAGCAAACTTTAGGGTAACTGTTTAAATGTTTATTTTGGTATTTTTTCATGTAAACTATTTTTTTCATACACTATTAATTATCCTCTATCAGATGAATTCATAATCCAGCTCACTTGCATATACCTTTAACTGTTCAACACTTACAAATGTTTAATTTTCAAACAATAAATTCATTATAACAACTGTCAATCAAGTAAAAAAGCTTTATTTTCTAACTTGTGAACTATAACATCTTACATATAAACTAAAGTTAGAAGCAATACGACTTGATAAAGAGAGGTGCAACTCTCGAAAGCTTGTCACTTTAAACCAGGTGTCCTCAACCTTTTAATCCCTACCATCCACATTAGATGGTAACATTTCCTTACCGCCCCTCATTTCTCATTCCATAAATCATATGACCTTAGCTATGTATCACCCAGTACTTACTAGATAGTGATCAGGTCCTGACTGCTGTCCCTAGGCTCTCTCTAGCATCTCCGCGATGCCACCTAGCCATTGCCCCGCCGCCCACCATGAAAGCTTGAATCGCCCACTAGTGGGTGGTAGGGACCAGGTTGACTACAACTGCTCTAAACTAACTAAAATGTTTCTCCAATAAAAAAGTATCACTATATACTACAATCACTTTCTGGGTCGCTACTGTGTCGTGGTGAAGGGACTTATGCACCTCAATTAAGCTGTGAGCTATACTATGTAGGGTCAGCCAGGTCACTCCAGTCCACTCCAGTATCTATGCCAAGAAAACCTTATGGATTAGCACAACTAGAGACATAGTGAATGTGCCTGACGTGCTGCAGTCCATAGGGTTTTGGAGAGTAAGACACGACTGAATGATCCAACATTATACTACAATACTTGGATTATTCATCTGGATTACTGGACATTCACGGCTATCCAACTCTTCATATGTTGTAGATAAAATAAAATAAAGAACACATGCGTCAGCATACCTGTAATTTGATTTTCGATCTCCCCCTGCATATGTAGAGACTCCATGTAAATGGTGCGGCTTCCGATAAATCTTGCGCAGGCGATGCCTCTGTACGGCTGGCAGTATCCATCCTCCTCATACTCATCCCTAGTGAAATAAAAATAATCATCATCAGAAACGGTCAGCAGAGGGCACTAAAGAGCAATATATCTAAGAATACATCTTTTGTTTACCTGCACAAAACAACCACACTGCACTTTGACTCCAGTTGCTATTTAACATTCTTGTTAAAGGGTCGCTGTTATGGTAATCCCAGAAATGTCAACTACACATACAAATAAATATAATTACAATAGGTTGTTATTAAAATGTTAGAGTGGTCAGGACACCTTAAAGGGTAAGTTTGCCAGATGATTTTTCCTCCCCCTCCCCCTTTCCCAGTTAATTTTCTTTTCTGTTTTTTTTTTTTTTTATTATTATTCCTTTAGTTGCTTTACCTGTTTTATTTAAATCAACTTTTGAATTATAAGATAGAAAGCTTCAAGATAAAAAATAAAAAAAAGGAAAAGACAAGAAAAGCTTTTCAGGTTTACATGCCTTTATAGGTGGGTAGCTTAACATTATGTTCCTGTCTACTAGTATGTTTCAACGATATGCTGCCATCTATAAGGGTGGGGTGACACTATTACAAATTGTTTTATGTATTTGCTGACCTGTTCTCCCTTACTGTATTGTTTCAACTTTGTCTTTAATAAAAAGATTGAATTAAAAAAAAATGGAAATGTTAGATACTTGAGCGTGAAAAATAGGTATTATAAAGGAACACTGTGGTCTTACTTTTTTAAAATTGGACCTATCCTGTTATATTTACGCCACCAGTCCGCTGCTGCAGTGTGAAGACTAACCGCTAGATGGCGCTGCCGATGAATTCTAACCTTAGAATGTTAGCCTAGCCCTTAAGCTAACCTTCACTCTCACCCTAACCGTTTACCCAAGCATAAACTCTATGATATGGCACTGGAATATCAGCAGCACCATCTAGAGGTTGATCACTATACTGCAGTGGCGGCCTGTGCCGTAACCATAGCAGGATAGGACCTTACATTTTCTATTTTGAAAAACTAAACATGCAACATGTTTTTTAAATGTAAAAATAATACAGCCTCTAATTTATTATCTTTTATATGACATTATGCTGCTTCGGAATATATTATTTTGGTTTCAGTGGACCAACTTCCTGAAATGGGAGGAAGTTCATTAGTTTACAAGGACAGACCCACCTGAGAAAGTTACAGGCAGCAGAGATGAAAGTGAAATGGAGCTACACGGTAAACATTTATTGCATATACAATTTGCAAAATGTTGTGTTTATTTTTATTATTTAATATTTTATTATTATTTAAAAAAATGTAGCCGTTAACTTGTTTAATTATTCAAAAAACAAAATGAAACTAATTTGATTAAGCATACATTTTCTGAAAATACCCCTCCCCCCAAGCGTAGGGCACTGAAGTCCCGGATTTATTAGAGAATCCTTTGAAGAACTAAACATTTGCATTTTTCCTTAAAGAAACATGGAAGGTACCCTGTTTTAATATTAAAATAATCCATTAAGTATTTATTTTCATAGATAAACATTTTATTAATAAGCGCTTATGAGCTCTTTTTCTCAACAAAACCTTCCTAATGGTGCCAACAAACATCTGCCCCCTTTAACTCATGCATACAGTGTTTCTATTAATACTAGATGTACTAGCCAATCACAAACATGTTGCTGAAATGGACCCAGTTCCTCAGGGGAGTGTTTGTTGTTAATGGCAATGATATCTCAAACAAAAATTATGAATAATTATGGATGGATAATAGTTCACAAAATGTCACCTTTTAATGTTAGTTTACTTTAGGAATATGCCATGTTTAAAGTCACTGCAGTTGTCAAAAACATAACTTTGTCCTATCGCCTCCTTTGATGTTTCAAGGCCGCAATTGTTACCAGTGCTAAAGGTGCAAAATCCATATTCAATTACAACAATTCAACAACCCGTAATTGCCTTCAAACCCGTAAATGGCAAATGTATTAAAAAACTAGATAGGACTCGCGGGGGGGTTAAACACCTGTTTGTAACACTGCAAAAGCAAATAAACACCCACTACTGCACTTAAAAATACTGGGAAAGCAATGAAAGGCATTATAATTAATTGAACAACAGTCTATAGCTCGCATATCTGCATGAAAAACTTATTTTTTTTAAGTTTTATTTCCGTGTTATCTCGATCTCAGGAGTCAAGGAGTTATTACATATCGGGCCACCCACATGGACTAGACCATTTTATTTATTTTTATTGATTAATACATTGCTGGTTTGTGAGTACGATTGCATATTGGACTTCTAAACGCAAATTGCTTGTGGTTTAAACTCCATGTTTTACTGATGTCATGATGACGCTCTCGTTTACTATTGGCTCTGTCTAAATTGTAACTTACGGGCTTGCCTAATTGATCATGATCATGCCCGGGTTCATGGTTTGCGTGTTGTGGCTGTGAGCACGTAATTGCGGGCTTGAGCAATTAAATACATCTTTAACTGTAGCAAATTTCTAACCCGCAGAGATACGGGCTGTATGAAGGTAATTACGGGCTTGGAATTAAATGGAGACCTGTGTATGTATCCACTGTGGCAATTCAGTATAACATGAATAGTAAATTGTAAAGATAAACACATAATATGTGCACAGTGCTGTTCTGTAGAGCTGACACTCCAGGCTTCTGCCAGGAACCTTCCATATCCATTTAAATGTAGGAGATTTGGGAGGCTAAGTGGGACAGGGGATTCTGCTATGAAAATAGGGATTATTCCTCCAAAATAGAGATTGTGTAGAGGTACTGTACTGGTTGGATCCATAAACAAGTCTTGTAAGAAAAGTGACAACAGCGGGTCAGCAAATAAAGCAATGAACACTCTTAGTAAAGAATAATGGCAGTACATATTTTTATGTTTTCCCCCATTTTCAAGCCTCTATATCCTGTTAGACAACTGGTTTCATTTTTTGTACATTCAGGCAATATTTACACTCAGCACTGAGAAAAAATCCTACAACATTTCAATTGGTAATGAGTTTTTCCCTAATATTTCTATGATGGATTGACTATCAGAGCTCTTGGATCTAAGCACAGTGTGAGCGGCTGTGCACTTTCACATGTAATAAAACTTAGGTACTTGTAATAACTTAAGAAGGAGCCCGATATGGCGTCACCCCAGCAAGGGCGCACAAAATACCGCCTAAATAACTCAACAGGGTTATAATAAGCACTAATAGGGAATAAAGAGGAACATTCAGAACAGGCCAAAGAGACTGTGCTGCCCCAATTTATCATGTTGTCTCCTGGCATTCCTCAGGGTAAAATGCATCACTGTCCAAGAGTGTGCTGTGATGTCAATGCACACTGGGGGTTTCTGTTAAAAGATCACTGTACATTAGGAAACACTTCACATGTTTGTGAAGTATGTAACAAACTAACAATATTGGCTGCTGTATAAGCCATAAGCATTTTTTTCCAAATTATTAATTTTGGAACACTATTTACATGTAAACTAATCTTGTCTGTCTTCATCACTTACTTGTAGCCTGGAGCCTGAGGGAGTGTGCTTATCTTTTTTAAACCATATTTTACACCAACTCCGTTTCGCACACATGTTCAAAGCAGGCAGTTGCAAGGTAAACTACAAGCTCTGCTCCTGAAGGAATGTAAATGCCTCTCAGACACAAACAATCCTGTCGAAAGTCATGAATGCCTTCAGGAACCAGAAGATGCGTTGAAAAAATATTTTTTTTCTAGTCAACAACACTTACCTGTCTAATCATGCACATATATATATATATATATATATATATATATATATATATATATATATACATATATATATATATATATATAAATATATATATATATATATATATATATATAAATAATCAGAGTATTGCAGTATATATTGATAACTTTTTTATTGGACAAACATATTCATAAATATAAGACTAGCTTTCAAGAGCTTCAGCTCTTTCTCAAGTCTTATAAGTCATATGTTTATGGATATGTTTGTCCAATAAAAAAGGTATCAGTATATACTGCAATACTCTGATTATTCATCTGGATTACTGGACACTCATGACTACCTCACTCTTCATTTCATATATATATATATATATATATATATATATATATATATATATATTAGTCTTTGTTAACCTTTAGATAACAGGCATATCTGCGATCTTGGTTATGCAGTTATTGGACTGGGTTGCCAATTCCTTCTCCAGTGGACCACGATTTTTCTGACCTCTCTGCTAAGAGCTGCCCGTCTTAAGTGACCCTACATGGTATAGCTCACAGCTATATTGAGGTACACAGGACTCTTCACCACGTCATGGAAGCAATCAAGGTTTATATATATATATATTTATATATATATATATATATATATATATATGTCATGGCGAAGGTGCATGTGTTGCTCAATGAAGCTGTGAGCTACACCATGTAGGGTCACCCAAGATCGGTGTGTTCTTTCATTATACATTGTATTGAAATTATACTTAGAATCAGTGGCTCTCAATCTGTTTGATCCGAGGACCGGTTTGTTAATTTCCAATGCTCATGATGCAGAACATTAGCAGGATTATACTACATGTGCAACTCCAAATTCTCATTTGCTTTTGCTTTGGGTGCAGTTAAATAAGTTTCTCAATAATCTGTCTTTAACTATACCTAAAGGTATCGGTGTGTATAAAGTGTTGGGCTCTTCTTAACTATCTTGAGGACCGGCAGGTATGATCTCGGTGACTGTCTATTGAGAACCACTAGTTTAAATGGAACTTGCCCTTTAAGATATTAATTCCCCCTAAATGCTGTAGTTCTGTCCAGACTCTGCAACATCCTGGCACTGCGCCACTGCAAGACGGTAACAGTAATGGAAGATGTTGAGTCCTGGAAATATTGGGCATTTGTACAAAAAAAGCATTAGTATGTGGGGGATGCAGAGCTCCGAAACGTACAGAGCAGTGTGTGTGTAATCCCTTCCCTTCTCTGCGCGATATCAAGAACATGTTTAATAGGGTGATAATGCTGAAATGATGAGGTAAAAGAAACGCAGCAAATGGTACGAGTCAAAGCAGAAAAGCAAGGGTTTCATCCGCCGTGAAGTCATGTAATATGGAAGTGTACAAAAAAATAAAAAATAAATAGAAAATGGCCATGATTTATACCTTGTAAAAAACGATCAGATGACGTACGGCAGCTCTTATAAGGAACTGAAATGTACAGATAATGATCTGGATATAGATCAGTTTTTATTAAATATAAACATGGACAGGGTATATCTCTGAGTGGCCGCCATTTTATATTCCCACTAATAATTATACAATTATTAAAAATATTGCATTTTTTTTATAAATGGCGAATAAGTTAAATGTCAAAAATAGTGACGGCCAACCTGTTTCCCCTGAAGAGGTTCATATGTGGCCCTTGAACCCTCACCTTTAAACTTTTACTTTACCCAAAGCAAAATGGCAAAATCACTGAAGGAAAGGAATTACAGTGGTACACATAATGAGAAAAGTATTTAGGAGTACAGTTAATTATTATTTGCTATTTTTAAATCGTAACATAGCTATTCGGACTTACTGCTATTAAATTAGCCCCGTAACGCAGGCCGCAGACGACTTGCGGGTTAAGACGCAGCAAATATGAAAAAAAGCCTACGGATGAGCAATGTTCGCGGTCATAAATCCTTTGATCTGTCAAGCCCGTAACCGATACATTTGCAATTTAGCTATTAAATTGCAACAAAGTCACTCTAAAGCAAGCCCGTAACACGCAAATGTAGCCCAAAGGCCAACGTCTGCTGGAGAGGACTCACAAGGGGGGTAAAGTCCAATACGTAGCACTTGAAATGCAAATAAAAACACACTACTGTACTAATATTAAAAGGGAAAGTGATTTGGGGAATTAATAGCATAACATTGTCAAGCCCGCAAATTGGCCCAGAAAAATACTTTATTTGATGTTTATATTTTGTGTTATATCAATCCCTGCAATCAATGTGTTAATATATATATTGTAACTCGCATGTGATAAAATATCATATTTACGGCTTTATTAATATTGCATTATATCTGGAATGTGGGTCCGATTGTAATTCGTAATTGAACCCCGTAAGACTTTGAAATTCAACCTCCATTTTTCTGTGATGCAATTATGATGATCTCTGTTTCCATTGGCTCTGTCTAAACCAGTAACTACGGGTTTGACTAATTGATTACGATCAAGCCCGCAAATCCAACGGCCGATAAATGGTTTACGGGTTTGTGTCTGCAGCTTGGAGCCCGCAGCCCATTCTAATTTAATAGCACTGTAACACTGCCAAATTTCGAGACCGCAGCCCTTGCGACCTTCACATTGAAGTTACTGGCGTCAAACTTAATAGGGCTGTATGTATTGTTGAAGTGTTGATTCCCTGGGGGTCCAGTGGTTAGGAATCAGTGTTTTCACCACAACCTGGGTTCAATTCCAGTCAAGGACCAAGAGGTTACACCACCCTGAAGCCATGCAGTGTTGGGACTGGTCAGTACTTGGATGAGAGACCACCTAGGGTCGTTGTGGTGAAAGCACCAATTCCTAACCACTGGGCCACCAGGGAACCAACACTTCAACTATACATAGTCTATTATAACTCTCTAAAACTAACAAAATCATAACCAACTGTACTCCTAAATACTTCTCCTCCTCATGCAGTGGCCCACTGAAGAAGGAACTGGCAACCCACTCCAGTATCCCTGCCATGAATACCAAGTGGATCAGAATGGTGTGTTGTGGTCCATGAGGTCACGGAGAGTTGGGCATGACTGAAAGACACAAACACAATTGTTGAAGCCGATGCTCTCTCTCTCCAGAGAATAGAATGGAAGTTGCATAAGTAGTGCTTGAGGACTGCATGCGACCCCAGAGCCGCCTGTTGTCCACAACTGGTTTAAAACAACAACAACATTTACACTGAATCAGTTAAAGAGCCACTGTAATGCAGTCCTAATTTTATATCAGTCGTTTAAAAATCAAATATACATCATAAAAGTTTATATATATATATATATATATATATATATATATATATATATATATATATATATATATATGTGCATATCTCAGAATGTTATTAAGATATTCCTGGCTCATTTTATAGTGATACAGATGAGGTTCCAGATATGTTATAATTTAAAACTATAGGCAATAACACGTAATTAATCAATATAATGTTATTAAAAAACATACATTACAGCTTGAATTTTTAACCTGTCATTAAGACTTTCTGATCCACCTACAAAGATTCATATGTATTATTGAGAGATCATTAACAATGATTATTCATTAACCCCCTGGGACTCTAGATTTATTGTTTTCAGTGTAACTCAAAAAAAAAAATGGGCATGCTCCAAGGGAAGTTGCACCTAAATTTATGTTTCATTTAGAAGAAAGACCATACCTAGAGAAGATTTATTTCACATGTAATAGTTATGGAACTTGACTAGTTTGCCAATTACTGCTCCATGTTTGTGGAGAGAAGCAACCCATAGGCTACAAAGCCTAGGACGGCACCATTTTGGTTGTGGCAACTTTTGCCAGCCCCTTACCTTCGGGTGCCGCCCCCAAACTTAGATTATTTTAATATTAAAAACAGGGAAACCTTCAGTGTCCCTTTAAAGCAAAACTAGCAGAGTAAAAATCCTATTTTTTTCTCTTACAACATAATGCATGGATGCTGCTATACATTTAGTGATAAAAAAATCAGTTTATTGGAAACTGCTAATTATCTTTCAGGTAAGACAACCAAGCCAAGGCTGAGAACCAGGCTCCGCTTACTCATTTGTGTTTGGGTAAGTAAATACCACTTCACTGGCATGCATACAAGGGAGGCAGCTGGCATGAGCTCATTGCTCATGGAGGCAGAGTCCTGATTGGGAGCTGTGAGGTAATGTGATTAATTAACATTGCTAAGGTATACTTTAATTTCTAATTAAAACTGATATTGGAGTCACACATTGTCTATCATGAATTGGGGAAAAAAAGAAGCTTTAAATCTTATTAAGTTCTACTTTGTAAGAAAAACAAGTGATGCAAAGATTTAAAAAAATTGTTTAATATCTGTGAATTTTTCTGTTGCGCCAAAGAGCCAGATTCATATTATATTAGTACAGGTGTGTCAATCAGTAGCTCAATCATATTGCTTGATTTATTTTTACTCATACAGGTAGATCTTAAAACTCTGGCCTGTTCCTTAATGACAGACCTGGATTGTTATTATTTCCAATTAGAAGTATGCCAGGCTTAACACTACCTCTTTAAGTGCTGATTCGCTATAGCGCTCTTCTTCCCTGTATTTCCCTGCTTGGCGCTAAACCTCTGTATATTTTTGAGTGACAACCCCCATTTAGCCCTTTAAATCCCTGCTCAGCGCTCTACCATTTAGCACTGTTTCACATAGAGCTTCTGCATGCGGGAACACATGTGGAGTGCTAAACGGGGTATATTTATAAAGAGACAACATTTTACGCAGTGCTTTATAATTGGTGGTGGTTACCTTTTAATTAAGAGGTCAGCCAACCAACAGGGAAGGTTGCGAGGATCCTGATGTTGGGAACCTACAGGGGGTGGGGGCATAAGTGGGATACAAAGTACGGGTGAAGTAGTGAGTTATACAGAAGGTCAGACGTGGATGGGCGTTAGAATTATTTTAGTAGGCGGGCAACAGGATTAGACTTAATCTTAAAGAAGCAATATTGTACCAGCATTTATATTGTGCATTTAACAGACTATGGTCCATATTAAATTCCAACAACAGTTACAGAGCAATTAAATTAAAGAAGCGCTCAACTATATGGCTGAAAGCCTAAACCGTAAACCGTGTAGCATTTCAGGGCTTGATCATGATCAATTAAGCAAGGCCGTAACTACCGATTTAGAAACAGCCAATAGTAAATGAGACCGTCATCATGACATCAGTAAAACATGGAGGTTTATCCACAATAAATTAGTGTTTAGAAGTCTGATTTGTGATTGGACTTGCAATTCAAAAATGTTGCAATATAAAAAAAATCTATAAATCTACTATTATAATCTATGCGAGTTCAATGATATGTATTAACCCATTAATCACTGGGATCTATATAACACGGCAATTACACATCATTGCAGATTTGCGAGCTTGAGACGGTTGTGCAATTAATTCCAATGTCTTTCATTGCTTTCCCTGTCTTTTAAAGTGAAGTATTGTGTTTTTATTTGCATTTACAGTGCTACGATCAGGTGTTTACCCCCATGCAAGTCCTATCTGGTACTCGTAGGATTTTTGGTTACATTTGCCATTTAAGCAAAGATCACCTTGTTCTCTAATACATTAAGAGATCCCCGTTACTCCAGACCTCTGCTGTTGGTAGTAGATGCTTTGCACAGCAGTAGCTCCACCACTGGGGTTGTTGTTTTTCCTCCTCTTAGTTTGATCTGTGACAGGGAACCTTAAGAATCTAATGTATGTTCACAATATGATGATATATTACCATCCTTTTGAATATACAACAGTCTAAGAAAACTAACTGGCTTAACTAAGAAGATTTATCTTATGTTTGATGAATGTGAAGCATGAAAAAGAGCCCGGATTTCAAAGTGATGCCTAGGTAAATAATATAGTGCCACTATATTGTGGGCAGCTAAGCAAGGCAATGACATCCCAGAAGCTCCATCAAAAACGGAACATTTTGCATAGAACTTCTATATTGAATAAAATATTGCTGGGATATTACTGGGAGGAGAGACTATTAGTCAGTTTTGGACATATGTTTTAGTTAAAGTGTGCACGTTCCTTGCTATGTTGAGTCTGAATAGCTGATGCTGTTATAATGTTAAATTTAGAACGTACATGGAATTGAGAGACTACAGTGATAAATTCAATCCTTTCAACAGCTTTAATTTGGCCCATAAACAATGCACATGATCCATTGTGATGGAAACGTGTGAGAAAAGGCTGGGGGAGTTCTGGCAAGGCCCAAAACTGTAATGCGTTTAGAGGCTCCAAGATTCTGATTCCTAAAGGCTGTGACTGTAGACACCGGGCCAAAACTAGACTTAACAGCAGAGGCCTCAGGCCTAGGAGGTAACTGCAATCTTTACAGCCAGAGAAGGTGTTTTATTTATACAGCGATCTGTTCAATTAATAAGAACATTACTTAATGGGTTTAAATGATTCATTTCACACAGTATTAACTCCTCTGCAAAATTGTACTAACATAAATTAAATAAACACAAATATTTCACAGTCCAAGAAATGTCAAGATCCTCAGAAATGATCCCCCAAGAGTTATTTAGAATTTGTTTGTTTTTTTGGCATTTTTTGGTGTATTGTTGATGTAATAAGACATGGCGAGACTGTGAATGCAGTTCCTTCAGGACCACTGTAGTTTTATATATATATATATATATATATATATATATATATATATATATATATATATATATATAATGTGGACATTTATTTGCTTAATAATTGATTAGCAATGAGATGAGTTGAATAAAATGACAGTAGCATTTCAAACTTTCATTTGAATTTTAGCTTGTGTGACATCACTAGATATGCTCCTCTCCATCTCATCATGTGTATAGATGCTGGGAGCTGATCTGCCCAGGAAGATGTGCTAATAAGAGCCTTCATCTGCCTTCTGGCCACTGCAGACAAACCTAGACTGGTCATCTAAGAAATTAGGACAGTCAAATAAGTAGATCCTAACCCTCCTCCTGGACACCTAATACGGGTGGAGAGAAATTATAAAAGATGCATTAATTGTATTTTTTTTCAAGTCCTGATTATATTGCCAATCCGTTACTAAATAAACATATGACTCCCTACTGTATGAGCATTAAAGTGGTCCTTTAAACACTAATTATCAGATTTATTTCTACACAGTTCTTCTGACTTGTAAATGTGTTCCTATTGTAAACAGCAATTGTTTGTTTACCTGATAAGTAAGTCAGAAAACAACAAAGCTTATCTCAGTAAAGGAGATACGTGATTTCATACTTATTACAGTATAATCAGTATTAATCCGCTCATCGGTTCCTTCCAGACAAGATGATTATCAGGGGCTGTGGTTCATCGTACATATCAGGGGCTGTGATTCATCATACAGATGATTCACACCTAGACCTGAAACCTAACCTGAACTGTATAACTTATTATTGTGTAATGTATCAAGAATGATACTAAAAAAAAACAAATTTAAGTCTATGATCCATAAAATGTCTAAAATATATATAGTTGTTAATGCACATATAATTTACATAGTTGTGAGTTTTATAAAAAATAAAATATGTAAATGGGTTATATGAGTGTACGTTTTACACATACGTGTAATTGACAGCTGTTCTGTCAACAATGCCGGCTCTACCACTTGATAGAAGTGGGCAGTTAAGCTTGGCACTGACGAGGGGAACCATCAAAAATGTAACATTTTGCAAAGAACTTGTTCCTTGGATCACAATGGAGCATCCTGCCGGTAGCCTTTAGCCAGTATTTCATTGTTTTTTGTTTGTTTCCTTAGTTTTCCTGTTATGTATGTATTTACTTATTTAGAAACAAATTTATATATACCATATACCATATACCTTTGCTTATGATCCTACGCCACGGATACGTAGAGTAGGTTAGTACTAGTACTGCTATTCTATGATTACAGTATTTGACTTGTAAAAATATAACTTGACCTTGAGTTTAATCACACCAAATATCTAGATAGTTTATCCAAGTAGCCCAAGCAGATAAGCCCATAAATCCTGTAACTTATAAGGGCAGAAATATCGAAGGTTCGAGCCCTGTCAGTCATTTAAAAAAATATGACTTATCACAACAGTGTCCTTTAACATATTGACTAAACTATCTAAACCATTTAGATGTATTTATGGCATTTTATTGCCCTTTGGGCATGTATAGAAAAGTTGCAAGGAGGGGCTTCAAATATTTTACACTGGGGCAGTCCATTTACTAGTTATGCCACCAGTTAATTAAATATATCAGTAACCACAGCCAACTTGATTTTCTTAACTGGTATGCAGCACTTTGTATTACAGAAATTAGCAAAACTTCCCTTAAGCCCAGGAGCTTACAGTCTAAACTAATTTCTCCGAACAGGATTCATTCTTATTATTGTTTTTTTTCTTTTTGTAATGTAGCCAAAAGGTGATTCTGGCTCAAATACAGTATTTGAACAGGCAGTGACTAAACAATTCCCCTTTTAGTTCAATTCTAATAACAATGAGAAGCAGGAATCTTGTTTGCAGAATATGTCAGGATTTTGCTAAGTCCCCGTGGGCAGCTGCTCGGATAGATGTTGGCTCAAGTGTATTTATATTCTTTGCACATTATTGAGCTTCAGGTTTTGAATTATATGAAATCCTGTTATCCGGAAAAAAATCTTGACATATGGATTCACCTTCCAAGTAAAAGATAAATTAATATCAACATTCATACTCCCTAATGTAAACACGCAAAAAAAATCCACCATCAAAGTTTCCAAAGCAGCTTATATTATTGGCGTTAACACTTGGTACGGTTGGATGTACTTCATAGCCATGTCTTGGACTAGACTGCTTTTCATTCTATATCACGTATTATATCATGGACGTGTGATTATTAAACAAACAGAAATTAATATTAACACGTCTGCACGGCTATTTATTTCATTTAATGTCTTGTAGATTCCAGTTGTTAATGCAAGTGTTTCTAGCAACACCATCATATATATAAGACCGTACCATATAATGCTGAAACCAAAAGCTTTAGTCATATGTGCTAATATAAAAAGAAACAGATTTTACCAGCTGATACATACCATTTGAATGAAATAGTCAGCCAAGTCTAATTCCTACCTAATGAGCTTAAAGGACCCCTGTAATGCTCTATAAAGAGGAGCTAGTAATTTTATTTATGCAATGACCGTTTGTATTCCTATTTAAACATTCCTAAATGCAATATTTATTTTGGCTCTTATTTATTAGGAGACTTTTAATTACTTTTATAAAAGGGTGATCTGATCACCTTAGGTGCGATATGACTAGCTACATATATTTTTGGCATTTTATAGACCCCTACAGGCACCTACCTTCACTAGGGAATTTTGAGGGGGGGCCCAAATTATTCGCTCCAGGGCCCTCCATTCACTAGCTACACAACTCGTATATTTCTCATGTAAATCCCCCAATGTGGTCGAAGCTTTCTGATTACTGCTCTGTTATGTCCTTACTAATTAGTGTGTATTTGTGCGGAAACAAGTCAGATTGGTACAGACATAAACATAACATGGGTATGGTGACATATGTAACGTCCTAATTATAGTGTGCGACCATAGGAATCTCAGACCATACAATATATTGCATTCTGTAGCCTCTAGATATAAAAGCTTCATGACGACAGATGAGTCATAAAGCCAGAGACAGTGACTCGTATATTAAATAATGCTGTTTTCAAAATATCGGAAATCTGAAAGTACAATTATAAAAAACACTGCAGGCCAGATTTACTAAAGTATGAAGCTTCTTATTTAATGACATCCTGGCCTTTTGTGGTGCACATATGGCTGCTCTGCAAGGTACTGGGTGGGAATCAATGGGGTGGTTTGATCAGCCTTGCCATCATGAGTGGAAGTGATTTCACCAGGACCTTGACATTTAAATACCTGCACCATGGGTTTACCCCATCTTTGTCGTGGTGATGGGGCTTATGTACTTCAGTGAAGCTGTGAGCTATACCATTAAGGGTCACAAAAGATGGGCAGGTCATAGTAGAGAGGTCAGACAAATCGCAATTCACTGGAGAAGGAAATAGCAACCCACTCCTGTATCTTTGCCAAGAAAATCTTATATATATACGGTCACAGAGAGTAAGGTATGACAGAACAACAGTTTTATGCAGTGTTTTATGCTGCCGCTGCGTTTTGTGCACCCTATGCCCCTCTTGCTGCTCCTCCTTTCTCCTTTACATATCTTAAAATCCGAAGTATATGTGTGTTTTTGTGTATATATGGCATGTAAGACAGTGTCAACTACACTTAGACAGAAATATCACTGCATATAGATTTTTGTGCATATACATATTTCAATGTACTGCATCTTCAGGCAGCTTGGAACCCCCTTTAAGATGCTGCCCTAGGCCTGAACCTTGTGGTCCTAGGCAAGAATACTCATGAGTCATGAGTTATTTCTATTGTCTAGTGCAACCACCTTTCAAAAGAACTCAATAGAGAAGAAGTTATGAAAATCTTATTTTGGGAGGACTCTTTTTGTTTGACCTAGTAGGCTTCAACACCTCCAACTTGGTTGGGCACCCGAGGGACTGTGGTTAACGTATCTATCAGTAGAGGGAGGATAGGGGTAGCAGTGCAGAGCAAGAGATCTGTTATCAGTGAAGTTTTTAGAATTTGAGACACACCCCCTTCCCCACACATGCTCAGGAGCAAGCAGCGCATAAGGATAACTATAAGCCCGGCAGCAACGTAAATGCCTGTATCATTATTGCAACTAGCACCAACATATAATAGATACATTCAGGAAACAGTGAATCCATTAACATTAATTTGTTTACCTAAATAAAATCCAACATTATTGGATTTTCCCTTCTTATTTCTTATGTTTCAATAATAAATCTGTATCACATTTTGGATGAAATTAAGTTGAATAAGCATTGCAATTAACAACAATCATTAATACATAAATTTAGCTTTGTATAAAGCTTTGGAACACTATAAATGAGTCCCATTATAGGAAGTGTTTCCTTTATATGTTACTTTTACCAATGAAAACAAACATTAGAAAAAAAGCATATAAATTATATAGTGTCTGGTAGCCTATTACATGCAGGTGGCTACACACATACACATGTAATAGTACTTGACTTATTCCTTACATATTTCTTACATCATTTTTCACTGTGATTTATTTTTCATATGTTTAGAATTATTCTGCACAAAGTGCCAATTTACTGCAGTTCTTAAGCAGTTCTATAACTTTGATTTTCTGACTACATGTGGCTGCCTGTATATACTGTTCAAAATCTCAAGAGACACAGTTAAATTATGTTGTGATGATATATATATATATATATATATATATATATATATATGTATGTATATAAAATACCAAAATAGAGGTGCTCAATCAGAGAACGAACAAACCTTAATAGGTTAGTTCTATGGACATGATAACCCACTCCGAGTGCAACCACTTTTAGCTCACTTGGAGAGAAAGGGAGAAATATCCTGCAGCATATCAGTCTGGTCCCACTCACTAGAGTGGTCCAGCCCCAAAATACCAGGCAATTCTACCCTGAACAGGAGAAACAGAAAACCACAGACGTACGATTCAGACTTCATTGGCCTCATTAGTAAGGTGCAGCTGATATCTCCCTAAGGCACGGTGAGCAAGAGGTGTACCCTATCATATGTATATATGGAATTGGCAATCCAGTCCAATAACCGCATAACCAGAAGCGTAGATATGCCTGTTGGGCAGTGGCCTAAAGGTGACAAAAACTAATATATATATATATAATAATTCAGAAAACATAAATGCTGATGTCTTTAGTGGCCCCCAGGGGCAACCATGATTCTTGTTTACCTTTCTATAGAGCAGGGCTCGCTGTTATTAAAGCAAGATGTCTGCTTCTGGGCATGTATGGGAGAAGGGGGTTAGTATCAGTGAGATCAAATTATCTAACAAAGTCTCTTCCCATCTCCCTTTTCTCCTGCACCCCTACCTTAAGTAAATTATGAAATAAAGACAATATTGAATCTTATATACATAAACAAAATATTAAAAAATTCAGATTTTCTCTAAAAATGTTTTATGTTCATGTCTTACACAGCTACCGGTGTTGTTAGTTTGTTTATATACTACACAAGTGCAGTGCAATACAGTGGTGCTTTAACTCCAAACAAAAATAACACAATTAAAGGGACATGGAAAGTTCATTATTTCATGAGATAAAGGGCATTTTGTGATGCGTCAGGGTGTGTTTTCTTTTTGCAAATAAAGGTCACCGAGCACAAAAAATATTCAGAAATGTGACTACTCTTGGGGGCTTGCCCTCTGCCAGCCAATGTGATCTATAGGTTTAGTATGCTCGCTGCATTTCCTGTTAGTTTAAATGAAGTTTAAACAGGTTTCACTTAATATTTTCCATGCAGAAAAAAACAACTTTTGAAATGTTTAAAATGTGCTCTTTCAAATGCTTGAAAACAAAATAATGATGTTCCCTTTAAACAGTATGTGCACTACGCGCTGGCTCATCTGTGTACATGATACGTATGCACCCTTCTCTTCTGCTGTAATGATTGATAGAGATTATCATGTGATCTCCTCTGTGTAGGGGATTATGGGAGTTGTAATTCCGAGCTTGCCTCACTAGTATAGTATTTAAAGAAACAAATCCCAGAATCCCATGTGAGAAAGGCAATGATGTCATCTACGAAACGTACCGCAGTGCAGGAAGTGGATTACTGAATATGCAGGAGTGGAAATGAAAGGACACCTCTGGGCACATTTTTTTCAATATAGTTCTTTGAATAGGTACATTTCACATACATACATACATTTATAATGTGCAAACTGTTTTTAGAGAGTCAAACAATAAATAAGCACAGCCTTTAGAATAAAAAATAAAAGTATCAATATATAAATAAATAAAATGTATAAATAATAATAAATAATACTTAATAATAATAATAATAATAATAAAGTACCAAAAAAAGGCACAGCATTTAGAGTAAAAATAAAAGTATCAATAAAACATAAATAAATAATATAAATAAACAATATTAATAAGAAATAATATATAATAATAACAATAAAGTAAAAGAAAATAAGCACTGCATTTAGAAAAAAGTATTGATTAATAAATAAATAAAATGTATAAATATTATTAAATAAATATTTAATAATAATAAAGTAAAAATCAATTAATAAAAAAGACAAATAATAAATAATAATTAATAATAATAATAAAAAATAGAAAATAAATAAGCACAGCTTTTAAAATAAAACATAAAAGTATCAATAAATGAATAAATAGTATTAATAAATAATAATTAATAATAATAATATTGAATAATAATAAAGTAAAAAAATAAATAAGCAAGCATTTAGACTAAAAATTAAAAGTAAAAATAAATAAATAACATTAATAAATAATAATAATAATAATAATAAAAAAATAAACAAGCATAGCATTTAGAATAAAAGTAAAAATACATAAATAAATCATATTAAGTATTATTAATAATAATAATAATAATAATAATAAAGTTTAAAAAAAATAAGCACAACCTTTACTTTTTATTTTTATGATTTTTTACTGCTATGCTACATTATTAACTGGATTGCTTCTTAAAGCTTAATCTATACTTTTTTCATTAGTCCTAATGAAAGCACTGACCGTTTTAGCGGCCAAATTGCCATTGTCCACATAGAAGATACATGTGCAGTAAAAGTCCCATCCTATTTTAGGCAGTAGATCAGTGGAAAATAAACCGTCAGGTTCCAATTGATAATTGGATATAAAAGTTATTCATTTAATAATTTTAATGATCAAGTGTAGTTCTTTATTATAGTATGCAGTACCGTGGTCCTTTAATACATAAAACTCGTTAGTTTTAGAAGCCAGGAAAAGAGAGTATGTTTTATTATTTAAAACTATATAGGTAGATGCCAGAAGTTTTTAAGTGCCTGGGAGACTTGACTTTCCATTCCTATAAAAATATGACAAATGCATTATATTACATATACTCAATTGTACTGCACACTCCTTTTCAGTAAATACAATCTTAAAGAAAAACTTATTTTAGGAACTTACAATCAGTAGCATATATATTTTTTCACTAAATTAAAGTACCACTGTGATCAAAAAAACAGAAAATAGCTTTTTTTGAAAAAACGACACTATTTATTATTTACTATTTATTATGAATGTATACAATTATGCTGCTGCGCAATCTACCATGTTCATGTCCTGTGATCTACTTCATGGTAGGAGATTTTAAATACACAATAACTGTATCCGCATAGTGGGAATGTGGCATCTAATACTCCCAGTGAATTAATAAACTCTAATGGAGTTCTCATTAACTTAGCATCATACAGCCACACTATAACCTTCTCGACCCTCAACTCTACACAGCCCTCTATCACCATTTTAAAGGGATTATGTTACCCCAAAACCAAGTAGTGTTTTTTTAATTATTCTTAAAGAACATTAAAACTGCCTATACATTTTACTAGCCGAGTTCTAATGTGAATTATTCCTGAGATATTCTGAATTGTTTATTGTACATTATTACGCAAATGAGAGGCTCTCAAAGACAAATAAGCTGCTTTCATGTCCATATTGTTAACAGTCTGCTTGTTTGTTTCTCTAGTTGCAAAACCAATGTGCTCTAGCTAATGTTATCATGCAGTTCGATATTCTCCCGCACTTATCAATTAAAGGTATATGTAAGTGAGCGTGATTATGAATGCATCTGATAGAGGAAAATTAGCTTTACCTTGAAGTTAGCAAAATTTACTATGTTTTTTGGCATTTGCATTTGGTGGTATACACCCCTAGAAAATCTCACCTGAATTAGCATAACATTAAAATTTAGAATCAGGCTAATACATTGTATCATTCTTCACCTCAGTGGCTTCTAGTGTGCTCAGTACAATAACTGCAACAGTTCCTTTCTGTTCTCTGTACCAGAAAGGTCAAAATATGTACCCTGCTCTATTTCCTGTGTGTATACATCTTATATAAGCGTCCTGTGGGTGTGAACAATTGGATTTGACTTTTGTGCAAATAACTTTGTAAGTAAACTGCATTTTTGTATTTAACACATGTTTTCATACACTACTAATTCTCCTATATCAGATGCATTTATAATTCAGCTCACTAACATATCCATTTAATGCAAGCTGCATATTAGAATGAATTGGAAACAATGCTGAATATCTTAATAATGATTTACTATAGAGAAAAAAACAGATTTACTCTACAGAAAAACAGCTAGTGCAATGTATAGATAGTTTAAGAAGGAACCAATTTGCTTTTGGGGTGATGGACTCCCTTTGCATGTCTCTTTGTTCTTTATCAATAAAATTTTCATGCACATTAATCTCATAATTTGACCCAGGACCAGATAGCAAATCATCTCTCAACAAACGTTGCTTGTTAGCTTCTGAAGTTTATGCTACTAAATCCAGATGCGTCTGACAAATGCTCAATTACATCCGCTTTTGTATGTTTTTCATTAGGTCTTTTTAATTGTAATCTCCTCACGGCATGGTCACTTTTCATCTTCTATTAATATTTATTTCTACTTGCAACCCCATTAAAACTTCACTGCAGAATTTAGTGTTGTTCTGGACATCACTCACAGAACAAACTCCATATGGAACAAAGTCAACAGAACCTTGGGATGAAAGTCTAGGCTCAGGTCATGGTCAGTATGGTATATCAGGGGCCATTCTCCAGATTTATGGGAACTACAGCACTCTGATAGATAAGAGACTGTGATTTACAGATAGTCTAACCAGGGAAGTATGTCATTTTATGTATTAATTAGTCTCTCCTGCAGTTCATGTTTGTCTTTCTACTCTCAGACTCCCAGGTTTCTGCCTCTTCTATTCCCTTTAGATTGTAAATTTGTGAAGTTTTCATTCTTGTAAGGTGCTTTGGAAAAAAGCACTTTCTACATAAGAGTAAAGCTAAAAAAACGGGCCCTCCAGTCGTTTGCTATGTGCTAATATTGTATTGTGCTACGTGCTAATGTCTTTCATTCCTTTCCCCGTCATTTACAGTGCAGTATTGATTGTTTATTTGCATTTACAGTGCTGGGTTCCATCTGGTAACCATAGGATTTTCTTCTACATTTGCAGTTTACGGGTGTGAAAACATTTGCGGGCTTGCGGAATAGTAGCAATTGAATAGCAAATTGCGATTTTAGCAGGGATTTTCAGCACGTAACCCCATAGACCGTTTGCGGCTCACAAAAAGACACCAGTTGAATAGCAAATTAGTTTACGGCCTACGTTACGGGCTCCAGTAACTTACAATTTCTTAATTGAATGAAGCACCATCTCTAGCTATATCATTATCTATCTCATCAATATGCTTTTCTTAGCAAATATACTGGATTTATGTAGATGCTGTGATTTGTCTGACCTCTCTCTGCCACGATCTGCCCATCTTGTGAGACCCAACATGGTATAACTCATAGCTTAATTCACCACAAGGTAGCGATCCAGATGGGGCCATACATCCTAACAATTTTTTTCATCTAAAATAAGGGCCCCAGACACATTTTCTCGCCTGTTGTTGCTGATGCAGTATCAGTGATAAATTCTATACCATCAAA
Organism: Discoglossus pictus; assembly: GCA_027410445.1. Taxonomy (NCBI): domain Eukaryota; kingdom Metazoa; phylum Chordata; class Amphibia; order Anura; family Alytidae; genus Discoglossus; species Discoglossus pictus. The sequence goes on from CM050170.1 coordinate 160,678,657, forward strand.
ACAAATACATAAATGCAATTTCTCTGCTGTGACAGATACACTTGAGACACTGCAGTATGTACCATCTACAGAGCAGCCCGTTTTGTGGGTAACTTGGGCCCCTATTCAATTCAATCAAACACATAGGCCTTGATTCAATTGAGCAAGTTTTAGTTACTAGAGCCCGTAATGTAGCCCGTAAACTAATTTGCTATTCAATTTGCATGTTTTCGCTAGCCTGCGGTTGTCAAAAATAACTCTGACCCATCTAAGCCTTTGATCTTTCAAGCCTGTAAATGTTACCATCGCAAATCTCTATTCAATTGCTACAACTCCTCAAGCCCGCAAATATTTTCACATCCGTAAATGGCAAATGTAGAAGAAAATCCTACGAGTACCAAAAAGGACCTGATCATAGCACTGTAAATGCAAATGAAAAATCAATATTGCACTTTAAAAGACAGGCAAAGTGATTATAGACATTAGAATTAATTGCACAAAACAGTCTCAAGCTTGCAAATCTGCAAATAAAAATTATTTTTTTTACGTTTTATTTCCATGTTATTTTGATCCCAGGAATCAAGGAGTTAATACATATCAGGCCAACCACATGGACTTAAACAGTATCGTCATTCATTTTTATTATTTTGTATATTGCCGGATTGCAAGTCCAATTGCATATCGGACTTCTAAACGCTAATTGATTGACGTTTAACCATGTTTTACTAAAGTAATGATGACGGTCTGATGATACGGTAAATTGGTAGTTACGGCCTTACTTAATTGACCATGACCATGCTCTGAAATGCTACTTACGGGTGCATGGTTTACGATTTAGGAAGCTGCGGGCTTGATCAATTAAATCGCTCTGTAACTGTAGCAAATTTCAAGCCTGCAGACTTAAGGCCGGTATAAAGTAAACTGCGGGCTTGCAATTAAATAGGAGCCTTAGACTTAGGTAATCAGCAATTATGTTAATAACCACCCATTAGAATGAGATATCAGACCGTGTTTGATGGATGGATCAGAAAAGCTGATTGCAAACATCAATATTCAAAATACATTTAAATAACATTCAGTTGATAAAGAAAGTATCACCTATAGTTGTAAATCACACTATATCTGAAACCTTGGCTATGTCCCCTTTAAAAGGAAAATGTCACCCTAGGGCAGGGCTTGACAAGCATGTGACCCAGGGAGCAATGACTCCTAAAATGTTACTGCTGTCGTCTAGCTTTTTAATTATTATACAAACATTTCTACATATAAACCATAATCTGGCTCCTAAAATGCCTGCCTGTCTCCTAACTAATCTGGTTGGCTACTAATTTTCAGATACATTTATTAACTCCTGCCCTAACAACAAGTTAGTTTCTTCTGAAAGAGCACTAAAAACTTGCTATATATTGTACTAGCTGTTTTTCTGTACAGTAAATCACACTCCTGAGATATTCAGCATTGTCTGTGCTGCATGAGTATGTTAATTTGCACTTGATATGGTGAGTTGATCTAATTGCATGGGGTAGATTATTCTTGCTTGTTAATGTGTTTGCAAACAGTAGGCCACTAATTAGCACATCGAAGCAACTCATTTGTATGTGTGAGGCACATATTTGCGTAGTAATGCAGCACAAACAATGGTGAATATCCAATACTTTAGAAAATAGCTAGAAAAATGCATACACAGTCTTAATGGTGTAAAAAAAATGATTTTGCGATGATAGAGTCTCTTTAAGGTATAGATTGTGCGTCTACATTATAAAAGGTTATGGGGCATAGTGATGTCCATCATCATTGTTGGGTTTAGTGGCGATGCAGGGGTTAAATGGAATTATTATTCTCTTTAGGTTGTTTCCCACACATGAATACAAATGCTGGTTATAGAACTATACAGAACTTCAGCCAATGGTCAATTAAAGACTGGTCCACATCTGGATTTAATCTCCGCTGGATTTTTAAAAAGCTGCCACTGGATTGGAGCCTTTTTTCAAATGACAAGTGAATGAGTGTGCAAGAGAAAAACGCCACATCCCATTGATTATAGCTTATTAAATACATGGCAAGGCCATAGCTCTTTCTGCAATATACCCAGACTCTATAATATGTGTAGTCATACTCAAGCCAGTGCAGGAAGTAATGTGCACGGTGCGCCAGGACAAAGGCTTCCAGATCGGTGGCCACCAAAAACAAAACTCCAGAAATTATAAACCCCTAAAGGGTTTGTAAGAAAATGATATTTAAGTAACAAGTAATTCCAATCAGTAGCAAATAAAATAATTGTTTTCCACCCTATTAAAGGAGCACTGTCTTCATATATTTAAAATATATACTATTCTAGAAAATGTGCAATTATTTTTAGAATGTAAAACAGTGGAATCTACCATTTTTTGTTTCTGATCACAACATCCTCAGAATTCACAGGAAGTTTCTACCTGTATGGCGGAAATGACAGTACTTTCAGTGGGACTAATGGAAACCTAATTTATCTACAAAGTCACACTCTCCAGAGGAGAAAAAAAAAGCAGAGAATGTTAATTCAGAAAAGAAAATGGATCCTTGCAGTAAAAAATAATCACATATAATAGGTGTCAAACTGCGAGTTGTCGTCACACCTGCGAGCGTCGCAAGTGGGGAATAACGACAAAAATACACAAATATGCCTCAAATTCAGTTACACATTCACACACAGCACAGGGGGGAGAGCCAGGGATCCTGTGAGTGAGGTTAATTTGAGGCATATTTTGTCTTTTTTAACAATCGAAAATCTTAGAAAAAAAAATCTTAGAAAATACACCACGCAAAAGACAGTAACACACCAACAACACCAGGCACGTGGGACACAGACAAACAACGCCAGGCACGCGGGACTTCGAAAATACAGAACAAAGACAGTAACACTTACACCAACAACGCCATGCATGTGGGACTTAGAAAATGCATGACGGCAAAGACAGTAACACTTACACCAATGATGCCAAGCACGCAGGACTTTGAAAATAAAACCAACTGCAGTCAGCGCGTGCCACGCAAAGGTTCAGCAGAGACACAGAGGAGAAAGACACAGGGAAGGGACGGGGGGAGATGGTGGAAAGAGACATTTGGCAAGTTGCAAGTTGCCAAGGCCTGTAATGAGCGGTGAAGTAGATAGGAGGACTGGCTCGCAATGAGCGCCAAAGGAGCTGTATCAACTGAATGCTATTTTCAGTGCATTTTCCTGTCCTATCTTCTAATGGTAGCGCAGCACAAGGCAGCATTCAGTGGCGGTGAGAATCCGCTAGATGGCACTGCCGATATTTCTGTGCCATATCACAGAGTCAAAGTTTAGGTAAACTGTTAGGGTTAGGGTTGGGGTTAGTTCAATGGTTAGGCTAACATTATAAGCTTAGAACATATCGGCAGCGCTGCAAAATATCGGCAGAGCCATCTAGTGATTGGAGGCCACACTGCAGTGGCGGACCTGTCCCAACACCATAACAGGATACACTAAACTAACATTGAAGCTTGCTGTCAGTCTGCACTTTGGCTCCACCAACAAATACATATTCACATCTTTATGCAGTAAAAACAGAGCTTATAAGCACTTCTTAATAAAATAAAGTACATAAAAGTAAATAGATCCAGAGGAATATTATATACCTAGTAAAATACAGAAACCTTCCCCTTAACTGATAGATAAAGATACGCAAACCCATCAGACTGCAAGCTGTCAGAAAGTTATTAAACTAGGCAACAAACAATTACAAAATTATGATTATCTCTAAAAACATTTTAATGCTCACAAACATGTGCAGTTTTTCTTGAACCACAGTGACCCTTTAAACATTTCCAGTCACTTCTCCAATATGTACATACAACACTCCCTGGGAGAGTTGTCCACATGCTCACTTGGGCTCTATATAATGACTTTACACTCCTATAGATTTGCACGCAGCAATTGCATCATTTATATCTCAAACAAAACATCTACTTTAAATTAAAAAATACAGTTTTATTACCATTTGGACATTTTATAGTCAAATATTTATACATTTGGTGTCCAAACAGATGCAGCAAGTCTCGGTTCACAGCAGGCCCAGCACACGTCGGTTTTATTCCAGCTCATATAACTTTCACTAGGTTAGTAATGGGCTTCAGTTCCTAGAATTGCTGTGTGATTGACAAGGTGAACAGAAAAATGATATTCTTAAGAGATAGATAAATGCGCACTAGTTCCATCTGTGTTACGGTAAATGTTTATAATTCCATTTTATGGACCATGAAGTTTACTTGAAGCAACTCTTCCATGTTCCCATCTATATTGTACAATTAAAGGAACATGGAAAGTCCCTGGATTTTACTACATATATAATATACCTATTTTAATAAGAAGTGCCTGTAAGCTCTGCCTAAAATCAAACAAATTGTCCCTGCAGCTCATGAAAACACAGACTCTGAAGTAGTGATTGTGTTGTGTCTCATACTAACCAGTCATTGACTATCTCTCAGCAAAATGTTCTTCCTGATAGACAAGGACACTACACCACAACACCCAGCCCTATAGTGCATGCAGTGGGCAGACCCATACAGGGACTGTTTGTTTGATTTTAGGCAGTAAAACCAGAGCTTAAGGTATATGCAAGTGAGCTGGGTTATGAATGCATCTGATAGAGGAGAATTAGTAGTGTATGAAAACATGCGTTACATAGAAAAGTTCAGTTTACTTATAAAGATATTTGCACAAAAGTCACACCCACAGGATGCTTACATAAGCAGGGTACACACAGGACATACAGCAATGTACCCACAGGAAATACAGCAAGATACCAATTTTGACCTTTCTGGTACAGAGCACAAGCAGTAACTGTTGCAGTTCTTGTTCTGAGCACATGCCAGAAGCCACTGAGATGCGGAATTATACAATGTATAATCCTGATTCTGAATTTGAATGTTATGCTAATTCAGGTGGGATTTTCTATATTACGATAAAATGCAAATGCCAAAAAACATAGGACATTTTGCTAACTTCAAGGTAAGCTAATTAATGTTTATTTTGGTATGTTTCCATGCAAAAAAATGTTTTCATACATTACTAATTCTCCTCTATCACATGCATTCATAATCCTGCTCACTTACATATCCCTTTAGTAAAATAAAGTACATAAAAGTAAATAAAGACACAGGGATATCATATTATCTGTAATGCTACCTTGACGTGGTGAAGGGGCTTGTGTACCTTAATGAAATTGGGAGCTATACATGTAACGTCACTCAACATGGGCAGGTCATAGCAGAGAGATTAGACAAATCGCAGTCTACCAGAGAAGGAACTGGCAACCCACTCCAGTATATTTGCCAAGAGAACCATATGGACAACCATAACCAGACAGATGTGCCTGGTGTGTTGCGTCCATATGGTCACTGAGAGTCGGACACAAATGACTCAACAACAATATTATATACCTAGCAAAATCCAAAAACCTTCCATATACCTATAAGCTAAAGGCACACTAACAGTCTAGATGGAATAAATAAAAGTTATCTAAATATAAGTTTTTCTCTAAAAATGCTTTTAAGTTCCTGTCTTATTTTGTTAGTTTGTTACATCAGAAATATGTGAAGTTTTTACCAAACTACATTACTCTAACAAATAGGAATATAAACTTGGAAATTATTTTCCTTCACCACAGACAAAACCACATCCCTCCTGTTGTTAACAAGATCAATAAACCTAACACATATTAAAAACCAATGCTTGGTGCACTGGGTACCAGTCAGGGGCACCAGGAATTAGCACTTACGGCATTGAAGCATGTGGCGTTGTATGGTTTTAATTACACAAATAAATAATGTAACACCTCATAATAACCTTTCCGATGATTTGAAAATGAAACGGGACAATTTGCGATCATGATACGCTATACTTACATGTAAATTATATTATTAAGGCCATTAAATGTTTTTTTTTAAATGCTTTTAAAATTTACAACTCTAGTGAAAAGTATATTGGTGCAGCGGAGATTTATTTGGCTATTTAATGTTTTTATTAGGCTAAATAAACACATTCCCCAAGACTCAATAACTGCGCCGGGGAATGTGTCGTCTCTTTAAATTGAGTGACATGTCTGTAGAACAATAAGGTGCATTGTTGGGTGAAAATAAGCATTGTTCTTTAGTTTTGTATTAAGTTACATCTTGTCCAGGTGGTCTTTAAAGCTTTTTCATTAATTACATCTGTGAGCAAGTAGCAAAAATTATTAAACCAGTAACCTGAAAAAAAAATGCAGCCTCAACACAAACTTGTAGCCTCGAGGCATGAAGGGCTACAATCCGGATGTTTCTGTTTTAATAATAAAAGTTAATAAAATTGATTATTTTTTTCAGTCACATATTTGGCCTTCCTATTTCATTGACACATTGTGTTCTTTAATTGGCAGTATAGTCTCATATTTTCTTCCATGCATTTAAAAGAGCAGGATTTTAACATTAAAATGTGTTATTCACATAAAAGAGTGGGTTTTAAACATTAAAAATGTTTTTGTTTTTTTTACATAAAATTAGGGTATCTCAAGTCCAGCAACTTAACTTTTATCTTGCAGCAAAAAAAGGTTTTTACAGAATTAACATATCTTCCATACAAAGCAGTGGTCATTGATCAGAGAAATTACTCCCTGGGGTCGGCCATGCTCACTGTTATCCATTACATATGGCTTTAGACTGGAAGAAATGCTGCCAGGTGTCGAGGGACACTTAAGCAATTCTTGGCAATAATCATCAGTAAAGTTATATTCTATCTTGCAGCAAAATAAAGTTTTTTACGGAATTAAATAGGGAAAGCTAAACAAAAAACGAACATTTCTTCCCTTGGGTCTGCACATGCTCAGTTTTATAAGTTTCATATTGCTTTAGACTGGAAAAATGCAGCCAGGTGTCTAGGGGAAAATAATTATTGGCAATAAGCATTTACTATGCTTGGTGGGTGGATCAGAAAGGCAGTGACTACAAAAATGCAAACTTCGGTTTAGGGCAATGCAATGTTTTGGCATTTTTAGCTCAACTTTTCTTTTTTTGATTAACCTTAGCCTAAATCGATGTGGGTGTAACCAGTTGTTGGCCAGTACTATTGAGGTAATGGATATTTTGTGCCAGTTCACTTAATGGTAGGTTAATTAATGCAATTTAGTTACTCACCTGGTGCAGTGATGTAAACAAAACAAAACATGTCAGGGGAGTGGCGAGGAAGATGATTGACCGGCATACTTTTTTATATTTACAACACACTTTGAAAAATAATATATGTATACTAATTTAAAGGTCCTTTTGGATCTATCCCATTGTGTAAGAGCAAAGAAGTAGCCGCTAGATGGCGCCATCTGGTTTCAGGGAAGGCCCTAATTATTCCCTCCACCGTTGTGGCGCAACTTGACGACGCTGAATTGACAACAAGGCCATCTCCATGTTCGGCGCGGGCACTCGTCCCTCTGGGGCCTCGGGTGCGCCTCTCATAGCTCAAGGCCCCTTCTGTCGGGGCACCTTATATGCATTGTAGAGCACTGCTCGGAAAATCGGCAGCTCCATCTAGCGGTTGGAAGTGCTGCCAATCTTTTGAATAGGGGAAGAGGGAAAGGACCTTCCTTTTTCATGGGGGTTATAGATAAAGATTTTATTTAGTACGTAACAGAGAGTTTTAACAGTGGGGATAAAGATGATGGCATGCAAAAAATACACAAGGTAGATTTTATGTATACAATAACACAGACACTGCCTATTAGACAATTAATACGTAGGGCTTTATAAGAAAATAACCTTTATTAAACGTTTTCTGTATATTTAAACAATTAATTACTATTTTTCAATAATCTCTCAGTTTGTATAAGCTTTAGATCTCACGTCCCCATAAACGAAGTTCCAAATGTGCCAAATTGAAAACCACTCTTAGAAACACACATTAATAGCAGGAAGATGGACTTGAGCTGACAGCCATGTACAAGACACTTTCTATTCACCACCCATTATCATACTGCAGAGAGCCCTCCACCTGGCTCCACTCCAGCCACAATACTTAATTCAGATAGTGGAGAGATCTGGAGCTTATACAGCCTGGGGCATGGCTGATAAATAGTCATTAATTGTTCAAAATGCACTGTAAAAATAAATAAAGTTTATGTTTCTTATTAAGCCCTACCTGACAATTCATAGAGAGCCATTTATAAGACCACTAAAGTTGACCTTTACGTTGTCAAATTGTACAAATCACAGTATGAAGCGGATCTATCCCGTTGGGTATGCACAAGAAATTCACAACACTGGCAGCTGCAGTGCCAGCAAGTATCCGCTAGATGGCGCCATCTCTATGTTCGGCGCGGGCACTTGGCTTTTGAGGGCCTTGGGCGCGTCTCTCATAGCTTAAGGCCTTTTCCGTCGACGCGCCTTATTTGCAATGTGAAGGAGCATTCCGAAAATTGGCAGCGCCATCTAGCGGTTGGCGGCGGCACTGTAGCTGGCAATGTTTTGAGTAAGGGAAAAAGGAAAGGACCTAAGAAGCTAGCAGCATCTGAGAGTGTGCCATAATATAAATATTCTGTGCTTGGCACTGCATAAAAATTCTTCACTCTCTGCAATATTGTAATGAGGAATCTTGGTAAATAAGGTGAATAGAGGTATGGTACAATGTACACCATGAGGTTTCCTTATAGATTTGCAATTGGTAGAACAGTCTTCAGGTAGAGATGCAGCAAACTAACAGAAAATAAGCCAGAAACTCCTTGAATAAACACAAGAGAAGACTGGGTGGGTCAAGTGATTCTTAATCTGCCAACAGCCTCTGTGTTTGACAATATATATATTAATGATCATTTAAATGTAGCATAACAAGGAGGACAGCACTAATTACCAAATTCAATGGGATGCTGCCAAGCAATGCATCAACAGATGAACAGCATCTCTCCTTTACAATAAATTACAGTAAATGAACCATTTTTTTTTTCACTTGAGACCTCTCACAATTATGTTGCCTGCAGTATCTCACACTGAAGTTTTAAACATTTAACACTTTAAACATTATAGTAAAGTAAAATATTTTCTGTTCAGGAAAACTCAGTGCTGCAGAGGTTAAGAAACCTTGCTTTTAAAACTCTGGAAATACAGAATTACAACATCCTTCTGATGATCTTGTTGGTATGTGAAAGTCTGAAGCATACCAGTGGTTTTTGCAGCCCTAGGCCTATTCAGATTTGTGTCTGTGTTTATGATGATACATGTGTATGTGTGTATATATATATATATATATATATATATATATATATATATATATATATATATACACACATATATAATCTAGATACACAATAAAAGTATTGCAGTATATAATAATACCCTTTGTTGCTGAGAAATTCAGTTTATAGTGGCAATCTTCAAATCTGTATCAATACTGGTTAGATTTACAAAAAAATATATACCTTTTTTCCAGAGGACAAACTAAGGGTAAAAAGCAGCCGGCAAAAGAGAACTAGTGAAGGGATACAATATGTACTATGGATAGTAACTACCTTAAGTGGGTTTGTAAGTAGCTATGGGGTAAAAATGACTGAGTTTTGAGAGGAATGTCATTGGTATGTGCTTCTACATTGGGAATGACGTGTGCATGCACACAAAACAGTCAGTAGCATGGGCACTGTGCATAGGATGAAAGCCATTGGCTCCCGAAATGTAATCCCAGCCCTGTTTCTGTGTGTGTGTGTCTATGTCTGTGTCTCTATGTGGGTGTCTGTGTGGCATCAACATTTATTTTTCTTATTTGAAAACTATCTGTATGACCTTTATCCTGATTAATTATGCTCTTAGACTTTTTTTTTTTTAAACAATTTTTCTTTTTTTTCTGTAGTGGGCCCTTAACTCTCATGATTAGTTGTTTTTTTTAGATACGAGTGATCATGATTTGTGTAACATGCTTGCTGCTCTCCCATAGAAAAATATAAATAAGTTTGTGGATTATTACATTACATTATTGTATGAGCAGCTATTTTGTAAAAATTTCTGTTATGGGGAAATGTCTTTGATTTGCTCACACATCAAGAAAGCGACGTTCACTCACAGAAAAGGGAAAATGGGTGCATGCATACCTTACGCACGCACTCGTAGGGGCTCCCCCACTTTACTACCCAGGGGCTCCAAGAAGGTAGATCCAGCATTGCTCCTACCCCTTCCCCACACATGCTCAGAATCAGGTAGTCGCAAGGATAACAGCAAGCCCCACTCCTGCAAATTGTGACCTTCTCTCACGTACATGCGACCTTCACCCAAATATCATGGATGCCTTCAGGGACCTGTAGGGGCTTCAGTTTTAATTTCTAATAAAAATCTGCTTTACCATATTTTTTCCTGTCTATGGTCTTATATTTAAAAATGTCAAAAGTATATTTTTTTTATCATATGGAGTCCTTTAACTGTCAATATGTCCCCTATACCAAACCCATAGGAATGTCTACATGTCCTAAAAAGATCAGAAAACCATTTTTTTCATAAATTCTCACTGTGCCAACTGGAGCCGCATATTCTGGGTGGTGTAACGCACAGAAATGTTTAGCCCCCTCTTACTTTCACACGGACCCCTTAATACATGATAGACGTGCTTGTTTACACATTATAAAAGTGACATGACTCCATACCATAGAAACGTTACTGTCAGCTCAATAATACATGACATCTGTTTAGTTCTTGGTCTTAACAACTCAAGGTCATTCATTTCTTCCACTTCTCATAAAACAAGCAAGGGACTTAGCACACTGGGTGGATGATGGAAAAAACGCCAAAAATGAGGATTTTTATGTGAACATGGAAGAAACGGAGACTTGTAAAGAAACACATCTGCTGCTATCATTATCGTTTAATTCTAGTTGGTGTGTGCAAAACAAAATCTGCATTGACAGTTACACATTTTCTATCTATCTATCTATCTATCTATCTATCTATCTATCTATCTATCTATCTATCTCTCTGTCTATCTACCTGTGTATCTATCTATCTGTCTATCTACCTGTGTATCTATCTATCTATTTATTTATTTATCTATTTAAATATATTGATGGTTTCTAATTGTACTTCTATGTTCAGTGCCTTTCCATCCCTAGTAATGAGCAGGTTAAAACACCTATTTTGAATAAATGGCTCCTCCATGGTAGGCCTCAGGCCTTGTTGCTATGGAGACGCATACACTATATCACTAACAAATCCCATCTATCTATCCATCTATCTATCTATCTATCTCACATCAATATTACCAATGTTATTTTGTTTTTGCATTAAATATTATTTTAAAAAGTACATTTCGGCAATACAGAGCAGCATGTTCTCTGTTACAAATAAAAAAAAATGGAAGAGAGTCCATGATCACATCAAACCAATCATAATTATTGAGAGTGGTGTGAATGTAAATATGTTCCACAAGGCTTCCTGTCTGTCAAGGCAAGAAGAGTGCAAACTACCCCCTGTGTCACTTTAATGTAACTTTTCCGAACTATTTATGATTATGTGTTCAAGCAAAATAATTATTTGCAATGTTTAAGCCATGTTGTTTTAAATACACAATATAAGTATCTATCTCTCTCTCTCTCTCTCTCTCTCTCTCTCTCTCTCTCTCTATCTACCTAGCTACCTATCTATCTTTCTACCTATCTACCTATCTATCTATTAATCTATCTATCCATCCAGCTGTTTATCTATTTATAGATGAAACGTTTGAGAAACAACTATTTTTTGGTCTCAGAATGCTTAATTCAGTCTATTTCAGAAACACTTGTATTCTGAGAAGAGAGGGGAAAATGGCACAGGAGGGGTACGTTCTGCATCATTACTATCCATAACATTGCAGCAGCCAGGTCTCTGCTGTTAGTACGAGTTGGTTTAATTTAATAATCATATTTATTCCACGGGCAAAACGCCAGGCTCCAAGAAAAAGAGATTTCCCACATCAATCCAGCCAGTGGAAATTATATCATGAACATCAGAAATATGAGGGCAATTTCAAGCTTGGCAGGTAGAGACACAAAGAACCATACAACATGCCTGGTAGAGCAAGGGGAGACCCAGGGGGATGTGCTGAATGCTAGAGGGAGTCAAGTGAGTTCACCAGGGTCTGAAGTTGAGGTATGAAATCCATATTTATTTTACAGACACGCATATTTTTTCTCAAAAGAGAACAGGGAGGAAACTTATGTTATGAAGAACTGCTAGAGAAAAGACACGTGACACTCTAATGGATGCCAAAAAAGGGCGAAACGTACATTAGGCTTTCAGAACAACTAGACTTGACTATGGCCAAAATATTTTTAGAAAGTAAAGTATTTAAAGGGATGTGGAAGGTTTCTAGAATTCATAGATATATAATATACTTGTGTATCTATTTACTTTTATGTACTTTATTTTATTAAGAAATGCCTATTATCTCTGTTTTTACTGCCTACAATCAAACAAATAGTTCCTGTATGGGTGTGCGAACAGTAGCTTATGCAGATACAGACTCTGTAGAGCTGAATGTGCAGTGTAGTGTCCTAGCCTATCAGGCACCATGTATCAGCAGTACGTTGCAGACTGTTGCTGAGTGATAATCACTGATTGGTTAGTATGAGACACTGCACAGCAATTACTATAGAGTCTGTTTTTATGAGCTGCAGAGAGCAGACCCATACATGGACTATTTGTTTGATTTCAGCAATTAAAAACAGCTTACACTCACAATCTAAGGGTATATAATGAGTAATAATGTAAGTGCATTGGTCTCTCCATTTAAAGAGGATTTTGCTAATATCATACAGAGGGAGAATGCAGAGTATTTAATAAAACAATGTAATTGTTCAGCCTTCATTACTTTCAGTCATAAAAATCAGTAAAACAACTTTTCGGTTTATTGTAATTGAAAAAAAAGGTATCTTTTATAAGAAAAGTTACACTGAAAATGGATCTTTAGGTTGGAACGCCCACTATTGTATTTTATTTTTAATCTGTGGCTGAGTTTGCTGCACATTTCCCCTCACTCTGCCACAAACACTGTTAAGAAATTAGGAGACTCTGCAGCATACCCAGCCAGAGTTTGGATGGGGACTCCAGCCTAAAGATCAGAGGAAAAACTGATTTTTCTGTGCATGATTTCTCACCCAAAAAATCAAAATGTTAAAATGCTAAATATATTAAAAAGTTGTATATAGTGATTTTTTTTTATATAAAAGTCATTAAAAATGGAGCAAGACAATGGCTCATTAAGACAATTTTGATTTCCTTTAGGAACATTTTGGGAATTGTTCTCTAAAAACCTAAAGAGCTAAATGTTTTTTGTGTCCACGTGACAATTTTTAGATGATCTAGCTAATAATCCTTGACATGTTTTTTATCCTGGTTTTAGCTATTTTTATTTTTTGCCCACATCAGACAATACTATGCTGCCCCCGGGCAAGATCAAACACAGACAAGACATGACATAGCAATCTGTACTTGAGGGACTTTTCATGTGTTAAACCAAAAAAATAACAATAAGCAAAGTGTTGAATTCAAGAAAAAAGACTAAAGTTCATGGAAATGGCAAAAAGAAACCTCTGTGTACAAAGAAACACAACTACACAGGGCATGATGATTGAAAAATACTTCAAAAGATGCAGACATTGTATTTAAAATAATGATCTGTATAAGGGAATTCTTAAAATGCAATTTCTAAATTGGCAATATGTTGATAACATGTATGAATTATGTAGAAATGCTAATACAAAGATTAAATAAAATGGAGCAGTTTGAAAGAACCCCCCCCCCCCCTACTTATTTTCTCCAATAGGGGTAGGCAAGTTTAGTCCTGGAGAGTAACACACAGGTCAGGATTTGAGGATATCCCTGTTGAGTAGAGGCAAAACTATCACTTCTTCATTCATACCGACCGACTCACCTGCACACAGGAAGGAAATCTTAAAATCCAGGACTGTGTGTGGCTCTCCAGAACCAAACTTGCCCACCCCTGCTTTACAGCCTACTTACATGGGGGTCTTCCCTCCTCAGTCAGCTTTTTGCCATTTAATAAGAGTTCTGTGTGGGGTTGCAGATATAGCAATTGTTTCTCATGCTCCTATATAAGCAGTATTAGAGACATCAGAGCAGCAACAACATCTATACCTGTGATCTCACATGTATAAATAAAGGATTGCTATATAAAAAAAAAGAGAAAATCTTAAATGTATTTCATTCTGTCTTTGCCTGTAGCCGGAGGAGAGGGATTTCCTATCAGGGCCTTTTCTTCTGTTAGGTTCAGTGGGATGTGAATGTAAATATGTTCCCCAAGGCTTTCTGCCACTTTGTCAAGGCAAGAAGATAGCAAGTAACCCTCCTTGTGTCACTTTAATATAACTTTTCTATATGATGTTTCAAGCCAAATAACTTGCATTGTTTATAACATAAATATATGATATCATTTGGTGCTTTATGGTTAGTTTAAAGCAGGGGTTCTCAAACTGGGTTCCATAGACTCCCAAGGGGTGCATGGATAGATTTCAGGGAGTCCACAATGAATGGAAAAAAAATGACAACTTGAAATTTAGAAATATAAATCTAAACAATAAAGTAGTTTAAGATTTTTACGGTAAGGGGAATATGCACAAAGAGATATAGAAGGGGGAATTGGTAATTACATTGTTGCCCACAGACGTCAATGTGGCTGGCCAACTCAAGAGTCAGAAATGAAAATATAGTTGTTGGTCAGCCACCAAACAGTGAGGTCATGTGCTCTACATTGGTGACCCAAACATTTACATGGATGTCCAGTATCTCCTATTCACAGCTGCTTGTTGGTCAGTACCTGGTTAATCATGATTATTGGACAGTCCAAATAATTATTTAAATAGCTTTTTCCAAGAAGGGGAGAAGGAGTCCAAAGGTTTCACATGGGTCCAAGGCACAAAAAGTTAAAGGACCGTTGTAGGCATTTTTCATTTAATAATTACCATTTAATAACATAAAAAAATAAATGTGCAAACAGCCGAAATCAAATGTTTAGCCAGAAATCATAACACAGTTAATATCTGTTGATGTACCCATCTCCACCTCTGTAATTGTCCTGAGCACTACTAAAAGAAATTCAATAGTTTCAACTAAGATAACAGTATTGAAGACCACCTAATCATGTTATCTCAGTTCAAATCGTTCACTTCCGTTCAGTATTGCTCAGGGTAAACTGTGATTTGTTATGCTGCTGTTTGCACGTGTAATTCTTATGTTAATTAAGCTAAAAACTCGATTTATCAAGGAAAGTTCATACACTGGTTTACAAGACATTGGATTTAACAGTGCTGCTCTAAATAATCACACAGAGGGTAATGTAAAAAAAAAAAAACATTGAATTATTAAAATTGATGGATATTTCACAAGTTTTCATACAACCTACTCACTGCTGACTACATTTGTTCTCTCCACATTCTGAAAGGACTAAAAATAACGAACTCCCGAAATATGCTTGTATATTATATTTAATGTAAAAAAAAAACCCAAAATGGCTTGTTCCTTTGGTTCCTCCAGACATACTAATCCCAAAAGAAGAAAAAAAAGACACTGAATGTATTATTGTAGTAGATAGGGTATGTACGCATTTACACAGATCTTGTAATGTTTGGTCCCTTCAGTACCTGAGTGCTTCTAGAGTTTATTCCCCATAAACTCAATCTATTGGCTCAAAAGAAATGGAAGCTAACACCAAGTAATTAGATACTTTGAGGGCTTTAACTGTGCAACATAAAAAAATAAATCCTGAAAGTAGCAACAAATTTGTTTTTACAGCTTTTCCACTTGATTTTCACTCTTGTATGTTGTGATGGTGCAGAGAAGTGTCCATGACTTGAGAGTCTCTTTTATCTTTTTGAGCGGGTATTAATCACAGTAAATTCTAAAACGCCAGACTTCATGAAACACTAGGAAATATTAAATTTAAAACATACATCCATATTTGTCAAATATTTACAGACCCGAAATGCCAGGGGCTCTGGCAGTGTATTAAAGCATTTCACCATCAACACTTATAAGGCGCTGGGCTGGCAGCTTATAGTAACCACATCAAGGAGATGTTTTGTACTAAAATAAGACAGTGTTGGAGGTTGGGAGAGGATGTGTGGAGGAAGATCTGTATACAATGTATCATCATCATCATACACACTAACTGTCATACATACAGTTGTCTCTGTGCTGCTACAATGTTGCTGCTACAGGATGTTGAAGAACACAAAATAATTACAAATTGACACCAAAATCTGTGTTTTCATCACCATTTAGAGACTGTAAAATGCAAATGTTTACTTACACTGATCCAGGGCTTGCTGTGGGTGGGGGGCCTGGAAAAAAAGGAAGAAATAGTATTTTATAAACATAATAAAATAACACACAGATACATATTATATTTTAAAGAATTAGTAAAAATATACAAGCTCCAATAAAAAAGTTCCAGCGCTTAACACCAAATCAAACAAATAAAAAAAGGGAGTAGGAAACTTTATTTAAATTCTGGTTAAAATATGAAAAACACGGCAAAATAGATGGCACACTCAAAAAGTATATGTGAGGGTATAGTCTTCATAGAGGTATGAGGTAGAAAATATGTTTGAGTTGTGGAACATTTTCCTTGTGAAATAAAACATACATGCAGCCACACAAGGCCTATGTCCCACTTCTAAGGGATATTTGATCCCAAATTAACTATGCTGTATTCCCTCAGTAAATTATGCAACACCACATTGTGCCATTCAAACCATAAACACATACACACACTTTAAAAACTGAAAAGAAAGCAATCATATATTCCCTGTAAAGGTTATCAATATTTGCCCTTATTTAACAGTCACCAAATAAACTGGTGACCCAATGAATATTTAGGAAAAAGCTAATTCAGAAACAGGAACCCTAGATGGGACCGATGGACCGTTTCGCTGAACTACATTCAGGTTTCTCAAAGGATTATTTTGAGGGCTAGACTTAGCAATGGCAAAATTTTAGAGCATTAAAAATAAAATATATAATACATAGTAAATTCTGTCTACATTATTATCTAATAAATATTTCCCCTTATATGATATATCTCAACTCCCAATGCTCCTTCCTGCTTGCTTGAAGAGCAGATATGCAAAGTAAATTGTTTGTTATAAAACTGTAAATAGTATTCACTGCGGGTCATAAGTTAATCTCAGCCTCCAAAGTTTGAATGTGTTTTGCAAGAAACATATTCTTACACATACAGGGAGATATCAGAAAACAATGGCCAGAACCAGGTAATAAATGTAAACTTTGTTGTTTTACTAAAAATTATCAATGCTAGTTATGAAAAATAACATAATAAAAATATGGAACTGCAGTGTGACTTTAATAATTTCACTGGCAGAGGAGCCAGTAATGCGATGTTGACCCCAATGACAGTAACTAAACCGTGACTGCAAGAAGATCCAAACAATTAGTACTACAGGATATGAAGCCAAAATGCTCACTGATAGGTTTGATCGTGAGGTTAAAGCTCTAGGGCCTCATTCTATTATCGGCCGTAAATCGGCCGTAAGGCTGTGATTCCTTGCGGGGGTTCAGTTAACTCGCGATTCTATTATACGGCCCCGCAAGGATCCCCCCTTACGGCCGGCCGCATATCTTGAAACCGGCCGTAAGCTCTGAAATATAAAAACGCAAAAATAAATTCAAGCCTGCACTGTACAGCTCTGTAAATGCTAGGGATCATATTGGGGGACATGAGGATTAATAGTAACCCCCTCCCAAGCTTGCACATCAGCCCAAACCCGAGTTCAAATTAACTGTTTATTTTCCGGCTGCGGCGTGGGCGTGTCTGAGGTGCTCCAAGCCCTATGGACTTTTTACATGTATATTTTACGTATATTAAAAAAATATTATTTTACGGATTTGAGTATAGGGTAATTATGTGCTATTAAATTATGTGCTATTAAAATCACTTTATAGTCTTCTCAAAGTGCAGGATGGCTTTATTTGAGCTATTTTATGTGCTTAATTGGTGCTAGCGGGACCTGTTTGCTGCAAGTAAGCTGCGGCTCGTTTTTAGCCTTGCAGACAGGGTTCCCGGAGCAATAGAATCGCAACCAGGCTTTTCTTACGGCCGATTTCCTTGCGGCCGCTTTAGATCAAAGGCTTTCCTCCGGCGCGTGCGGCCGCAAGAGATAGCAAGGCGCCGGCCGCAAGCCTGCCGGAGTCCCCGGCCGGAGGGGAATAGAATAGCCGGAAAGCTTGCAGCCGGTCCTTGCGGCCCCGTAACGGCTGCGGCCGCTAATAGAATGAGGCCCCTAGTATTTTGGCCATATCATGAGAAGACTGGATTCCCTAGAGTAGACTCTGATGGTGGGAAAGACTGAAAGCACATGAAGAAGGGGGTGACAAAGACAAAAATGGATAGATGAGGTAATTGAAGCAATGAACATGAGCTTGAGGGAGCTCAGAGAAACAGACATGAAATGCCTGGCAACGCCAAATCAACTACAATTTCTGTTAAGTGATATTTTCTTACATTTCCATGTTAGGTTACTATTATCCACTGCTTTACCTCATTCCCTAAGTTATGTGTTCTTCTGTACTTTACTGAAATCCCATCAAATCCATTAGTACATCTGATACTATGTTAATAATTAACAGTATCTGTGACTATTACTATTTATCCAACTCTTTATCATTTGTAAGTGTGAGGGATTATGAATGGCACTAGATAAAGAGAGTTAGAGAGAGGAAGGGACTCTATACAGTATATAATTTGTGCCAACCACCAACCAACTTTCCAGTTCAATTATCTAACTCTTTCACTCAAACTCTGTAATTACAACCAATTTTTTTATATTTGTATATATCTGTAACAACAAGAACCTTTGCTTTGTAACTTTTAAGAGAAAATGTTAGAAAATATTATGTGCGCATAGAATCTTGTTGATCCACTAATAATATTGTCTACTTACCCCACTAACATATGGAAAACAGAAACATGTGTAACAGACGCAGAGTTTTCAATTCAGATTTTATAAAAGAAAATAATATACATTTGGTATCCATTGGTACATACCAAATTTAACAAACAGCACCCCTGTGGTGGAGACGGTCTTCCTGCCATTGGTGGCCACACATTGGAAATACCCTGTGTCTGTGGTGTCGAGGTTCCGTATTCGCAGCCTGGATCCGTAGCTCATTACGCGGTACGATATCCTCCTGGGCTCCTGGACCACGGGAGCATCATTTTTTAACCATCGTATTGTGGGTGCTGGGTTCCCTGACACTTTGCAGTAAAGTTCTGCTGTTTGGCCCAGTGCTGTCGTAATGTTATTCATTGGTTCATCCAGAGTCAAGTAGATACCTGTCAAAAACAGAAATATATATATATTTAAGGATATTATTATTGCCAATAAAGACTGGTATACTTTTTTCTAGAAAAAATACAAGTTATTGTAATAAGAGATAATAAACATGACTTAAAGTACCACCCTAGTATTCATATATAGAGTTTCACTAGATAATATAATAATTGATTAGATAGTTAGTAGCTGAAGACAAAATAAATCAGAACAGTTTTAAAATGTGCAGTTGAACTTTAGTGTTCAGACGCCAGCAGATATGTTCCTTACCACCATCTATCAAGTGTACATTTGAGGAAGAGGATCTGCCCAGGAGGCTGTACCCCCCTCATTCCTTGCAGTGACTAATACAGACAAGTCTGTATTGAATAGTTGTTCAAATATAAGCTTTAAAAGCTACATTTAATTTATTTCCTACTCATTTACTACTATTTCAAAGTTGAGGTCTACATCCATTTATATTTATATATATATATATATATATATATATATATATATATATATATATACATATATTTATATATATATATATATATATATATACATATATATATATATATATATATATATATATATATATCCCCACCCAGTTTTTCAGAGTGCAGTGCAATGATTGGTTTTCTTGGAAACTAATTTTTAGACATTTAAGTGGGATGTGTACTATGTACTATCCATTTTCTGTGCTATCAGGAAGAAATGTAATATATATATATATATATATATATATATATTTATATATATATATATATATATATATATATATATATATATATATATATATCTATATATCTATATCTATATATATATATATATATATATATATATATATATATATATATATATATATATATATATATATGGAGAGCAAGAGACAGAGAGATAATAGATTAACAATTAAAAGTTTCTGTGGATATTACAAATTATCCAACTGTTGTTTATCATTCATAAGTGTGAGGGATACCGGATGGCACTAGATGAACAGAGTTAGAGAGGAAGGTGTGTGTTTGCGTCATTCAGTTGTGTCTAACTCTCCGTGACCTCATGGACCGTAATGCACCATACTGATCAACTTGGTTTTCATGGCAGAGATACTGGAGTGGGTTGTCAGTTCCTTCTCCAGTGGACCACAGCATTTTGGTATTCCTAGGTGGTCTCCCATCCAAGTACTGACCAGACCCAACCCTGCTTGAATTCAGGGTGGCGTGATCTCTTGGTTTCCTGACTGGAATTGAACCCAGGTCACATTGGTGAAAGCACAGAATCCTGACCACTTTGCCAATTATTTATCTAACTCGTCCACTCAAACTTTGTAAATTATATTTATTTATATTTGTATGTTTTTGTAATAACTAGAACCTTTGCTGTGAAAAAAAATGTCAGCTCAGAATATTATCTATGTATAGTATTCAGTTGATCCACTAATAAATATTGTCTACTAAACCCCACTAACATATGGATAACAGAAACATGCCATACAGATGGGGAGTATTTAATTCTGATTTTCTAAAATAAAATAAAAAAACAGCCCAAAAAACATATACCGGTATTTGCAATCTACTTCAGAGACTTGTATAACCACCTGTGTTGCATTACATTACTATTCATCCAGCAATAAAGTATATAACATAGCCCTCTATACTATTAAGCAAAGAAATATCGGGGCAAATTCACTAAGCATTGCAGGGGCTATTATGTGCTTCACTGTTTTCTATGGGGAAATGGGCATGCTTATTTTCATTGCCATCCCACAATGCTAATCTTAATTAATTGTTGTTGATAAAATAATTACCGTAGACTGCAGATCTTTTAGTTAATTCATACATAAAAAAATATAATTTCTATATCAATTTTAATGCACCTCGACTTTAAATTTTTAACTATAACCAACTGCCATTATATTTATTTTTAGCTTTTTCTGTGATAATTTATTTTTCTTCCTACTTAATGTTGTTAGTCCTTCTTATGCCTTTTCCAGTTTATCTTTGCCCTACTGTTCTGTTTTAGCTTGATGACAAAACCAGGACCTCCTTCTGACTAACTCTAAATAGGGTGTGTCATTAAACTGCACCAGGTGAGTTATGGAGCTCTATGGAGAAATCATTACTGCCGCTAGTGGTCTTACTGAAAACATTTTCAGAAGGAGGTCCTGGCTGTGTTGCAAAATTAGTTTGTAAAGCTGTTAAAACATTTTTTTTAACTTTCAGCACTATTTTTATATGGAGAAAATCTGTATTTAAAGGGCTGTAGAGTTTTCTACTATGTGGTATTTTGCGGTAATTGATTTTTTATTAAGAAAGTCACAATTTTCTATGTAGTATTTTAAATATCTAAACACGATAATGGGTGAATAGCAAACATGTAACAGCATGACTTTTACATTTTAATATATTTTATATGCAATTATTTTTTACTTCTTTTCTCCCCAATTATATATTCTACTTCACAGGAAGGTGTGTCCTTGTTAACTATCTAGCTCTCCAAAACCACTGGCAATTTCATAAGCCACATTCCTATTGTCCAAATAGAATCTTCCTCTGTATTCTTCTCCAGTCTCAGGAAATGTATCAGCAGAAACCAAAATGGTAGATTCCACAGCTTGCGGCCTTCCTGCTTCCTAGGCATGCTTTAATTGTGTTTGACTCTATCTGCAATACCGTTCGACTACTTTTCCTGTAAAGTCGAACTCTTTGACATTGCCTCTAAATCTTCCACCTTGAAACTTCAAACCATGACCTCCTGACGTCACATTCCCCTTATATGATATATCTCAACTCCCAATGCTCCTTCCGTCAAAGAACTTCCTGTGCGGACATCAACCTGCTCTGTAGGGTCTCCTCCTATCCCATGCTCTGCTTTAAAGCTGTGTGATGTATATAGTGGGATTGGATTAAAGAGTTAAAACGCATTGTGGACTCATTTGCATGTCCCTGCAAAGTTTCCGAGAGTGCAGTGCAAAAAAAAAATTTTTAGACATTCAAAAGAAATTTAAATGTGAACCCAAATATACTATTTATTTACTGTATTCTATATGGTGGAGGCCCCTTCTGGACCGCTTGTCATGGCGAAGGGGCTTGTCACATTCAATTAAGCTGTGAGCTAATCCATGAAGGGCCACCCAAGAGGGACTGGTCAGAGCAGAGAGGTCAGACAAATCGCAGTCCACTGGAGAATGAACTGGCACCACCTCCAGTATCTCTGCCAAGAAAACGATTTAGATAAGCACAACCAGAAAAACAGACAGGTGTGACGGGTGTTCTCTGTCCCTATGGTCACAAGAGTTGGACACGACTGATGGACTGAACAAAGGTGGAGGGCTTCTATTACTCCTTTGCCCACCATAAGCTAAATTATGTTGTGGTAAAACTAGCAGATAATACCCACTAGTATGTCTGAATAACCTCCTCATTATCTATACTACTATTCATTACTTTAATACAGCAATTTTACCATTTTGCTTTGAGTAAAATAAAAAGGTTTAAAGCACCGTAAGGCCCTTTTAAGGACTCAGGGGCCACATATGAGGCCCTTCAAGTGAAATAGGAGCCAGTTACTGCTTCAGAGACTTATTCTTCATGAACACTAGTTCTAACATGGTTGAATTTCCCATGTCAGAAGCATCCAGCCTTACTCAGCAAGACACCAAACCATTGTGTGTCAAATTTAATTCATAAAACCCTTGTCTTCTTAACGGCATTCCTGGCCTGTGCCAAGGCTAACACATCGGGTCAGGCCACAGATATGATACAAACATCAAAGTCGGGATCATGAAACAGAAGCATTCCAGTAACTTGTAGAACAAAACATATTCCTGTCTTTTTGGCAGTTCTGTACATTATTCAGATATCACTACAATATGTGTTTCCTTTCATGTGAATTTCAGTCTATTCGTAAGGAAATTAATGGTTTTCGTTTTGGCTTCAATTTAGATTGTAAAACAGTTCTAATCCTTTATTTCTGCACCGGTGTCATCAGAACCAAGAATGTGTTTCAAGACTGGCTGGACATCTGTACTGGAAGCATTATCTGGTTCCTCTCTTTTAAATTCAACATGATTTCCATTAAAAAGTATACATTTTAAACAATGTTCTTAATGAATAAGGTGTCTGGAAAGCTTGCTTTCATTCTCAAAAAAGCAGCAATTTAAAAACTGAATGTCAACTTCTTTAAAGAACATATAAAGAGGGGAGTATACATTTTTGCTGGAGCGTGGTTTGCAGTAATCCTGATTCTGTGGAAGGGGTGGGTATCAAATTCCAAATGGTCAGGTTCCTCCATCCCCCTCCACTCATGCCACTGTTTGGTAGATATAAGTTGCCCTTAAGCTATAAAGAAGTACTCAAGTCACACAAGATGAAAGCATGCTATATGTGAACAGAATCTTAGAAAATTAAGATTTATTTAAAAGATTATTTTTGCCAATTTATGAACTTGCAACCCCAAGCCTGATCACTTCAGATAAAGCCAAGTTGTGCCAGTCACCAGTTAAAGGGCCATTGAATATAATTTTTCTTTGTTGCATCTGAAAAAAGGAATTTGATAATGTTGAACAATGTGTTTCTTTTTTTTTAAATGAAGCTCCTGGAGCACACATATAATGATGTAGGCCAACGCACATGTTAATAGGGCAAGTAATACAATGGGTCCCTTCTGGATCACTACCTTGTTGTGGTGAAGGTGCTTGTATACCTCAATGAAGCTGTGAGCTATACAATGTAGGGACAGCCAAGATGGGCAGGTAATAGCAGAGAGGACAGACAAATCGTGGTCTGCTGGAGAGGGAAATGGCAACCCACTCCTGTATCTTTGCCAAGGTAACTTTATGGATAAACAAACTCAGGCACATAACGATTGTGCCTGACATGCTAGGGTCAATAGGGTCATGGAATTTGGACATGACTGAACTACTAAACATCAATACAAGGGTTCTGTTTTGCACACCGCCCCACCAGCTGGAGCAAACTAATTAATCTACTGCAAGGGCAATGAAGAAGTGCAAATTATTTTTTTCTAATAGGAATTACCCATTGCAGCCTTCGGCAAAGCAATCCACAACCCTTGCAATGTTTAGTGAATTTCTCCCAATGTCCTCTCCATGTCCAATAAGAACATTTCATGCAAGCCATTCTAATACAATACATGTTGTCTACATTTCCAGTATCGGGACAAACAATCTGTTAGTTAAAAGGTTTATTTCTTGAAATCTCTCCAGAACCTCTTTGTGCACAAGTGGACGTGCCCTATACACATTTACACATGTACAATGGGCACACAGGATTGGCCAGGAGGCCCTTATCTTATGTTCCAGGGGTGTAAGTCCTTGGCACGTGTGCAGGGCTGGGAGCAGTACAAGAGCACAATCTGTGCTACACTCAGTCTAAATAGTGTGCTTGGCCCAAGAGGAAGTCAGGAAAGCCAACTACTAATAGGTATTGCCATGGAAACTGGTTACTCCTGCCAGATCCAGCGGTGCCAGTGCCCCAAACCACTCTGAGAAAGTAACACTTTGAGATATCCATAACCTTATATACAGAATGGGCTTGTACAAACGATTAAAGGGTATTGTTACCATGATGCCTTTCACGGTGAGGAAATTGCAGACTTTTATCTACACTACATAATTCCTTACATTTGCGTGGCTCTTTTATGCTAATGATCAGCACTGTATGCTAATTTGATGTGCTTAATAAGTGAGGGGGAGGGTATCTTGATGCAAGATAACTTTGTGGTACATTGTGTATATGTAGTTATACAATGCACCATAAGCATTATTATGGAAATGAGCAGCTCTACAATACCAATTAGCTACTTTGATGTGTTGATTTCTTCTTAATGAGCTTGCTATACATTGTATTAGGCATTTTCAGCCTTACTAAATTGCAATTGAATAGGGCTCTATTTAAGCACATAGCATATTATTTTTACAGAAGTTTTTAGTTAGTGAACTTTTATCCAAAAGCAAGGTTTTCACTAACTAAAAACTTCTGTAAAAAATATGCTATGTGCTTAAATAGAGACCTATTCAATTGGCCGAATTGCAATTTAATAAGGCTGTTGATCTCCAATACATAGTCCCAGAGAAATTCAACATTATTGGTATGGCTCCTTTATGCTAATGTGCACAACCATATGCTAATTTGGAGTGCTTGATAACTGAGGTGGCAGGTATCCTATTGCATGATAACACTGGGGCACACTGTTTTTGATATCACTAATAAGTGTGTTATAACCACTGATTAGCATGTTACTAATCAAATCATCCAACTAGTATCTGCTATCCTTATTTGCCTAATAATGAGGCTCAAGTGATGCTAAGAATGAGCCTCATTCAACTGGCCAAATCGCAATTACTTGAACACGTAATGGAGCCTGTAAATGTAACGGATATTTAACTGGCTACATTTAGCAACTTGCATTCCATTGATTTTTTCAAGCCTGCAAATGTTACCAGAGCTAAAGACGCAAAATCGATATTTAATTACAAAAATTCAACAAGTCCGCAATTGCCTTCAAACCTGTATCAAAAACTTCTACGAGTAGCAGATAGGGCTCGCAAGTTGGTTATACACCTGTGCGTAACACTGCAAAAGCAAATGAACACACACTACTGTACTTTAACATACTGGGAAAGTAATGAAAGGCGTTAGAATTAATTGAACAACAGTCTCAAGCTCGCAAATCAACAATAAAAAATTATTATTTTTAACTTTTATTTCCGTGTTATATCTATCTCGGGAATCAAGGAGTTAATACATATCATGGAACTTCCATGCACTAGAACAGTTGCTTTAATGATTTTTTATTGATTTCTACATTGCTGGATTGCGAGTCCGATTGCAAATTTTACTTCAAAACACTAATTAATTGTAGTATAATCTCCATGTTTTACTGAAGTCATGATGACGCTCTCATTTACTATTGTCTGCATCTAAGAAGTATTGCGAGTGTTTAAGAATTAAATTACGGGCTTGCTTAAATATTGTCAGATCATATGATCATGCCTAGTGAAATCCTACTTATGAGTGCATGGCTTGGGGTGAAGGCGGTGAGAGGCCAGTTGTGCATTAGAGACATTTGAATATCATTGAATCTAAATGTTTAGAAAAAATGTGACCCACAGCCAAAAGTTTAGTTTGGAGGCAATTGCGAGCTTGTAATTGAATGAAGCTCTATTTCAGGAATTACTTACTTTATAAAAAAATGGCTAGTACAACACATAGCCAGTTTGTCATGCTCTTTAAGAATAACTTGAAAAAATAACTTGATTTTGGGGTGACTGAGCCCATTTGACGTATATCATTGGTATTCCATAGGAAAAAATCCAGTATTGTTTTTTTTAAATTCACTCTTTCAAATGCAAAAATAGTTGTACTTGTCCTTTTAACTATGTTTTATCAGAACAGGATACAAGTAAAGATAATTCTTTCACCACAAAAAAAGTTATCCCTGGAATACGGGAGATAAATAAAGGACATTAATGGTTTGTGATGTACACGCAGATTTACAGCCCTCTTAAGGATAGATTCCTTCAGCACAAGACATAAATATAGTTTAAAGGCTCTAAATTTTCTATCCACAAAATTTCAAACAAAGAGGAGCGTTTGCTGGCAGTTAACTCCAAAGAGAGATGTGGGAGTTAAACACTTAATAGAAAGGAAAATAGTTTTTATTGTGCTAATGAAAAACATGTTTCCTTATAATTTGCTATTTCTGGACATTGTTCAACTCATAAAAAGGGTCACTGCCATTTGGGAAAAACTGCACGAGTTTGTGAAGTATGTAACAACCTAGCAATATTAGATGCTATGTAAGCTATGAGCCCCATTCTGTATCACTACCTTGTTGTGGTGCAGGGGCTTATGTCTCAGTGAAGCTGTGAGCTATACCATGTAGGGTTACCCAAGATGGGCAGGTCATAGCAGAGAGGTCAGACAAATTGGGTCCACTGGAGAAGAAACTGGCAACCACTCCAGTATATGTGCCAAAAAAAAACATATGGATGAGCACAACCAGACACAAGATGTACCTGATGTACTGTAGTCCATAGGGTCACGGAGAGTCAGACACAACTGAACGATTGAACACTTATAAGCTATGAGCATGTAGGCCTTTTCAGAGACAATCTTGAAATCAGCAACTATCATGGGTACTTCCATCCTGTACTGATAATTAGCTTGGAGCCTGGGGAAGAGGGTTAATCTCCTGGGGCTTGCTTATTTTCCTAACAGGAATCAGGGGCGGAGCAACCAGTGGTGCATGTGGTGCAATGTCCTCAGCCCCTCTTCTGGGGAGGGGCAGAGCTGTGTTATTTTTTATTTTTGGGGATTCCCACCCAGCCCAACCGGCCACAGTACCCTCCATCCTCTAGCTGGGCCAGTGCAGGAATAGTCATCTGGATGTAAAAAGATCTCTATGCATTTTAATTAAAAGGCTGTCACCATGTTGTATAACTTAATCATATTAACTTAAAGTGTAGCTCACAAAAAAATCACCCTCTCTTTCTGGCTCCAGACCAATAGTGCACTAAAGATCCAGTATGGAAGACACTAGATGTATGCAGAATCTGCTAAAAATTATATTATCTTGAAAAATTCTTCTATGAAAAATAACATTTTATTCACAGATAGGTGCGTTAGGGCCTCCATTCTTTGCAATGCAGTGATCAAATGTTTTTGACTTGTATTTAACCTTTGTACAGCGATACGGAATATGTTGGCGCATTTTTCACCAATGTACTGAATACCTAGGTATAGATTATGATTGGTCAGATGTAAACAGATTGTCAAATAAAGGGGGAGATGAAGTTTACTAGACCAACAGCCCTATTACATTCCCTCAACGTGGTTCGTAACAGAGCTCGCAAGACTCACGGCTATTATATTGTCCTTGTATAGCTACCCGCAAACAATCTGCGGGTTACAGGCAGAAAGCCTTTGATCTGTCAAGCTGGTAAATGTTACATTCGCAAATCGCTATTAAGTTGCTACGAATCCACTTGCGTTCAAACCTGTAACCCCGCAAATGGAGACAAAAAGCCAACGGGTACTAGAGAGGACCCGCAAGGGGTTACCGTTAAAGTCCTATCCGTAGCAATGTAAATGCAAAAATAAACACACTACTGTACTTGAAATGAAAGGGAAAGTGATGTTAGGTATTAAAATTAATAGCACAACATTCTCAAGCTTGCAAATCTGCAATATAAAATACTATATTTTTGTTTAATTTTCGTGTTATATCGATCCCGGCAATCAATGTGTTAATAAATATAATGGAACTCAAATGGACTAGAATATCATATTTACTGATTTATTAGTATTGCATTTTTTCTGGAATGCTGGTCCGATTGTAACTCCGATTGTAACTCATAATTTAAACCCGTAAGGGATTGAAATCTAACCTCCATTTTTCAGTAATGTAATGATGACAATCTCTTTTACTATTAGCACCGTCTAAACCCGTAACTACGGGTTTGACTAATTGATTATGTTCATGGCCGCACATCCAAGTGCGCAAGAATGGTTTACGGGCTTGAATGTCGGCCACGTTTGTTGCGGATTTGGCTAATTTAATAGCTCTGTAACTCCGTCGAATTTCAAGCCCACAGACTTTGCGGGTGTACCGCTGCGGCTGCGAGCTTGGAATTTAATATGACCCTAAGAAATGTTGAAAACAGGCTCTTTTAAATGCACAATAGAACATGTTTAATTTTCACACTCATTTAAAGGTAATGTGGTGGCTTTGTTTGGATCTATCCTTTTATTGTTACGCCACCCCAAGCCTGCAGTACTCCACCGCAAGCCCACAGTCCCAAGGCCGCAGCAGCGAGTTTCACCCCAAGCCCAAGGCCGAAAGCCTGCAGCAGCAACACAAGACAGTAGCTGAGTAATATTTAGAGTAACCCCTAAACCTTAACCGTATCCCATAACCCCTAACCCATAACCCTAAACCTAACCCTAAACTTAACAGTGCAACATTGTGCACCAGAGCCGCAGCTGCGACCAGAGGCAGAGCCAGATCCAGCCAGAGCCGCAGCTGTGGGCCAGCCATTCGCCCCAAGCCAGCAAGTCGCGGGCCAGTCGCAGCGGCGACACTATAACAGAAAAAGACCCTTTGTTTTTTTAAACAAATTAAATAATACATTAAACTAAAACAAAACAATAAACTATAATTTACCATTTAACTTTCCTGTTGTTATACTTCTCTTGTCAATAAAAATATTTATATATAAAAAAAAATACTTAAAAGAACCTGAAATACTTGGAGGCTGTTGGTTTATGCTGAAAAAATGTCACATGTGAGATTGTTTGATATATTATTTTTATTATTTAATTTAGAAATTGAAATGCTTAAAACATAACTAGAAGATGGACTGGGTTTCAAGCTCTAGCTTCCGGCAACCCGACACTCGCTCGCAGCTGAATAGCGCGCCATCATCTGGGCGCCGAAGGTCGGGGTGCCAGATTAAACACTTCTGCCTGGACTGACCCCTATATCATGTACCCCTTAACTATACAATCTAGGGGCAGCTCACACAGAACCAGACAGGAGCAGCTCACACAGCACCAGACAGGGGCAGCTCACACAGCACCAGACAGGAGCAGCTAACACAGCACCAGACAGGAGCAGCTAACACAGCACCAGACAGGGGCAGCTCACACAGCACCAGACAGGGGCAGCTCACACAGCACCAGACAGGGGCAGCTCACACAGCACCAGACAGGGGCAGCTCACACAGCACCAGACAGGAGCAGCTCACACAGCACCAGACAGGGCAGCTCACACAGAACCAGACAGGGGCAGCTCACACAGCACCAGACAGGGGCAGCTCACACAGCACCAGACAGGGGCAGCTCACACAGCACCAGACAGGTGCAGCTCACACAGCACCAGACAGGGGCAGCTCACACAGCACCAGACAGGGGCAGCTCACACAGCACCAGACAGGGGCAGCTCACACAGCACCAGACAGGGGCAGCTCACACAGCACCAGACAGGGGCAGCTCACACAGCACCAGGCAGGGGTAGCTCACACAGCACCAGGCAGGGGTAGCTCACACGGCACCAGACAGGGGCAGCTCACACGGCACCAGACAGGGGCAGCTAACACGGAACCAGACAGGGGTAGATCACACGGCACCAGACAGGGGCAGCTCACACAGCACCAGACAGGGGCAGCTCACACAGCACCAGACAGGGGCAGCTCACACAGCACCAGACAGGGGCTGCTCACACAGCACCAGACAGGGGCAGCTCACACAGCACCAGACAGGGGCAGCTCACACAGCACCAGACAGGGGAAGCTCACACAGCACCAGACAGGGGCAGCTCACACAGCACCAGACAGGTGCAGCTCACACAGCACCAGACAGGGGCAGCTCACACAGCACCAGACAGGGGCAGCTCACACAGCACCAGACAGGGGCAGCTCACACAGCACCAGACAGGGGCAGCTCACACAGCACCAGACAGGGGCAGCTCACACAGCACCAGACAGGTGCAGCTCACACAGCACCAGACAGGGGCAGCTCACACAGCACCAGACAGGGGCAGCTCACACAGCACCAGACAGGGGCAGCTCACACAGCACCAGACAGGGGCAGCTCACACAGCACCAGACAGGGGCAGCTCACACAGCACCAGGCAGGGGTAGCTCACACAGCACCAGGCAGGGGTAGCTCACACAGCACCAGACAGGGGCAGCTCACACGGCACCAGACAGGGGCAGCTAACACGGCACCAGACAGGGGTAGATCACACGGCACCAGACAGGGGCAGCTCACACAGCACCAGACAGGGGCAGCTCACACAGCACCAGACAGGGGCAGCTCACACAGCACCAGACAGGGGCAGCTCACACAGCACCAGACAGGGGCAGCTCACACAGCACCAGACAGGGGTAGATCACACGCCACCAGACAGGGGTAGATCACACGGCACCAGACAGGGGCAGCTCACACAGCACCAGACAGGGGCAGCTCACACAGCACCAGACAGGAGCAGCTCACACAGCACCAGACAGGGGTAGATCACACGGCACCAGACAGGGGCAGCTCACACAGCACCAGACAGGGGCAGCTCACACAGCACCAGACAGGGGCAGCTCACACAGCACCAGACAGGGGCGGGTCACACAGCACCAGACAGGGGCTGCTCACACAGCACCAGACAGGGGTAGACCAAGCTGGAGTGCTGTGTGAGCTGCCCCTGTCTGGTGCCCATAATCCGGCTATTTCGCACTGGGCAGCTGAGACTCTGCCATTTGTTATATACCTACACTGGATGGTATAGTTAAGGGGTGCATGATATTGGAGTCCAGGCAGAAGTGTTTAATCTGGCACCCCGACCTTCGCGCATGAGAAGCAGACCCTGCTTACCTTGCAGATCGTCATCAGAGCACAGTTCTCTGCGCCCTGATGACGACGCGCTATTCAGCGGCATGCAAAGGACGTGCCACCCTAACTTCCTTTTCTGTGCATGAGCCAATCAGTTACATTCACCTGGCATCTCTTTTAAATAGCAACAGGGAGGAAATGGGTGGAGCTTGAAGCCCACAACTTGCCAGTCCATCAGAATCTTAAAAATAGTATGTTTGTGAGTTTTCAATCTTGTGTCAGTGCCTTGGAAACATGTTCTATGTACATTTGATTTTATGCTCAAAAACAGGGCCCTCCATTCTTTATAAGATGTTAAGTTTATTTTTTGCCATGTACTTAACCCCTGTACAGCGCTACGGAATATATTGGCGCAATATAAATAAAGATAATAATAATAATAGTATGGAAAAATTATAGAATAGTACAAATAGAATATCAAACAATTTCTGACAGCATAAGGGTGCAGTATTACAAATAACCTCTATTACCCAAACTCAGACACAGCTCTGAATTTATATTGAATATTTGCATGGAACTTTATTAATAGTCCCACACCGCCATGTCGGTTTCCTCTTTTTTGCATGTATTTATGAATCATCATTGTAACAATAAATCAAACAAAAACACAAACAAACAAGCCAAGCCAACAAAGCATTTCTGCAACTCTCAAAATAAACTGTATTTAGCCCTGAAACAACAAGGAATTTAAACAGATCAATGTGTGCAGCTGAGGAGGAGCCAGACTCCATACAGGGGGTATCTTCCAAATACTCCCAAGTATTCATCCAAAATACAAAAGACAGAGCTGTCCTTGGGGCTTTAAAGGAATATCATGTTTCATCTAACGAGGAATCTGACATCATGTTTAAAGTCATAAGATTAGGGGGGCTGGATGACAAATAGTAGTGTGTCAGAGTGGAAGCTAAATTAGCCAAATCCATCTAAATACCTAATTGAGTGATTTGCAATATACAGCAAATATTTCAGCTTTAAAGGATCACTGCAGTGCTCATACACTAGGATTTCTATAAGTTATTTCTATTAGTTAATAAAATCAGTATTCCAAGAAAAAACATCTATGTAATCTATTTAATATGTGAGACTTGTGATATGCTTGTCTCCAGTCCTGCCAGGTGTCCAGGTGGTGGGAGAGGACTGACCTGACTGGGGTCCTGTTCACTGTCATGTAGGGTACCATGTTTCACAGTTGTACCTAAGGCCACACATACAGTGAGATTCACAGAATCACTGCAAGCAGACAGTGACATGCTGTGTATCTGATTGCTGAAGCAATACACTGGTAGTATGAAGCCATTCCCCATGCATGTGGCCCTAGGTCACAGTTGAGAAACATGAGAAGCACCCTGCATGAAAGAGAACAGGAAGATAGGGTGAGTTTTCAGAAAATTAAATTATTATCATTTATTTGTAATGTGACAACATAATCCATAGTGCTACATTTGTTATTCTGGGAGCTTCATAGAAGTAAATTAAGTGTAAATTGTTTTTGAGAGTGGATAAATTGAACTAACTTTGTAAACATGTCCTGCTCAGGTTTGTGATTAATATTATATCTAAAATATCAAAATGGCAATATATCTTGAAAATGGTTAAGGCTACATAATGATGTAATAGATTATGACCATCAATAGAGGTTAAAGTAAAGCATTACTGTGGTCCCATTTTTAAATGGTCTAAATTTGACCCTGGGCAAATATTTTTAGAAAGCCAAACCCTTATTCTTTACATTTTATATGTTGTGTGCTTCCGTTCGCTTCCCTGTTCCTATCTGCTAATCTCTCAGGAGGATGTGTCTTTTAAATGTGTATATACTGTGATATAAAATATATAGTATATGTTTTGGGACTGGGGGTGCTACGGATAGGCAATGCATGGGGATACATATATAAAAATACATCACTTATTTATGAAAATGTTATTATCAATCTATAAATGACCACTGTGATCATATTTATATTTATTCTTTTAAAGAACTATAATTGAAAATATGCAACATATTTTTACAACCTAATAAATAATACAGACTCCAGTTTATCACTTTTTATTTTAAATTATGCTGCTGGGGAATCTATCATTTTGATTTCAACCACTCAAATTCCTGAGGTGTGAAGAGACTTTGAATACACAGGAAGCGTCTATCTGCACATTGGGGATTTTCCAGTCACTACTGCCAGTGCTCCTAGCAGGATTAAACCGAAGTTCATTAATTTACATGGACATAAAGACAGTAAATTGACAGCAATAAGTAATAACACAGCAGCAGGCAAGAAAACAACATGTCAGTTTCCCGTAAAGAATAATTGCATACAAATATACAAAATGCAAAATGCATGTTTACTTATTTATTGTTGCTTTCTAAAAAAATAAACAAAAGAAAAAAATTAAAAACGAAATACAAAGAAGCAAAATAACTTTTTACCACAACATTTTTTTATATTTTTTTTAATTAACTTTCAATTAGTTAATGATAATTAATATTGTTTTCCATTATGTACAAAAACATGTTGTATGTTAGATCCAATTAGCGCTGTTGATAATAATTTGATATATGACTTGGATTTGATGTGTGATGTAAAGCACATTTATTGGGACAACTGCAAGGTTGATTAAAGTTATTGGATGCCATAGAATTAAAAAAATAAATGTAATTTCTAAAAAAATATTGTCTATTATCATGTTTAACTATTTAAAACACCACATAGAAAAACATGTGACAATACTGGACCTTTAATATATATTAAAGGTAGATAGAGGTGTCCCTGATTTTTTCCTAATCAAATGCACTCTACACTACTTATGTCAGAAACACACATTACATTGAGTCATTCTATACACATACAGATTTATTTTATTTTTATTTATTTTTTTATTGGTTTTCACACTTTTTGAGTTGCATACATTGGCACAATGTACCTACTAATAGAAACATTTAATTTGGGTACGTTTTTTAACGCTATACTAATCTTCAAGCCACCGGCAGTACAGTGCAGAAATCCACAGAGCAATTTCTGAGCTCCTCCTTACTTTCTTGTGCAGGGGAAAACTAGACTACACATCCCATGATGCTCTGCAACAGAGACTCACTTACCAATGAATGAAATAATTTTATAGCTGCCTGTGATTGGCTAAAACTAATTATGAATGTTATGCTAATTTAACTAAGGTTTGCAAGGGGCATGCCTTATCAAAATCAAGTAGCAGAAAACTGAAGAAATTTACAAACATTCGGGTAAGTTTGTTAATGTTTATTTTGGGATTTTTGCATGCAATAAACTGTTTACATACACTACTGATTCTCCTCTATCAGATGCATTCATAATCCAGAAACCTTAAAGATGCCTTTAAACAGTTAGTTTATAATAACAAAAATATGGTCCTTTGTGTGTATTTTAAGATGCAAGCTATTCTGGTGAGAAAAAAAGACATAAAAGGCAAAAAATGTAAAAAAAATAAGATATCTGCATAGCTGGAGCTCTAAGAACAAATACATAAATGAGAGGCATTTCTTCACACTACATAACTCAGCCGCCTTTGCACCCTTCTCGTCCCAGAATGCTCTGCCAGTTTAGGGGAATGTTATTTGTGTTATAACCAAGGAGCTGATGAGCTGAGTTATGATCCTCAGTGAGGTGAAATTATGAGCAGTCCGATGCCATTTAACATACAAAGTGCTGGGTGACTGTACACATGTAATATTTCACTACAGCTCTTGAACTCCCACTTACGGTTCAGAGACTCCCATAATTCACTGATTTCCTGCCTTATAGTTTTAACCCTGACCTCTCCATTAAAGGGACGTATAACGATTTTATTTCTTTGTTGCATCCCAACATCATTTAGCTTATGGTGGGGAAATTAGTCATAGTGGTCCTCTACTTTACAGAGTAGAGTAGTAGAGAAAATAAAAAGTGCATTTGTATTCCCATCTGAATGTCTTAAAATAAGTAAAAAATTGTATTTCCTGCTCAGAATTCACATAAATGCAATAATTGCACTGCACTGTAGAAAACTGGGTGAGGTCATGCAAATGAGCCCAGAATGCATTTTCACTCATTAATTCAAAGAAAGCATTTTATAATACACCATTGTGTGTTATTATTATTCGATATGTGTAACAAGCCAACATATTCTGTAGTGCTCTACAGGGGTTAAGTTCAAAGAAAAAACACAATATTAAAAAGAAGGCAGAAAATTGGCAAAAAATCTATCTGCCAATCACATTTACAGACATATGTAGGCTCTGTGCACTTCCTGTTAGCTTCAATGAAGTTTAGGCAGGATTTACTTAATATTTTTGAAGGGGCACCTGAGGCGCCTTTGCCTAAGGGCGCCTCAGGTGTAAATCCAGCCCTGCTGATGGCTGTGAATGTTATGTGTAGGGATGATAGATCTGCCACATATTTCTCAACAAGACTTCACTTAGTCAGCTTCACCTTAAAGTAAATGAACATTATACATCACATCTAAGCCCAAGACCCCTTTATGGACCTGCATGTTTGTTTTACAATCTGGGCTTAATGTTACACTATTGCTATGGGATTAGAGATAGATAGACAGATAGATAGATGGGGTTTGTTATTGACATATTGTATACATATCCATATCATCAAGGCCTGAGGCCTACCAGGGAGGAACCATTAATTCAAAATAGGTGTTTTATCCCACTCATTACTAGGGCTGGAAATGCACTGAATATAGAAGTACAATTAGAAATAAAACAGTAGATAGATAGATAGATAGATAGATAGATAGATAGATAGATAGATAGATAGATAGATAGATGTTAACAACATTAGCAGTTGTGTAAGTAATGAACATAATTTTTTTTTAAAGATTTTTTTTCTTTTTTATATTCATGGAGCACTCCTTGATAGTTTGCAGCTTGAGGGCATGTTCTTATGAACTGAACATTGGGGGATAAGGAAGGTGGGTTGGGTTTTTGTTAAATTGTGGATCTTTTAGTATTTAACACCTATCCCCTTCTGCATGTATACTTTAGAAGCACATACATCTATGCATGTGTGTGTGTAATATATATATGTATATGTATATATATACACGTACATATATATATATATATATATATATATATATATATATATATGTGTGTGTATGTGCGAATAAAAATATTATATACTAGCAGCTTGCCCGTCAAAAAATGACGGCAATAAGATTGTAAGGCAGGTAATTGTGTTTGTTTGCGACATAAATTTTGTTGGTGTTCCGAGATCGTTCGGTGCTCATTGCGAGCCTCGTGCTGAGCGCTCCGGTGCTCATCGCGTGGCTTGCAATGAGCGCCTTTGGCGCTCATTGCGAGGCTGTTGGTTGTTTGTGTGCTATGAGCAGCGTTGGCTGTCTTTTTTTGTATACTAATGAAATAATTAATAGAATAATAAATTAATATACTTTACATATTTTGAAGTAATATATGCAGGAAGCATTGTGCTGAAGAGCTGGCAATCTGTTTTCATGTTGCTGCAGCATAGAATGTGTGTTTGCACTGCTGTGGAGCTGCTGTGTAAGTGTCAGCAATGTGTGCAGTGTGTAGTGTAAATAGTGCGCATGCGCAAGGAAAATCAGTTAGGGTAGCTGTGTACTTCCGCATTGTGTAAGTTAGTGTTGTAAAATGGCGCCTAATGTGTGCGTCCTTGTTCTTGGACGTATGTGTTTGTATGTGTTTCGTGGTGTTTTGCGTGTTTAGGGTTCTGCAGCCTCGTTTTTGGTTTTTTCAGCGGCCATTTTTTCTCTCGCTTAGGGGATTTTCAAAGTGTCTACACTCTTGTATTTCGACTTAATTTGAGGTGTAACTTCACTTTCAGAGGTCCTGTACAAACACATAAAAAGCTTACCCACTGCAAGGGGGGGGGGGGGGGGGCTTGCAGTGGTTAAGCTTTTTATGTGTTTGTTGTGTATATTTGTTGTGTTTTTAATGTTTTCATGTGCGCGTGTTTCGGGCGCTAAGGTTGTATTTTTGCAAGCTCGTAATGGCCCATCATTGTGGTTGCTAAGTCCGTAAATTTTGGGAGCTTCGCTAGGGTCCGCATTTGCGGGCCTAAACTCTGCAGTTGCTGGCAAGGAGCGACTTCGGCAGCGTTAGCAACAACCCGCTTGCTCACAACTATATATGTGATATACAGTATATAAATATATATATGTATATAAAAATAAATATAAATGTCAGTGCATATAAACCATTATGTGCATATGTAAACACTATTTAATTATTTAATATGACTGCTGCTCCTGTAAGATGTGTTGCCCTAGGCCTATGCCTTGCAGGTCTAGCTAATAATATACTATCAATACTGCCTTTGACA
Organism: Discoglossus pictus; assembly: GCA_027410445.1. NCBI lineage: Eukaryota > Metazoa > Chordata > Amphibia > Anura > Alytidae > Discoglossus > Discoglossus pictus. The sequence continues at coordinate 160,716,682 of CM050170.1, forward strand.
GAGAGAAATAGGACAGGGACATTCTGCGAGTAACAGAAAGTGACTCAGTTTGAATTTATTACTATCCACCTGTATGCACATTTCTACACCCTGGAAAATAACTATTAACGAAGAATAGCTTAAAATAATTGTGCATGCATCAGAGAATAGAAGTAAATCACATAACAGAAAGCAGTGATTATTATAAACAATTTCTGCAAAAACTTGGGAATGTTTTGTGATATCTGGAAAATCAGCCTGAGATATTCCTGAGGTTTTGCCAACACGTACATAACACATCATAAGTCATCCTCATAATTCAAATAACATATATTGTATACAAAAAATGAGATTCATGTACTGTGCAGAGCTTTCTGAGGGACAAAAACATTTTGTTAACAAGACGCACATTTTGGAACAAATTAAGGAACAGTTTGAATAAATAGACATGTACTGTATTAAGTTTCTGTAAGAATATTTTTTACAGTTTGGTTTAGATGTGATGTATAAATAATGTTTCCTGTGTACTAAATCTGTTGTATTTAACTGCACTGAAAATGTTTATATTATTATATTTCCTCAAGTTAATCTATTCTTTCTTTTTAAGAATAATGTAAGATATAGAGCTAATTTCTTTCTACAATATACACAAGGGATTGTGTGAGTTTGTAATTTTAACATCTGCTCCTGGAACACTGATAGAAAAGGTTTTTTGAAGGCTACCAAGAAATGATGGATGCCATTCAGTCTCAATCCAGTGACACCAATAGAAAACAATCTCACAGAATGAGTAAGATTCTCAAAAGATGCAAATGGCTTTTCTGAGGTACTGTATAGTATTATTAAAGGACCACTCTATTATAAGGCAATGGAATGTGAGTCTAAGAACCTAATTAGCCATGACAAATGCCATAATGCTATTTTTAATGAGAGAAAATAAATATTAATCCCTCCACATTTCCCTGGAGGTATTCATGGTACATGGTACATTGCTGATGGTTGCGTGCGTGCGCATCCTCCTTCCGCTGGTTATTAGATAAGAATATGCCCTCAGTCCAGGGCCATCCTCAGAAATCTTAGGACCCAGTACAAAGCTACTAAACTGCCCACCCCCCAAGGTTGTTATCAGGGGCAGAGCTACTTAATGCAAGGCCTTAGTGCAAAAAGTATGTTTGTCCCCTCCTAATTTAGGGGCTCTTTACTACAGAAATTAACAAAAAATAATAAACAAAAATTAGACGGCTCTGGGGAGGCCACAGTGTATTGCACCACCTGAACCAGTGGTACCTCTGCTCAGGGATGGTACCCAACCCCTTTTAAATGTGTCTTAACCAAAGGGATCCCCTCCCTGGCCATTAAAAATGTATATGTTTGTGTGCGTATATATATATATATATATATATATATATATATATATATATATATATATATATATATGTGTGTGTTTTCCCTTTATCCCTATATACTATAGCCTGGACCCCTTTCACCACAGGGGCCAGGTGGTAAAACCTTTCCCCCATTCTGAGCGGCTCTTCCTCAGTCTACAAGGCAGATCAGGAAGTGGGCAAGTCAGACAAGATGTAAAATTTATATATACAGACAGACTCTTCAAATATAATTTTTTTTATGAAAATGGTTTTATATTCAGGGCTCACTCAGCTGCTAATGTGACATTTTCTTTTAATCACAGGTGAAACACACATTTACTAAGCTAATACACAAATAGCCTTATGATCAGAAGTAATAAGTTATTTTTTCAGAGTTGTGTTCTGTGTGTTATATTATAAGAAAATAATTGAATATAGCCAGTGGTTTCTGTTATAATAAAATCATTGACTTTATGGTGTTCATGTGAATGTATTACTGAAGACAGTGATATGATTTCCTTGTTACCAGCTGTGAGCTATTTTATAAGAGGAAAATTGAGTGAATACTTTTGGACCCACTACATCAATCAGCAATAAGTCACTGTCAACTGTGTGACACACCATTTAGTGAATATAGGCCATTATCATCATATTTTTACTTGTCCAGTCTACCGTATATCTACGGTCAATTGGAAATATAGTGTTTTTTAAAATTACAAAATACAGCGAGTTGAGAGTAAAGCTATTTTTAGCACCAGGAACATAACACCAAACTGGATTCTGGAATTTACATTAACTTGTATAGGTACACATACATTTATATTAAGTGCAAATCAGTTCTACTGACACTGTAAATGGACATAACATTTGTAGAGTGAGGTAAAAAACAGACATGTTTGTGGAATGTAAAAAAAATGCAGGTATAATATCCAAAACAGATACTCTGCACTGCTATATATATACAGATGTCCTGCATGTCTGATTGCAGAACTCTCACAGGAGGAAATTGTATAAATGAATTTATATGACTTGCAAAGGGACAGTAGTATGTGCTTAAAGAATGACTTATACAACTATACTACTCTTCACAAGCACCCAAGGGCAATTATACATTAAATATAATTTATTTAGCACTGGGACCTTCATTTAAATGCTCCCTTTAATATAAAAATATTTATGTCATGCTTTATAATTATACATAAAAGGGCTTTTATCATAATTTCAGAAAGGTTTAAATGTAACTTAGCACGTTTTTATATTGTAAAGCTTTAAAGGGTCCCTTTTTATAAAGTAAAAACAAAGATTTTGTTAACTATAGAAGACATTTTGATTTATGCTGATCTGCTTCTATTAACGAGCCTAGCCTTTTAATTCAGAGGAATCTACAGTAAAATGATACTAAACTGATAATTTAAAGGGACATTGTCACCCCAACTAAAAGTTGGCTTCAGTTTATAGAATAATAAAAACAAGCTACACGTTGTATTAGGTGTTCGCTTCCTGAGATATTTAGCACTGTTTGTGTCACTCCACTATGCTAATGTGTGGATACATATACTAATTTGTATCTCAGAGCAGTGGCGAATCTAGGAAATGATGGCCCCCGGTGTGGTCCAGCGGCAATTTTTTTTACGTTTTATATATATACTAGCGAATTGCCCATCAAAAAATGACGGCAATGGAATTGTAAGGTAACTAATGCTGTTTTGTGTGTACTACGGCCCTCGCAATGCGAGGGCCGCGGCTCGCTTCGCAAGGGCCTCAGTTGCTTTGTGAGCATACGGGCCATTGCTCACGCTTGCGGGCTCGCTACGCAAGGGCCGCTGCTCGCACAGCCTCCTCCAGGCATAGTCCCACCACAGCACTGGCCATCATGACAGCAGCAGTGTCCTACAGGAGACGCGAGGGCCCCGGCTCCATGCCAGCAACTGAGGCCCTCGCTTTCGCGGGCCTCATAGTTGCTTTGTGAGCATACGGGCCGTTGCTCACGCTTGCGGACCTGCCAGCGTGAGCAACGGCCCGTACGCTCACAACTATATATGTGATAATATGTGATGTGATACTTAGGAAAACTATGTAGGATCCAGCCAGGCTTCCAGGATGGATAGATAGATAGATTATATGTATGTATGTGTAGATAGATAGATCGATAGATAGAGTATATGTATATATGTGTGTGTGGATAGATGGAGTGACGAAAGTCTTACATCATGGTCTTTTCTGACCTCAGTGTTACAGTGCATGTCTGACATTACAGTGTTACATTACATTCTATGTATATCATTGTTTTTATTGAGTATTAGAGCTATAGTGGGTAACCCTCCTATTCCTGCCACATAATGCAGAGGCCTGATGTGATAGACCATGCTGAGATACGTCACAGTGTATATATGTATTTGCATGGTGTGTGAGTGCATGACGTCACTGTGCTGTTTGACGTCACCTTGGTTAGGTAAAGCTCTGGGTTGAAGTGCACCCCATCTATATCTGTGGGCTCTAGGTGCCTATCGCCGGCTTTCCCTTCCTCCGTGATCCAATAGTACAGTTTGAGCATGCCGTGGGCCTTCCTCCTCTTGTTGGCCTCTTCCTCCTCTGTACCATCTGTTCTAATGTCAATTACATTGACGTCAGAAGAGCTTCATGTCGACACACAGAGGCCCTCATTCAATTGCGATTTTGCCAATTGAATAGCGCTCTAAATAAGCACATAGCATATTTTTTTTAAAGAAGTTTTTAGTTAGTGAAGACCTGGCTTTTGCATAGATGTTTACTAACAAAAAACATCTTTAAAAAAATATGTTATGTGCTTATTTAGAGCCTTATTCAATTGGCAAAATTGCAATTGAATGAGGGCCAGAGTTAGGGCAAAGCAGTCACTGGCCGCCAGGGTCACTGAGAGTACAGGACATAGTTGCTTTGTGAGCATATGGTCCGTTGCTCACGCTTGCGGACCCGCAAGCGTGAGCAACGGCCCGTACGCTCACAACTATATATGTGATATATGTATATATATATATAAAATACAGAAATAAAAAATATATATAAACAAAGACTGCACTGGAGCACTGGGAGGAGGGCCTCTGTGCATTGCTCTGCTTTCATCGGTGGTAGCATTCATTGATATCTCTGGGATCTAGCAGCATGATAACATTGGAGTGCACTGTTTTGCCGTCACAGAAAAAACAAGCATAGTTGATACTAATTAGCACATTAAAACAGATAGTATGCATTTTGGAGCTGCTCGTTTCCCTAATAACACAGCACAAACAATACTGAATGGCCCAGGAATTACTTAGTACAATGTAACAATGTATAGTTAGAATTGCATGCTCTGTAAGAATAACGTAAAATAAAACTCGATTTTTGAGTATTATATGCCCTAAATCCACATTTTATTCTCTTTTTTTTTTGTGGAGAACATTGTTTGACAGATTTAGAATTATAGCCGGTGCAGATGTGGACTAAACATGTTTTTTTATATCTTGGTGATACATTGTTATTATACCTTATCTGTGACAAGCAATGAAGCAGGCTGTGATGGGCAATGGGAATTCATTATGATTTATCCCCTTGTTATGATGAATAACCAGAGCTAGTAACTGCAGAATTCCTGATGTGCATGTGGAGGCAAACATTTCTGATTATCTGGCAGTCAGCACATACCTAATCAGAGACATGAGAGGCCCTGATGGAACAAACACAAATATTATATCTCTCTCACTATATTAGGTTGAATAAGGTTATTCCTCCACCTACCTCCCCTTCTTTATAAATGTTCATAATTGGCCTTATTGTGAAACTCACATCACACCGCTAGAGATGTATCACAGCTGTATATCCAGCTGCCCAAACCATCTGTGTCATCGTACAAACTGCAGGGATAGGGAACAATTTTAAGAAGAGCTTAAATTATCCATTACAGCAATATTTATACAGTTCTGCAAATGTATGCAGCGCTCGGCAAACAGATTAAAGGCAACCTGACACTTGAAGAGTCTGTTTGCTTGCGATGTGAAGCATATGTGAAATATAAGTGTTTCCTATCTGTCCCCCTGCAGGGGGGCTGCTATGTAACTCTAGCGGTGTAAAGTCTACCCTCAAGCGCATTGTTTTCTGGCCATGCACACTTTACTTTGGTCTGCTCTCTGAATTCACTTTCAGCACAAGAGCTTGGCTCTAGAGCAATGCAAGGGTCACTCAAGTATCATTACAGACATGGGCATATAGGTTTTATGGTGCCTAGGCCATTTAGGTTTATGTACCCATTTGCAGCTCCTCTTGTTCCCCTTTCTATAGCTTAAATCATATAGATAGGATTTGCCAGTGACATATTGTATGCATCTCCATAGCAACAAGGCCTGAGGCCTACCAGGGAAGAGCCATTTATTCAAAATAGGTGTTTTAACCTGCTCAATACTAGGGTTGGAAATGCACTGAACAATTAGAAATCATAAAATAGATTGAAATAGATAGATTGGGGGACAAGGAGGGTGGGTTGGGGGTATGTTAAATTGTGGATGTTTTATTATTTAACACCTATCCCCTTCTGCATGTATACTTTATAAGTATATATATATATATATATATATATATATATATATATATATATATATATATATATATGTGTGTGTGTGTCTATGTGATATATATTTAGAAGTGTGTATAAATATATATATATATATATATATATATATACATGTGCCGATAAAAATATTATATATAGATAGATGGATAGATGTAAAACAGATGTAAAACACTTATAAAATGGAATCATCCCATTGACAACCAATGCCCATGATCTCAGACAAGCTACGTTAACACACGTATGCGCTCATTCAGGCTGGAGGCATGAGAGAGAAAAAGTTGTGGTTTCTCAAAATTTCACAATTTTATTTTAGAATGTCTTAACCAAAAAAAGTTTGAAAACCACTGACAGAAAATCCCTCTGGAAAACTCTCCATACAGTACAAAGTACTCAATGTTTATTAGAGAGGACATAGAACTATTTCACAGTTATGCAAAGTTATTCTAATGATATCATCATGTGATTACCCTAGGCACCCTAAAACTCACCCTAAATCTAAATGTGACACTGTTTGTTGGCCAAATCATTGATAAAACAACTGACCCCAAAAATAGATCACTTGTAACCAAGAGTCCATCTCTATGAATTTATCAGCACCCTGCACCACCTCCCCAGTACAACAATTCTGTTTGGGACTTTATCAATGCCCAAAGGTGCTTAATACTTTGTAAAGCCATATAACACAAAGCATTTAAAAAAAAAACTATTTTTTTTCTTGTCCCTTTATTGGAGGCTAAGATTTCCCATAATCCTTAAACCCGGTGGTTTTCACAGAAACAGTACAAAGATTTTTTGAACTACAAAGTGTTCTTCTACTATAATGGTCCACCTTCAAGACCTTTAATCAGCAAAAATCTGTATAAACAACCTTTTAATTTATTGTAAATAAAAAAAAGTTTATCTTTAGTGAGAAAATGATCATAAGCGCTCCAGCCTAAACATGGTAAGGGCTGCAAACTAAACAAGGTGGGCAAACCAACTACAGTATTTTCAAGCTATGATTTCACTAAAAGATCCTTTTTATTCAGAATAAATTAAAGGGTGGTTTATACTGATGTTAGAATTAAAAAAAAAAACATTAGAAAACGGGCCCATTATAGTGACCATTTAAGTGTCTATCTTCAATACTTGCAAAGTTATTTAGTATCTTTCAAGAATTGTTGGTAGTCCATTTGGCGGCCATGGTCCAGTCACGCCCCACCAGCTGTTTTCTGTGGCCTACATTGTTCCAAGGAAATTTTCCTTAGCAACCTAGAATTATTGAAACTAAACACTTGGGATATCATATATTATTTATCGTTAATTATTGTTAAACTCGTTAATTATTCCATACAATGTTTATAAATATTTAATTTATATGGTAATATATACTTCTTTAAACATTTTTTTTAAATTGATCCACCAGCCACAAACAATCTTGCTTCTACACTGAAAACATTGGATTGCACTGTTCTAAAATATGTCACAAAATAACACAATCACCAATAACACAGTCTGTACTTTTATCCCGTGTCATTACGTATCACATATTGAATTTGCTGCTGTTGGTGTCTTTGTCTTCGGGCTAAGACTGTTAGAAACAAACTTATTTATATATTTAAATTCACAGACAAAATAATCGTCTACTCTTGCGGTTTTGTTTAGATCCAGCCACCTACAATACTAACTGCAAGATAAACAAGTTTTTGCGCCAGATGAACATTTCAATAGTTTGTGGCCTCTGAACATATCACAAGGAGTAATTTAGAGAGAGTAAACAGAAGAAATGACAAGGCTGGAAACCCAACTTACTAAAAAACCATCAAAGGATTTACTTGTCACTATCAAATGCAAGAGCTTTGTGTATAGGCAAAAACCAACACCATTAACGGCCTAGTTTATGGAATGTTATGCTGTGAGTTTAATACTATTGAGTTTAAAAATAGCACCTATTACTTTGACATTAAGACATATGGCTTCTATTGGCTCTGACTCCTATTAGCCCGAAATGTTACCTGTTTAACATCTCTGTTAACTGGAATGCCATAAGATTTGGAAGAGAAATCTATAATGGGACACGTCTCTTGACCTTTCAGTCATTAAATATCTTAAATGAACAAAGGGTGCCAGCAAATATTATTAATATAATGTGTTTGATTAGTTACTTATTATTACTCTGTTGGAGATAAATGTGTCCTCCAAGAATTAAATCAGATGTTGAATTTTTACTCTGACTAATTCCAAAGAACATATTTACTTTATTTTCTGATGTTGCATCTAATACTTGAGTGGTAAAAGTAATACAAATTATCATATAAAATAGACTCCTTCAACAGAAATGCCAACAATAGCAGCAAATGTACTGTAGCTAACATAATGTTTAAACAAACTGAGAGTAATTTACTGCTTTGGCTGCTAGCAGGACCTTAAAAATATAAGCCATGTCCCATGATTGTTAATGGACATGATTTAGTGAATGTCTCAAGAAAAAGTTAATTGTGCACATAATGGTCTTATTTATGTTCCGTTTGTCAGGTATATGTAATTTATTATTAGGTGATCCAAGAGAAAGTTTAAATTATCCATAGTGCTTGTAGTCTAACCCCTAAGGAACACCAATGGTTCGATGTCTAATGGAAAGTCACAGCCAAGTTTCTACACTCCTTCCTTACAACAGGGACCAATGATTTGGAGAACTGTAGCGTCCTCTCAAGGCACAATGTGTGTTTAATGGAAACCCCCTGCTGTTAAAAAGAAGAATATGACTGGTAGTTTCTTGCCAAACCCAGATTATTTTGCCATTAATCACAGCATGATTATATGAAACCTATCAGAGGTTGAAATAATGTGGTCATAGAACTCTCTGCCATGGGAAGACTTAATGAGGTGTAACCCAGCCTTTGTGTGCTTCTTCTGGAAATAATCAATCCATAGCATGAGCTATACCAGGGGGATCTTATCAACAAAGGGAAACATATCAGTGCCAATCATATTTTGGGCTCCAAATATCACTTTGTGACCAGTGATGAGTTACATGTTGTGTAGCATTATTCTCTACCTAAGACAACACATACCACAAAACAATAGGAATCTATAAAACATATACTATAAACTGTGTAAGACTTTGTTTTAGAATAACCAATTTTGTTTGGTGACTGGGATAAATTATAAATCGGATTTTCCATTCTTTATCCCATCCTCTCACTGGTAAGGAAACTGCTGCTTTGTTTTTTTGTTTTTTGAAACAGCATAGAAAGCTCCCATAGTAAGAAGTGTTTAAAGAGCTTCCTACAGGCAGATAATAATAACGATTAGTATACAAAAATAAATATAAAAAATATATATATTTTGAAGATATTAAGGTACGAAACATAGTTTGAGTGTAAACTCTTTCTTGCGTAAGTCTTGTATCACTAATAATGTGTGGAGCATATTCTGTGAGTCTTTTGTGTATTATATAGTGCACCTCTATGACATTTGTGCGTTTGACACCACACTATTTAAACTCAAGAGCTGACATACCACTTTGCTTAGGTGTTTTTGTCCTATCTGCAATAAACGTCCCAGAGTATATAGTTTGAGCCGAATCCCTGGTATTGCCTTTGGCTCTTGGCTTACGTTTTCTGACCCTGTTTCTTGATCTCCTCCTGGACTGACCCACTGATCTCCTCCTAGACTGACCCATTGCTCACTTTATTGCTTATGACTGCCACTGATTATGGACTAAGATTATTGCTTTGGGTCATTCTCATTTGTTTTTTTAATTATTCCTGCAACTGGATAATCTTACAAAAATATCTAAATCTTTTTAATTCCTATGCATTGTGTGTTCATTATATCAAGGTTGCTCAGAGTTTACATCCAATTTTTAAAAGGGGCAGAGCAAATATTATTATTTATTCATGAAGTATCAATATATTCCATGGCAAGACAGGCAAAATAAAGTAAGATATACTGATAGAGAAGGAGTTGATCTCACTGCTCTCATGAAAGTTTGTGATTTAGGTTCATGTAGAGGGTGTTAAAGAGAAAAAGGAGGGAGCTGCATGTGGTGGTGGTGCTCTTGTCAGGTGGCAGAATCCATGGAAATTAGGGATTTTATAGTGTTTATAATAGAGTTTGTAAGTTTGTCTGAGTAGATGAATCTTCCAATGATTTTTTGTGCCATGAAGAGAGGCAGAGAGAATGATTTAGAGAATGGTGTGTGTTGGGGCAGCCCTGGAGAAGTCATATAGATGGAAGTAGCATGAGTTAATTATGGGTAAAGATGAAAAGAAAGGAGAAAGTTGTAGGAAGAGCAAATAGAGTGGTTAGGGGAGTATTTGGAGATCAGATGGGAGATGTAGGCTGGAGAACAATTGTTGATTGCTTTCTCAGTGAGTAAGCATATCTTTCTGCACGTCTGTTTTGCCAAATTTCTGTAAAGGATTTCACATATAGCAGCTTAGTTTATAAAAAAAAGGGGCAAACTATGCAACCAGCAAGTGGATCAGAGAGAATATCTGCATTTATCTGCTATGGATATTTTTTCATTTCTTAAGTATATAAGCCTTTCTTGCCTTTGGGACTTGTCATTTCGCATATATTCTCTAATTTATTTTATTTAGTAGGAAATGTCTGCAATTTATACGTTTGTCAAAGCATAAGTTATTTTTTCGCCACTAGGGACACTAGTTGAATTCAAAATTCGTTTTTTTGTCTTTCTACCAAAAAAACACAATGGTGTAATCCAGCCAATACACCAAATGTTACACCTGTATCACAGGATGAGCCAATACGTCAGGAAGCCTTCACTTGCTATCATATTTGGATTAAGAAACTTCCGCAGACGTTGAATGTATGATTCAATAAGGGATCCAAGTCTAGTTTAGTAGACAGGCTTGATGGGTCAATCACATGGGAATCTTACAAACTTCAAGCTAGTGAAATAATGTGCTATTGAGCATGTCCTCAACCTTAAATCTGCACTATAAAAATATTTATTAAACATTTGAATTAACTCCGTAATCTTTGAATATGCTTTACTTTTATAGATAGACAAAATGTTATTAAATTGTAAATTATATATATATATATATATATATATATATATATATATATATATATATATATATCCTGTCATTTATTACATTTATTTTTTTTGCAGTTCAAGGTGGGAATAGGATTTGAATACAAAGGTAGCATATACTTGCACAATGGGAATGTGGCAGCTGAAATCTCATTAGTTTACACACCTCCTGAGAAAGTAACTGGGTGTTACAACTGGGTGTTATATTTAGCAGCTTATGTTCTATTCTAGTGGCTAAATACAGTATTTGTTATATTTTACTTCAATGTTTACTGCTATCCTGTGGTTGAAACCTGCGATGTTGAATATCACTTGGGTAGTGATCCCAATGGGCCCTCTAACTATAACCATGGGACCTAAAAGTAACCCATTACCATCGGGACCCCCATGGTAACAGGTTTCATTATAGGATCCATGGAAGTCCATATGGACTCCCATGGATATACATTAGATTACCATGGTGGTCCATAGGGACCCCCATGGTAACAAGTTAATGTTTAGTGCCTATACTTAGAGGGCCCATAGGAACCACAATTGGGTTAAAGCACAAGGGCTGGGGGTGGGGACCAAAGGCCTCCACTGAGTGTGGTGTGTATCACCAGGGATACAAGCGCTCATGGGAGTAGCGTACTAGTTTGTAGTATTCACTTTAGTAGCCTTTTAATATATATGTGGTGCTGATGACAATGCGCAAGCAAGTTATGATTTTGGTGGGTTTCCAAATATTGTGTTTTTCCAAACCAATATGGCACCAGCATACAGAGCTGTTAAACTGTTCATGCTTGTCCACCATAAAATGCATACTCTACCCCAATTTCAGTGTGTAAAGGGGTGGATAGGAGGTGTATACATCATGCTACATCGGGCATTACCAAGCTGCATTGCGCACCTAAATATAATAGTTATAGTATAATAGTATAATGTTAGTAAATTCTCCCACTATGTTTTGCTAAGGTAGCACATATACCTTGTAAGTTGCATCATAGTTTGCTAAATATATACTTGATACATTATCAAAAGACACTTAGCTGATACCAGAACTCTTCAATCGATACTAGTATTTACCCCAGTACTCAGCAGGATTAGCTGCACCAAGATAGCTCAGTAACCAGATTATAAAATATATGTATTAATCATTAGCGACCCTCATGATGTCACCCTAAGGCTTCCTCATTAATTTATTGTGTAATCTTTTCTAAATTTATGATCATGAGTTGAAACCAGTGGTAACCAACCAATATATATACGGCACAGTATAACATGAATTAATGAGGAATCATAAGATGTCATATGGACTATGATCCACAAGATATCTATGATTACAAATAATTACACGTTAGCTCACAGATAAAAGCAAGTTTGAGACCAAAAAAATAAGGAAAAAAAATGACCATCTTTTACTTCTAAATGACAATGTTTTATAATGTCTGGTTGCAAATATTCTTATTTTATTGGTACTGCACAATCCTACCTTAAAAGGAACCTCTAATATGAACTGCCAGCAAATGGGTTAACTCTAAAAACCCTTCTGGCTGCCAAGGCAAGGCTCTAGATGAGAACTTGCCCACTATTTATAGTCAGCAACTTAGCATCTTATCTTGAGTCTCTAGTATCTGTTATTAGGCCCTTTTAGGTACATCTCACATAATCCTCTGTATCTGCCTGCTCTAATACTAAGTATTAATGTCCGCTGTCATTTGTTTGTTTTTTTGCAATTTGTTACCTAATAGTGCAGAGCAGCAGAATATCTTGTCACTTTATAAATACAAGATAATACTAATGATGGTCATCTCATTAGTTATTAGCTTAATGGCACTACATGTTCCTGGCTCACAATAAGGGGCAAAGTACACCTTTAGGTTTGGGACTTACTAAAGCTCGGAATAGCTGCGTGCAAAAACAAAAAAAAAACTCTTTAAGATAAACTTAATGTATTATTATTATTATTATCGTATATTTAGAAAGCGCCAACATATTCCGTAGCACTGTACATAAGATACGTTCAAGACATAGATACATACAAATTAACAAATAGCAAGGCAAGGAGGGCCCTGTCTTTGAGACTCAAATCCATAGTGCTTTCCCTAAAGCACCTTGTGGGATTGACACTCGCAGACTTACAAGCTAAAGGTATTGTGTGAGGAAAAGGAGGGAGAGAGGGGTGAGAGTGTGTTAGGGTGGAAGGTGATACACTTCTTTAAAGAGATGTGTTTCTAGAGAGGTTTTGAATGTTTTGAGGCAGGAGGATAATCTGGTGGAGCGAGGCAAGGAGTTCTAGAGAATAGGGGCAGCACAACTAAAGTCCTGAAGGCGAGAGTGAGAGGAAGTGACAAGAGTTGTGGAAAGAAGAAGGTCATTAGCAGAGCGAAGAGGGCGGGTGGGGGAGTATTTGGAGATGAGAACAGAAATGTATGGGGGAGCGCTATTGAGGAGGGCTTTGAAAGTTAGGGTCAGGATTTTAAATTGTATTCTGTAGGCTATGGGAAGCCAGTGGAGAGATTGACAGAGAGATGATGCCGACCCTGAACATTGTGTACGGAAGATGAGTCTAGCAGAGGCATTCATAATGGATTGAAGTGGAGATAGGTAGTGGGTAGGCCAGCAAGAAGCTAACTACATTAGCAGCTTTGTTAGCTGTGAACATAATTTTTAGAGAAAATCAGGATTTTGAAGACTTTGATTGAGTATAGAAGATTCCATCTTGTCTTTGTTTTACATTAGCCGGAGCACAAGGGGGTGTTTTTATATTTATTAATGGAGGGAGACATTTGGAAGGAGGGAAGATGGAGAGGTAAGGACAATTTATTAGATAACTGGATCTTGTTAAATTTGACATCATGCTGCTTGCTCTTTGCATGTACAGAAGCAGGTAGCTTGGATCAAAATTGCAAACTCTGCTCTTAAGAAATGTAGTTGCCCCTCTCTCCCACATACATATATGTGTGGATTTGAAGCCAAGGTCCAGAATCACCATTTTGTTGTGGATTCACGCGCAAATATTTTAATGTAATAGCACAGTATCAATGTTTACATAAATAATAGAATAGTAAAACATATTAAAAGGATCATTATACAGTGTTTGTAACACTGTAAATGCAGATAATAAATCAATACTGCAAATCGTCAGGACATTTAATTTATTTTTATGTTTCATTTCAGGGTTAAATCGATCTTGGGTATCAATGACTTAATATATATCAGGCCTCCCATATGGACTAAAACAGTATTGGCATTCATTTTCATAATTCTGTAGTTTGAGGGTTTGCGAGTCTGATCGTATATTGAACCCCCAAACCGAATTGATTGACATGTAACCTCAATGTTTTACTTTCGTAATAATGATGACCTCATTTTCTATTGGCTGATTCGAAAGAGGAGGTTACTTGCTTAACTGATCACGTTTTCGCCCTGAACTGCTACGAACCAGTGCATGGTTTACAGAGTCGGCTTTGGGCCAGTAACTTGCGGGCTTGACCAACTGAATAGCTCCGGAATCAGAGACGAACAGGAGCCCGCAGCACATCTGCAAACATATGGCCTGGATTCTGTGAGATGCGGGCTTGCAATTGAATTGGCCCTATATGTTTGAGTCTGAGCATAATTATGCTGAGAAAAGGTTATTCTGTTTGTTTATAATTAAATATTATTACATTTTGCCCCTGCTGGACCCTGTAGCCATCCATGATAGATTAGTAGATCTTGTGTGTGTTTAAATTTCTTCATAGCTGTGGGTGATGTAAAGGTACTACTTTTCTGGGACTATGAAGGGGAAGGGGTGTGGTGTCAGCTTCATCTTTATCTGATCATCTAACCAAGACGTCTCCCTTTTTCCTCTTCCACTACCCCTCTATCCACTGAAGAACACCCACATGATCCATCTCTCAGGAAGTGATGTAACAAACACAAAATTGATTCCTGTACTCATGAGCAGCCTTCAAAAATTCAGTTTTTTCCCCCAAAAAAGATGTATATATCAATGGCTGTAAAAGCTGGTCATATCATTAGTTTGTCACATGCTTCACAAATAGTGCATTTTTTCTTGAAGTCAGGGGAGTAGGAGCCAGAATAATTCTTGGGGGGATACAGCTCATTGTATACACAGGCTGTAAAATTGCTTATTTATACATACATAGAAAAATCTGGATTTGTCCCCAACACCAACTACCCCCCGTCCGTCCCCCACGCCCCCCACGGTTCCTACACCCATGCTTGAAGTACAGTATTTTTTTAAGAACTTGTAAGTTTCAAGTGAAATATATAATATATATATATATATAATAATGCATTGGAGGTCTGGAATAAGGAGGTCAGAGTTCTTTATTTGGATCCAGGTTTGCCTATTGACCACTCCTGCTCCACAGTATACTATAATCTGCAGCAACAAACAACTTTGCAATATACTGTTTCGTTTTGCTGCTTTTAATGCAATTTTCTTTTGTGAAATCGTATAGATTAATATCCCAATAGCTGTGTCCCTATAACCCCTGTGTCCAAACTTTAAAAAAAAATAATTCAAATAAAATTATAATTACTTCCATTCGTTCTCTCTCTGGGAATACATTATATTTAAATAGTACAAACACAAAGATGTCATATATTTTGCCGGCTGCACTGACAAGTAATGCCAGAGAAAATCATTATTTGTCACAAAATAGTCTATTAACAAGTTTTGTTTGACCTCTGCAGGAAATCGTGCCTGGCAGGGGAATGTAACGCTTTCCTGTCTTAAGACGCACATTTGCACTTTCTCAGTGTCTTTGCCTGATGTGTATTGTTCTTCACTGAACAGATGTTTTATTACATTGAAGAGCGAAAGAGATCTTCACATCTTATGTATTTTATTGTCAAGGTTCATTGTATGTCAGCACATGCTCAATTAAATGGTAGCTATCATGATATGTGTAAAAGCTTCTTGCTATAGGTAACTGTTTTAGGATCAGACTAACTTGTGCTGAGAAACATCTCATAGCAAAATCACCTTTTTTGAAGGCAACTAGCATGGGAAACATTTACATCTGCCTGTAAATGCCCATCCATAGACATACAATAATGCATAAAAAATAGCATATGTAGACAGAAAGAGCTTGTGATTGCTGCAGCTGCTTGACTCTTATAGAGTCTGACTCAACCCAACACTTTACTAACTGGTCACATAAAGCAGGTCTCCATCCACCCTTATTATATTGAGGGATAAGTCAAATTTAATTGATGATCAATTAAACAATATAAGCATTGCTTCAAATTCTATGGGATGATGCATAACAGGTTTCAGTGAGTTATATTTATTATTATTGTTTGGATAACCTACGGACTGGGATAGTTATTGGACTGATAACCTGAACACAACACAAAGCAAAGGAACAAATTAGGTTTGCTGGTAAAGCCAATAAAAATGATCAAATTAGATGGTTCTTATATTTCATTACATTTCCCAAAAAGCTTGCCATTAAACTTAATCTGTTTTATTAAAGTACCACTGTATTTTATGAAAATTCTTATTGTTGTTGAAGTACGTAAGAAACTAAAACATTAGCATTGGTGTAAATTATAAAAATACAACCATTTTAGAGAAAATATTATGTTTTGAAAACTGTGCATCCAGGCTTGTATGCTCTTATCTACTGAGGTGTAGTTTTTTTTTAAATATAATTAAAGCTCTTACAACCTTCCCCAAACATGGTCAGAAAGAGGCAGCTTGCGACTTATAAGGGCAAGCCTGCTCTTGCAAAAATATGAATATCCTTCTCATACATGCAACCTTCACCAAAGTATGTCTCTAGCGTCCAACAGACAAATCCCATTTTTCCCATTTTTTGCTAATTAAAAATTGGCTTCATTAAATTTGTTTCCTGCTCAATTATACTTTTAGTCAAAGCCAACATTTTTTTTACAAATATTATTTTTTCATCATATAGTGATAATTTTCATTACATTTTTTTCCTGCTTAATTATACTTTTAGTCAAAGCCAACATTTTTTCACAAATATAATTTTTTCATCATATAGCGATCCTCTAAGAAACAAAAAACATACAATTAAAAGCAGTACATAATTAGATCCAGTAAAGTATTTTCACTAATTTTCTACACACTATGCAATGATGATTCAACACCCCCTGGAGTTTTTAAAATATTAAATACTATCTTCACAGGCCTGATCAAGCCAAATGGGGCTGGGGTCGCCTGTTATGGTAACCAACATCTTGAAACATTTTTGCCATGTGGAAAATTTTAATACAAGAAAAAAAAAACATTCCCTTCAAAATCTCCAAAACTTTAGTAATTAAATGTCAAAGCGATTACTGGTCAAACAAGATTTCTTTTACTTTCTGGGTCATAATTATCTATGTCACATGAAAGAAATGTATGTGAAATAGTTTGATTTTTTCCCCCTTACCTTTGTCTATGTCTCTTGAAACATTCCATGATGAGGTAGGCAATAACTCAGCAGCGTCTGTCAGATCGGTTCCTGTAGGGGCAGAAAAAGGGACATTTCATATATATATCAATCTGTACACTAATAATAAACCTACATGCATCCATAAATACCATATAAATACAATCATTTAAATACCAGGCTTTATGAAAAGTTAAATTTCTAACACAGAAAAAAGAAAAACCTGTGAAAAACAATTAAAATATATATATAAAAAAAGCTTTAATTATTTATGTGAAAAAATTGTAAACAGATGGGAACCCATTTATAGAAGAAGTTTCACCACAACATACCAAACTCTTAAAGGACTATATAAATATATTTATTTTTTATTATTTATGTGAATTTTTTTTAACCAGGTGGGAACCTCTTTACAGAACAAGTTTTACTAAAACATACCAAACTCTTAAAGGACTTTATATCCATTAAGTAGCTCTGTAATGGAAGTTTTTCTCCGTGTGATCAACAAAAGGCATCTAAAAACAGAGGAATGTGTGTACTATCACAAACAAAAATGCTTTTAAGATGTTCTAAGCTCATCTGAAAGCTACTCCATAAGGAAGTCACATACACAGTTTCCTCCTGCCCTGGACAGTCCTCTTATCCAATTAAAATCCGACGTTGGCTTCTTAGCCAATCACAAGTCACATCCCAGGATGCTTACTCACTTTGTGGCCACGTGATTGGTTGCAAAGTTTCCATAATTGTAAAAAAGAAGATAAGATATTTAGCCCTGGCTTCTTTTCATATAAAGTAGCATTAGGGTTGGATTAGAACATCTAAAAGCACATTGTTTGCTTTACTTATTAGACTCCTCAAAGAAGAGTTGTTAAACTGGCTAAACTTTTTAGGCAGGCTCCAAAACATTACTGTTTGATAAACTACCATGCTACAATTATTTAAATATATATATTTTTTAAATAAATACTTCAAAACTGACTTTTTTGTAGCAGGTCATGCTAATGTGTCCTTCCTATATTAGGACTTCTTGGTTAAAGTGTTGATTTGTTTATATTATAAATTAATGACATTATAACAATAAATAAAAATCTGGGTTTTTTGGCATTTCCTGGGATTAGGAGGTGAAGGAATCTGGGTGTGTTCCCAGCTGTGATTGTGTAGGAGTGGTGTGGTTTATCTTTTAATTTATAGTTGGCTGTCCAGGCTTTATGGGGAAAGTATTTTTTAATAATTAGAGCTGAAGATGACTTGCAGGAACATCCAAGTGAAGAGCAGGGGCTTAATGAAGCAATTGTACATAACAGGTCAACAAGCCATAAACTTTTTTAATATAATTAGTTTTGTAAAAACCAAACCGCTTGCTGGTTAATTGAGTACATTACATGATTGTACTTTGTGAATATTAAATAATGTGTTTGTGGTTTGGAGGTTCTGCTAAGACCTTCTGTAGTGTGCATACAATAGCGTTTAATTTGTTCTGTAACCAATTCACAATTAAATCAGTGGTTGAAGAACAAAAAACAATCAAGCTTAAAAAAAACAGTTGAACCTTAGTGTTGCAAACTCTAGTAGAGCTGCTTCTCTTTATCCCATATGAGGTGTCCAGGAGGTGGTAGCGGATCTACTCAAGACATTGCTCTAACATTTCTACTAGTGGAGCCACAGCAGGGAAAGAGGGAGATGAAAACTCCTTTACAGAAAGTCTCTTGGACATGTTCATCCCTTGAATACTGACCTGCACACTTGTCTGAATCTGCAATGCTAAAGCACAATCGAAAGATCGAAAATCTACATTGCAATTTTTAAGCTTTTTGTATATTCTTATCTAAATCAACTGGGCATAATCAGTTTCTAATAAATTTAGGAGCCAGTCCCAATTAGCTTGGGAGAAAGGGCATAGTGTATGTATGAGTATCTATCTATCTATCTATCTATCTATCTATCTATCTATCTATCTATCTATCTATCTATCTACTTCTCTCTCTGCATATCTATCTATCTATCTATCTATCTATTTAAATGATCCACAATGCATGAACAAGGGCTCTACATAAATAAAGCTCCATATAAACCGAGGCGGCCAAGTTATCCCTGCATTGAGATTTTTCTATCCCTCCCTCTCCTCTTTCTCACCTCCTCTTCCCCCTCTCTCTCTCCCCTTCTCTCCCTTTCCCCCTCTCTCTCTCTCTCCATCTATCTCTTCCTTTCCCTGTCTCTTGCGCGCACTCTCTATCTTTTTCTCTCTCTCCTTTTCCCCCATCTCTCTTCCTCCCCTCTCTCTCTATTTCTCTCTCCATCTCTTCCTCTCCGTGTCTCTCTCTCTCGAGCGCTCTCTATCTTTTTCTCTCTCTCCTTCCTCCCCTCTCTCTTCCTCCCCACTCTATTTCTCTCTCTGTCTCTCTCTCTTCCTCTCCCCTGTCTCTCTCTCTCTCTTTCACTCTCTCTCTCGCACTCTCTCTCCCTTCCACATCAACCAGACAATGTCTCCTTTTGATATGTTCCCATCATGATGTTATCTCTCTGTCAGACTTATCTCTGCATGAGGTTATATTTTCTTCTGTGCCTCCATTGTACATCATTCTATGATAAGAAATTAAGAAAATATATAAAGGCCACCCAGAATCTGCTGAAATATGTGCAGTCTAGTCATGGCTCTTAAGGGCACTGTATTCCTATACATAAGAAATACTCTTTTGAAGAGCTACAGTTGAAAATACGATTCAGGTTTTTATAACGCAATAAAACAAATCAGCCTCAAATGTATTACCTTACATATACAATTATACTGCAGGGGATTCTACCATATTGGTTTTGTGCGGATCTACTTCCTGGGGTGAGGGGAAGAAGTTTATCTTTGTGCAATGAGCATGTGGCAGTTCAAACTGTCAGTGTTTTGTAAATGGTACTGAAAATGTCTGAAAAACTGTCCTGAGAAAATAGTATTGACAGGGTAGTGAGATAGTGCAGTTGGAGAAATAACTGGGTTATATAAATGCTCTTATGTACTTCAATGAAGCTTTGAGCTACATCATGTAGGTTACAGCAAAGAGGTCAGACAAATCGCGGCCCACAGGAGAAGGAACTGGCAACCCACTCCAGTATCTTTGACAATAAAACATTATGGATAGGCACAGACACAAAATGTGCCTAGTGTACTGCAGTCCATAGGGTCATGAAGAGTTGGACATGACTAAATGACTAAACAACAAATATATACGGTGAAATATTCATTAATTAAAAAAAAAAAAAAAACTTCACTTGCTTTTCAGTGCTGTGTTTGATGTGGAGCAGCACAGTGGCCCACAGTCCCACAACAAGGTAAGGGCCCTCTGTTACTGGCAGTAGAAGAGGAATCATATTTTTTTAGGAGAGGGTGGCAGATAATTATTTTATAGAAAGGTGATCTGAACACCATAGGCATAATATGACCATTTACATATGTTTTTTGGGGCTTTTTCATTGATTTCTATGATATATAGAGAGAAATTGCAAGATGGGGCCCCAGATTATATAGCACCGGGGCCCTCTATTCACTAGCTCCACCACTGGAGCAACATCTATACAATCCTCCATAAAACAAGGTCTTTCAACAGGAAAGCATGGAGCTTGTCCTTGTAACATCGTTCTTCATCAGACTCTACATTCCTGGATGTCAATCTCTCACTATGTCCTTCTCTGGAGGAAATGTAAGTTCACAAGCTGAGGAACACGCTCCTGTTTGTAGCTTCAACTTTCAAACCAACCTCAATGTCAATACACGGGTCAAGAAGTAAAGACGGCAATAATGAAAGGGGCTTTGTGCCAAAAACGCACAGATATAGGTCTCAAAGCGTCTATTCTTCATCTGGCAACAGCATTGTTTAAAAAAAAAAATGACAGATTTCAGACTGAGTATTCCGCATATCTCCTTTATCAAAAAAATCACCTTTTGGACAAAAAAAAACGTAACAAAAACCAAAGTTGACTGCAGTTGTAAATAACTAAACATGATTTTAGAAATTAATAACAAATAACCGTCTTTCCCTTTCTGGATTGCTACCTTGTCATGGTGAAAGGTCTTGTGAAGCTGTGAGCTATACCATGTAGGGTCACTGAGGATGTGCGGGTCATAGCAGCGAGATCAAACAAATCGCAGTTCATTGGAAAACGAACTGGCAACCACCTCCAAGAAAACCTTGTGGACAAGCACTACCAGACACAAGATGTGCCTGGTATGTTGCAGTCCATAGGGTCACAGAGAGTCGGACATGACTGAATGACTAAACAACAACAACAGTCTTTACATTTTTATATTTTAGACCCAATTACTTTTTATAGCAGGGATCCATTTTTTTTTATTTCTTAGCTCTCTTTTACATAATGGTGTGTGTCTTTCAAACTAATGAGTTTGAATTAATCTTATTGAAAACGCTGGCACCTGTAGATGCCATTTACCATTATGCTTATTACCATATTACTTTTGCATTCACTATCTTCTCCAGCATTAGAAAATTGATTAGTAAAATCCAAAATGGTAGATCCCAGAGCAACATAACTGCATAAAAAACCTAATATATTAGAGGTCTTATAGTGTATTTCTTCAAAACAGTACATATTTGGAATTTTGGTACATCTAATTTTTCTTGTGCCTCAATGGATTAAAGAGGTTAATTAAAACAGTCCTGCTAAGGTGATTGATATATATTTATGATTGCGGATTATATTAACTAAGAAGGACTATAAGGCATCTATCATTATATCAAAACAATCCCCCCCAACAGATGCAGTCTTTTTGTCCACAGAGGTGTCATCTCAGATTACTCCATTACATGAGGAAAGTGATAAAGCTTCAGGAGGTCAGAGCTTTGTACATGAAGGATATTCTGATAATGTACAAATGGTGGACGCCTTGACTTGGAGCCAGTACGTTGACTTGGGGCCAATATGGGTGAAGAATAAGACATAAGCTGGCACCAAGTGCAGAACTACACTGTAACAAAATACATTTCATTGCAAATATTAAATGTAGTTCAAGAAAAACTGCACTTGTTTGTAAAGACAAACTAACAACATTAGCAACCGTGTAAATCGTGAATATCAAAACATATATACAAACATAAAAGTTCTAATTTTTTTTAATTAATTAAGTTGTTTTATTTTTTGCTATTTTTTAATTGGTCTCATTTTTTTTACTTTCTTGATGTATTTATTTTTGTTAATTCATTTATTTTTATTATTATTTCTGTTATTTTTTTAATTGATCTTATACTTTATTCTTGCTTTTTTGTGTTTTTTTAATTGTGATTTTTTTATTTGCTGTTCTAATTGAAAAAATAAATAAATAAAATAACATTTATAGAGAAAATCTGAATTTTTATGTATAAAACCATATATCTTGTCTTGGTTTCATCACTCCCAGAGAGCTGTAGCATGAGGATGGGAGAGAAGGAAAAGGTGATGAGGGTTTGCTAGCTATTTATATTTATTGAATTTGACTCCAGCCCCCTTACCCAGTTAGAAGGATACAACTTTGCATTCATAAGTGCAAACCCTCTTCTCACCTAAGTATCATTGATGCCTCCAGGTTCCAGTAGAGGCATCAATATTTTTATTTAATTAAAGCTAGATGTATAACTTTTTCCCCGGCTAACTGTACATTTAGTCAGAATCAAAGTTTTTAAACATATGCTATCATGCATGCATCTGTGTTCCCTGGTGGTCCAGTGGTTAAGAATTCAGTGCTTTCACTGCTACAACCTGGGTCTGATTCCAGTCAGGCAACCAAGAGGTCACACTAACTGAGCATGGTTGTGCCTGGTCAGTACTTGGATGGGAGACCACCTAGGAATACCAGGAGCTGCATGCTGTGGCCTACTGGAGAAGGAACTGGCAACACACTCCAGTATCTCTTTCCATGAATACCAAGTGGATAAGCATGATGTGTTACAGTCCATGAGGTCACGGAGAGTCGGACACGACTGACTGACACAAATACACATAATGCTTCCAGGGGGTGGCGAGGATCTGTCTACAGGGCTATCCTGATAGAGGATCTTTACATGTTGTCCTAATCATGTTCTTTACTTGCTTACTCCCCTACAATGACTCTTTCAGGCAAACATACACCAGTCAGAAAAGCACTTTATATAAACTTGAAAGGGACCCAGAAAGAAGTTATGAGACCTTGGGTCGGAATTCAGTTCTTAAAGGCCTTTTTTCAGGTCTAAGAATGGTTTTGAGTCATATTTTGGAGTCATTGGTTATTTTAATATATCAGTCCATATACGATTTTATGGCTGGAATAATTTTGGTAACACTACAACAAGCTGGATCATCAAAAGCCATGCTATATGACAAAGCCTTCCTCCAAGCTTAGGGGCCGGGTTGAAGGATGGAACCAAACTGGGATTCACTGTACCCCAATAAAGGAAATCTGCTACCTAAAAACAATTCAACTTTCTTCTACTGCTGGCCTGCCTTGTGAGTTGATCTTTTATCTCCCATTTCTTGAGGAGCCCAAGTTTGGGAAAAATTCATCCTGACCTAATGCAGCTTGAGAAACTCAGCAATGATCGATCATCCCTGCCAGCAAATTCAATTGATGGCAAATTCTGCTTGGAATCAGATGATGATTTGGTCCAATAGAACCATACTGAAGCAAATCATTATTACTCATTAGTGCCAAGATTTTCCGTAGCGCTATTCACAAAGTAGAATAGAGTAGAGTGGGTACAAGTAGCAATTTTTTTTTAGATAAGTAGAAATACAAGTACAGTGCAATACAAAAATGAAATAAATAGGTAAGCTTGGTACAACAGAAGAGCGGTCCCTACTCTGAAGAGCTTACAATCTATAAGCAGAGTTTCAAAGAGCCAGTTTTAAGTAATAACATAAAGACAAGGAATTGTTTTGAACATTCATGACTGATTATTTATTTCAGAAACAGCAAATATTTATTAGATTACTATTTTTTTTTGGGGGGGGTCTTATTATTTTCTGTAGTGAGACATATGATCAGAACACAAGGGCTATATTGTCCAGTAAATGAGAAACAGGCAAAAATTAAGCCGCCCAGTGAGACGAAAGATGTTTATACAAGTGTCAATGGTGTCTGGTGTATGAACGGGATAGAGGAAGTGTGTGATCTTCATCTGGCTGCGAGGGCCGGAGTGATGGGGCAGGATGAGCAGAGTCTGGGTGAGCAGAGTTGCATGAAGAAATCATAATATACTTTGTCCCCTTCCCCCCTCACATTAAAGGATCACTGAGGTCAATTTAATTCTATACGGTCATTTGAATAAGTAAACTTGATACAAGTAAAAAAAAAATATATATATATATATATATTATTTTTTATTTTTTTTATTAGTGATGTAAAACTTACAGAATCCACTGGAAGTGCAGCACTGCAGCACTCCCAGGAACTCTCTCCTGAAGTAATCCCTACATCTTCCACCTATAACATCAAATAAAAAAGTTATCGCATTTCCCTTATTCTGAAAGATGCTTCTTACCTGATTTTATTAAATACAAATATGTATTTGATTATTTTTATCATGACACAGTTTGGCCGGGCAGTGGGTTATTTTTTTACATTTGAGTTATTTTTTTTATACATTGACAGTATGCGGTGGGAGCTATCACTTTTGCTTCTGCTGATCTGCTTTTACAGATAGGAGGAAATCTGGCATGCAAAGAAATTTGCTTTTAACGGGACTAATGGAAACTCTATTACTTTACAAAGACACATCTTGCTAATAAAACTCAAGCTCAAACAAACAAATCAAAGACAGAGACTGTCCACAGTAAATAATAACTGCATATAAAATGTAATAATGTAAAGACTGTATTTATTTATTACTGTTAATTGTCAAGGTCAATTCTTCCAAAGAGAATTTGTTAAGTGTGGAATTATAGTGGTTCTTTAATATAAAGAATTTCCTTATATTTGTTGCTTTTTAGACTATACACCACTCACTTGAGCCTCATTTGCATGTTACTACCTAGAATCCTTAGCACCGGTGGAAATACTATATACTGAGAAGTATTGGGGGGAAATCAGGTCTTCTGGCCTTTTTGAGACGTGTAAACATTTGACAGAGAGGTCGGTATGGGCTCAAAACATTATGCAATTCCCTTGCTTGACTAATTTATAGATCTACTGAAAGGTCTCAGCCTTTTTAAAGACATATTGCAGACACATCTGTGGAACAAATTATTTTTTTTTACACAAAAAGTAATGAATATGGTGCATTTGTTAGAATGTATATGTAATATAACTGTATATTAAAGAGCATGAGTCACATTTTGTGGCAGGTTATGTCCTTTGGAAGCTCGTTCCCTTGATGTGTGAAACCAAGGTATTCTGCAGAGATGTGGTTGTGTGAAAACCACATAGTAAAAGCATGACTTTTGGTTTAACCCTGTGAATGGTGGTTACACTGAATGGCATATTATGTACAAGGCGTGATGTATGCGCGGCAGCATGCGCTGCCAGTGTATGTATGTACCTTGCCTTTTCATCTTCTCCTGTACACATTGTGAGTCATATATTAGGCACTACTTAGTCATGGGGATACATCTGTCCTCAGTACATATAGAGAGCATGAAGCATGCAGGACTGACATAAAATATATTCTACTGCCAATAAATCACAGATCATTTCCAAAGGTACACATTGTTGCAATAAATTCCTTTGTTAGATATTGGGGTCTTTTTTATTAGATACTTTAACGGTATATATAAATTTCCTGGAACATTAGTGTATCTCATACAGGAGAATTAATAGGTATGAAAACATTTTTTTCCATGAAAAAAATACCAAACTAATCATTTAAACACTTAACTTGAAATTAGCAAAACGTCTTGTAATTTCTGAGGGTTAACATCCCCTCCAAAGCCAGGCTAAATTAACATAACATTCATAATTCGTTTTGGACAATCAGGAGAAAGCAGAGGCTAGCTGAAACATTTGAATAAAACTCTAGGGTCCTGATTGTGCTGCAAAGCAGCCTGGGATATGTAGTGTGGTCCATGTTAGAAGGTGCTATCGCACAGCACACACAGCAGCGATTGGAAGCAGGAGGGAGGGTCACATCCGAGCAGTGACTTGGGGGCTGACCTCACTGTCCTATTGGCTGAGGAAGACACAGCAGGTGAGTAATGGTGATGGGGGGGGGGGGGTCAGGTGCCTGTGCAGACACCCCTGGGGCATAAATATAATCATTGGAGGGATTTTTAGATATTAATACAAATAATTAATTAAAATATACTCTTTTAAAGGACTATGATTGAAAACAGGCAACATCTTTATAGAAAATAAAAAAATAATACAGTGTCCAATATACTGCATGTAATATTTGGTTACGCTCCAATGGAATCTACCATTTTTGTTTCTGCTGACCTACTTCTTGACAAAAAAGGAAACATTGCATTTGTATATGGATTTTATTTTTCAATTAATTCTTCTAAGCACCCTCCAATGAGGCCCAACATTCATAGGTCACAGGTGCAAACACTTACAGGAAAAGTGACCACATCTTTAGCTGAAAACTATGCTCATCCACTGCACATGTGGGAAACACAAGCTACAGATTATTTATATAGGTATCCAGTAAAATGCATCCAATGATTTCATTTAATCACTACATAAGAATGTTTCCTTTTTATTGCAACAAGCTGGTTTAACTGTTTTTGTCTGATCCTTTATAGTTATATTTCTCTTTTATAACTAGAGTGCAAGCTGTTGGTTGAAATTATTATTTGAAAAAAGGCAAATAGAAGGTATATATATATATATATATATATATATATATATATATATATATATATATATATATATATATATATATATATATATATATATGTGTGTGTGTGTATTCATGGTTATATATATATATATATATAAATGTGTATATATATATATATATATATATATATATATATATATATGTATATTTATGTATGTGTATGTATATATATATATATATATATATATATATATATATATATATATATATATACATGTTAAATGTATGTTTTGGCTTGCCTTTTGTCTGCCTTTATAGCCTATCAGAAGGCACAGTCAGTAATGGCTACCTTACTTTACCAAAACCTTATTTTTGTTAAATATGCAAACATAAGTAGCTGTGTACGACAAGAGCACACAAGCATTTTTAGATAAATAAAATAATTTTAGCACACTTTGCTAGTGTCTAGAGGCTTCCATTTTGGAACTCTATAAGACTTCTTATTGGTTTGAATCATGAGAGGCATTAGTATTTCTATTGAGAAATATATTTCTACTTTTTAATTTAATCCATTTAAATTCTACAACATTGTGACAGAATGGAATAGGACTCATATCTGCATCCAAAGTCCCTCTCCAGGAGACAAATCCTCTATTATATCAAAAAAGCAAATTACTTCCCATTAAGCAACATTTAATATAATAACATTAAAATGGCTGCTTACTTTTTTATCTTTCGACAAATATTTACAGGTTGTTAACTCAAATTTCTGAAAAAAACATGTTCTTCCATAGGATGTAAATAAAAATAAGATAAAATTAAAAATTACTTCTGGAACCTCCAGTCCTGCATTACTATTAGAGCAACTGAAAAGAGCTGAATATTTTACCTACATTTAAATACACGAAGGGATTACACAACGTTTTCAGAATTTGTTTTGGCACCTTGGAAGGACACGATGGCACCATTTGTGCATACATAGCAATTTAACATTCCAGGATTATTCGGCCCATGCATTATTAAATATTCAGAAAATCCTTCTGCCCACGATGAACAGTAAAGGGAACAAGACAGCAGTGTTATACCAAAAAAAAAAAATCATTATTAGTAAGTATTCAGGGCTTTGGAATGTAGGTAAAAAAATAATATCAAATAGCCCAAGGGTTAAAGAATATTTTAGTGTGTAACAAAGAAAAAAGTTAAGCAAAACGTAGATATAATTATATATAAAGAGAGTATTTTAAGGTGTTTCTGTGCAAATCAATTTTAAACTTTCATTTACTATTCAACTTCAATCTGAAAAAGGAAATTGTAAAACTTACCTAGAAAAAGCAGTCTGTTGGCTTTAAGCCCCTCCCAATAACTTTTTTATTTTTTGTGCATGAGTGGTGCCAACCAATCAGGATCTTTCTCATCTGTAGCCTAGTACCACTCACCACAGAAACTGGAAGTGGGTGCAACATGAAGCCAGCAGGTTATTAGACTGCTTAAATAAGCTTTTAAATACAAAGTAATGATAGAAGGTAAAAAAGTCAAAAATATTTATTTTGGAAGTATTTAATATACAAACAACATTATAAGATGTGTAGGGCATAAAACCATTGTAAAGAAAATCTAAAAGAGACACTATACAATAAAAATGTCTGGAAACTGATCTGAATAAGAGCATAACTGTGCTGGAAAAAGTGTTTAAGCTTGTTGTTAATTTAAAAAAATACATTTCGAAACCTCTGCTGAAGCCTGGAGGCATCCATGATTCATTAGTTGAAGAAATGTGTGTGCTGGGGTTGCATCAGTTGATGCCAACTTCCTGCTTCTGTGAGGTGGAAGGAATGTGGTGTCAATTTCAGTGCACTCCAATCATCTTGCAAAGACTTCTGCCTACTCCCTCCTTCCTCTACTTATAGATACAAATTACACACATAATTCAGGAAGTAATGTAACAAACACAAAATGTATTCCTTTACTTATAAATATTGTATAAACATTTTTTTATTTTTTTTGTTTGTTTTTTATCCGTGGCTTACACAGCTGCTAATATTATTTTTGTAATATCCCACAAATAATTGCTTTTTTTTTTTTAAGTACAGCGGTCCTTTAAGTTTAGCTGATTTTGTCTTTGGCATGGAGGTTCTGTCTTGGACTGCTTGGGGTGTGAGCGGGGGTTCATCCTACTGGCGCTTATTCTTTTATTTAGTTCATTCTTCATAATGAACTAAACCGAGATCTAATCTTAGACAACAAGTCTTATAATATAAGTGATGTCCTTTAAATAAATATTCAAAGAGTAAGGTACATTGTATCTGATCTACATTTTCCTGTCTAGTCCCACCAGAATGCAGTACAATGACTGTCTTTCTGGGAAACCTGAGCAAGTAATCATTTTAAAATGTGCTACTCATTTTCTGGAGAGCTTCTCTTACTCTTTTGCTCACTATATACACAGGCCGTAAAATAGCTTATATATACATACATACAAACATAGAAATATCTGGGAGAGGGCAATTTGTCTCCCTCCACCCCCCTCCTAGTTCCTACACCCATGCCACATCCCACTAAATCTAATGTACAAAACCAGGACCAACCTCATCCTGATGAGAGACATCGACCTTGAAACAGTTTTGTCTCTGAGTTGGTTCCTGGCTTGTTTATAATCCAGTCCTAAGCTTTGCTTAAAACTGTGTAATACAGCAAGCAAAGGAGCCATGTATAAAATGATAATTTGGATTCAAAGAGTTAGATACATTATATCTCATCTGCATGTCCACGCCCAGTCACACCAGAATCCAGGTCAATGACTGTAATTCTGGGAAACCTGAGCAGGAAATAAGAAATAAGTTATTTAGACTTTCAGATGGGCTAATAAATGTAATATTTATTCTATCTATCTATCTATCTATATATATATATATATATATATATATATATATATATATATATATATATATATATATATATATATATATAACTTCCCCAATACTGAGAGTAAAATAAACTGTCAAAACATATAACTACAGATGAGGGTTTGTTATATAAATAATTTTCAAGTAATCTTTTCAGGCCATGTCTTTGTCTTACAGGAAGACTAAGTAAATCTAATACAGATATAAACAGAAAAGGTGTGTGTGTTAAAAGGATAAAGTCAATCCCATATTGTCAAAATAAAGCAGCAGATGATCTGAAGCCTTTTTAGCTCCAGGGAAGAGTTCAAAAATATTTCAAGCTCTAGAAGTCAGTTCACACTTAGTGATTTAGTGCGGGGTGTCTGCTATATAAACCCATAAAACACACACACATTATATATAATACTAAGACAATTCTAATATATATCACAACACTGAGAAAACCTATAGGATTACAGGGACCTTTATGAACTGTTAATATTACTTAATACTACAGTGTGAATGTGTATGTTATACTTAGATTATAGGCTGATGCTGTGATTATGACCATCACATCATTATGTTACACACTTACCATTTTTCTGACTCGTATATAACAACCATTTTTCCATTGTTTATCATTACAGTAAATTAACCTTTAAAAATAAATGGAACCCACGTGTTGCTTAATATACAGTTAGAATATGAGGCTTTAAATATTAATAAAAGTTTTATTACAAAAGCTAAAAAAAACATATGTGTGGAAATGCAGCTTTGTAGCACTGTCAGAACCATTCAGACAAACCAACGTTTGAGAATGCAGCCAATCGATATAGATAAATAGATGATTTCTCCATAGAGCTCCATAACTCAGCTGGTGCAGTACTCTATAATTTGTCATAAGGCGATCTTGATATTGTTGCAAAAGCAGTCTGCATAGATACTATACTAGTTAACCTTTAACAATTTATCTTCATGCAAATACATTTTTTGTAATGTTTAAGATTGTATCTTTTAAACATGCACTAGACAAAAATATTTGTTAGATCATTTTAAATAACTAGTACCCGAGAGTGAGCAATAAAATGGGCAATAAAGGTACTTTTTTTAAATAACAGATCTAGTTCATGAAATTACTATGAGCCCTGATAAAAGCGCCACCAGTTTTAGCTGTCACATTCCCATTGTACAGATAGAAACTTAACCTGCAGCCAAAGCTTCCTCAAGTCAGCAGCAACCTAAATGGTAGATTCCAAAGCAGCATAGTTGCATAAATAGGTAAAAAAAAAAAATAAAGATTCTCTTTTTTTTACATTCTAAAATCATTTGCCTATTTGTAATTGTAGTTTTAAAATTAATATATTTTAAATATAGCACTACAGTGGCTGTCTAAAATGCTTATAGTGATTTTAATTAAAACAAGAAATATATATTTTATTTTAAGTAAAGTGCTAAAGGACTAAAATAGAGATTAAACAAGTGCTAAATAACATAATAATCTCCATTCCTTTTTACAAGGAGTGGTGGACATGATAATGGAGTGCATTAATAACAACTAAAAGTTCTTAGAATGAAAATGAACAGCGCTCCACTATTTTATTATTAATAAATCAAATCTACTTCTCTTTTCTAGGAATGATATCTTGGAATAACTCACTTACCAAGTCATATTCTGTTTTTAGTATCTAACTGTCAGCAGAATTAATTCCTCCTGAAATGGAACTTGAAACAGACTGTCTTGTGTCATCAAATAATTCCTTTCGGTCTAAAGCCAACACTTCTGCCAAAAATGTGGTAATAGAAGACTCAAGGTAACAAAATCTCTTTGTGAAGTTACCCTCAGAGACAAAGTAAACATGATCCACAAGGGAAAGTAAAACAAAAACACATAGATTTCACGCCAACATGATAAGGAGATTTGTAAGCAAAAATCCCATTACTGCCACCAAACACATGCTGCTATCTCTGCATTAAAGGTTATTTTCCCACTGGGATCAATGTCACTAGTGTTCGATATTTTAATCAAACCAGAAAGAAACTAAAATATGGAATCAAATATCTTGATGATGTCCAAAGACTGGGTTCCGAGTATAATCGTTCGGAACAAATAGTAGACTATGGAGATATCATGACTGCATATGATGGGGGGGCGGGATAAAAAGATTGTTCAAAAATATTTTATCCATTTAAATTTTTTAAAATAATAATTTAAAATATGAGTCTTAAGTGTCAATTTAATTTCTTATTGCATTTAGGATGCCAGCTCTATTTACAATATATTTTTCGTTACTGTATACATCGTTCATTACTTTTGTTTTCAAAATAAAATTAATCAGGTGAAATATTTCCTTGACTTAGCTAATTTATAATAATAGTAGTACAGTGTATATAATGTTTACTGATATTTAAAAATAATTCAAAGTAGTAGTTATAGGTCAGCTTGACACTCCGCCATAATCATTAATAAGAACGTACTGATTTGATGGAAGATGATGAATTACCATCAGCTGTTACACTGTCATGTGACAGTAACAAAAAGAAGCAAAATTTATCAGGAACTTGGTTTCAATTTCCCATCAGCCAAATTCTCCCAAGTGTTCAAGTGTCAGTCTAGGCTTCTCAGCAGATCGTCTCTTCACAAGGATGGAATTGTCTCATTCATTCTTTTCTGGTACCAATGGCCTTGAATGGGCAGAATACACCCAAGGGTAACCTGAGAACTGCAGAGTAAAAAGGTCTGAAATGCCAAGGGGTGAAGAGGCTAATCCCTTTCTATCACAAGGGACTGGCAAAGATTGAGATTTAATAAGGAACTGGCTTGAGTAAACTAAGCAGTATCAGGAAGGTGCCATTACTTTCCAACCCGAAGCATTCTTCTGAAATAACATCCAACATTTAAGGTGCAATTTCTTCACTTGGGTCACTAAGATAATTCAGAGGAAAACTTACGGTAAATATAAACATATGTAAAAGTAATTCCTATTAAATGGGATTTTTAAAAAAAATTAAAAATAACTTATAATATTGGAATAGAATAAATGCAGTGTTTATTAGTTTAAAAGCATGCACCAATGAGGAAGCAGTTGAAACAAGCAGCTCAATAAAAATATGAATAATTACATACAAAAATGAATCAATTAATTCATCGATAATGGCTGTGTTTTATTTTATTTTGCTTTCTAAAACATTTTGCCCATAATCAAATTCAGTTAGTCAAATGCCTATATAAAAATAAATTGACTACAGTGGTTCTTTAAATATATGGATTTGTGAATGTATTTTTCCTTATTGGAACTAAAAAAAAATATTTTATATTTAATAATCCCTGACAAGAATGTTAATCACCTTAACTAAAGTCATGCGTGACATGCATTTAACACCACGTTCCCTGAAAACTGTAACAACATAATCTGATCTGCCTCCTCAAACTCATCCATCAGGCCTTCAAAATCCCTGATGAAAAGCAAGGAAGTAACGTGTAGATAGGGTCATGTATTGATTAGCAGGTCTGTCGCAAATGGGAGTTTTATCGGTATTATCTGGTCATTGTGTCGCAAGCACAGAGATAGTAGCGGTGTCTCCACTCAGAAAAATCTGTGTTTTAGTAAATGCCTATCTCCGATTTTGGTACTTGAGTGACTCCTAACACATTACAGACCCATCACATGTTGTAGGGATCTGGGCTCTGGAATATATCTTTGTCACTGCTTTGATAGAAGAGCTCACAAAATAAGATAATAAAACAAATTTATAAAAAAAAACTCTTTGAAGAACATATTTAGAAAGGCTTATCTATCATATGTCTTTAAATCTGCCTCTGAAGTTAAAGAACCCCTTTAGTTTAATATTTACAGGATGCTGTTTTAAAGAACTGGTCTTTTCAATCAGAATAAAAAATTAATGCACATTTAATACATTATTATATATGATTTTGCTTTAATGGAAGCTGATATCTGCTTTTTTACCAGTGACTTTAGTTTCCTGGGAGGGATCTTGGTTGAAGATAAGATCTCTATTAGGAGTGAGACAATGATGGTTCATTCTAAATGTGGCTTTGAAACAAAGTACCATGATTTTAATATGTAAGCCAACCTTATTTATATACTGTATGCTTGTAAATGTATAAATAAGATAAGTCTTACATGAATAGTCTCCTTTGTAGGGATAGTATCTCTTTAAAGAGAAATAGATGTGTCCCAAATATCTCAGATTGTAGGAGTGTGCCCATTATTACCACCAATATTTAATACATATTTAATATATTTTACTTATAAAATATTTAATAAATACATCTTTAATTTATGGAGCTTTATAACGCAACTTGTGCAGTGTCTTGACATAACTTAAATAGAACTAGTAAGAAGGCAGTCCTGATTTTGTTGCAGGGCTGCATTTCCACAATTTCACATTACACTATTCACCTTCAAGTTTTACACATACTTTTGTAGAATCTTCAAATAATTTTATCTATGTATCTGTAGATGCCATAGATAGATATATGGTGCTAAAAGCCCTGTTTATCTCTACCAGGACTTTATTTTTTATTTTTCTTAGGTTATTCCTAAAGAGCATGAGAAACTGGCCCTATATTGTGTTATTTATTGTTTTCTAAAGTGAATAAATCCTGGGAAATTCTATGTTGTAGTTGCTCGATTTATATGCAAAGGAGTGGCTCACAAATATTAATAAGATGTTTTGATATGCTAATTAGGATTACAGACTGCTTGTCTGTCTCTGTAGTGGCCAAAATAAAGATCTGCAATGCCATTTGGCAGTTAGATCCCACTCTCTTTTATCAAGCACTCTAAGACGCACATTAGCATACAGGAGCCGCACATTAGCATGCTGGAGCCGCTGATTAGCCTATTAAGCAACACATTTACATACAGGAGCCGCACATTAACATATTGAGCTACACATTAGCATACAGAAGCTGCACATTAGCATATTGAGCCACATATTAGCATACAGGTTCCACACATTAGCATACTTAGCTGCACATTAGCATACAGAGCAACACATTAGAATAATGAGCCGCACATCAGCATACAGGAGCCGCACATTAGCATACTGAGTAGCACAGTAGCATACAGGAGCCACACATTAGCATACTGAGCTGCACATTAGCATACTGAGCTGCACATTAGCATAAGGGAGCCGCACATTAGAATACTGAGCTGCACATTAGCATACTGAGCTGCACATTAGTATACTGAGCCACACTTCAGCATACAGGAGCCACGCATTAGCATACTGAGCCACATATTAGCATACAGGAGCCACACATTAGCATACTGAGAAGCACATTAGCATACTGAGCTGCACATTAGCATACAGGAGCCAAACATTAGCATACTGAGACGCACATTAGCATACTGAGCCGGACATTAGCATACAGGAGCCGCACATTAGTATACTGAGCCGCACATTAGCATACAGGAGCCGCACATTAGCATACTGAGCTGCACATTAGCATACTGAGCTGCACATTAGCATACTGAGCCACATATTAGCATACAGGAGCCACACATTAGCATACTGAGAAGCACATTAGCATACTGAGCTGCACATTAGCATACAGGAGCCACACATTAGCATACTGAGACGCACATTAGCATACTGAGACGCACATTAGCATACTGAGCCGCACATTAGCATACAGGAGCCGCACATTAGTATACAGCCAAGGTAAGCAAAAAATTTAATTGGTTTTAAAAGCTAACTCTGCAGCTATAAAGCTATGAAAAATGTACATCATATCCAAAAGGCTTTACAGCTATCCCACTTGATTTGTCATGTCTACATGGTGCAGAGCAGTATCCAGGAGTTCAGATTGCCTTTAAATACCATTGCATGATAGGACATTGTGATTTATGTGTCCCTTTTAAGCTTTTCTTTGACCAAAATTCCCACTAACGGATTTCATCCCTAGGCCACAAACAGGAATCCATTTAAAGAGCCTCAAGGGCTTATGTGGATTTATCACCCAACTCGCTCCAGACCCCTCCTCATTTTGATATCAACTGATGACAATGCTTTTACTGCCAAGGGCTATAAAGAAGATACAATACTTTGTGAGTGCCTTAGGCAATTAAATAAGTGAAATAATATATGTATGTCAGCCTGTGCTCCGAAATAATGAATTATTAAAACTCATCACCATATTTAACTCTAAGGAGTTTCGGGCAGATGTACTAATTGGCAATGATTTCTGCAAACATTATATAAATTTTCCATTATCTGATCTCTTTTGGCAACTTTATCATTTTTCTTGTGAATACCTCTGTTTTAGTAAACCTGCCATGTGCATTATATTTTATTGCACTCACGTAGTGATGCAAAGGCTATTAGCAGCAGAGCTCTCAGTATTTTGATGCTGTCTGCTTCAAAACTAAAAGTGTGTTTTCCTTGGCTTGTGTATCACAATTTAATGCAATTTCTACTGACATTTTAAGATTTCTTTTATTGCTGTATTCTCCCCATTTAATGTCCACAGAGGTCAAAAAGGAAATTGCTGTTCCAGGAAAGCTTCGATATAAGCAATGCAACACCAAAGGCAAAGCTGAATAGGTTCATTGTGGCTGGGCTGATGGATTCAAGTTTAATTCAATGTGTTAGAGCTCAAGGGAGGACAGCAACCCCCCATGTAATAGTAATTTATATATCACAAAGTATAAAGCTAAAAGGGACTCTGAACTCATAGATACGGCTATGCACCATTATATACTGCAGTCATAACCAAATGAAGATGTTGTAAAAATCTTTTCATTTGATGTTTTTGTCATTATTTTATATTTGATTTTAAAAACTGCAGTGTTAGCTTTTACAGCGCCCAGAAAATGTTATCTCCAGTTTAATAGTGCCAGACAAAATATATGTAGTGTCCATAAAGTACATCCTTATATATTATCTTCAAAGCAATAACATTTGTTTTCTATGGAGTTAGTATCTCTGGAGGAACAAAGGGAAAAAGTTGACTTTACTATTGCAGCAAATAAAGTGCAAGGAGCTTGTGATTATTGGTCCTTTCAGAATCTGAAGAGTCATGCAAGCTTTTGGTAGCAGTGAGGGAGGGCATCTGGATGAATATATGGGCTATATACAAACTCTTTATACAATAGTGACATATGCATTGGCTTAAAAATTCTAAAATATTGTTATTTTGGTGATGCATTAATAGTTTCCACATTGTTTAAAGGACCATTGAAGCATCATATTAACCGTAAAGAACCAATTTTCATGAATAAATATAAATTATATATTTATATACATATATACAGGTGGTCCTCGTGTTACAAACAACTCGACCTACAGACGTCCCGTACTTAAGATATGTTGTCGCGTTACAAATCAAGGATAATAATAATAATAATAATAATAACGGGCACCTTAGGCTTTTTGTATGAGTTTTTTTATGCTCTGTTAGTTTGAAGAGGACAATATGAGCCATCATAGTATTTTGTATTATTATTATTATTATTATTATTTAACATACAAATCCGACTTATGAACGTTCTCAGGAACAGATCTTGTCCTTAACCAGGGGACCACCTGTATACATACACACACATATATATATATACTAGCGAATTGCTCATCAAAAAATGACGGCAATGAAATTGTAAGGTAGCTAATGCTGTTTGGTGTGTAATAATGAAATATGTAATACATCAATAAATGAATATACTTTACCTATTTTGAAGCATTGTGTTGAAGTGCTGGCAATGTGTTTTGATGTTGCTGCAGCATTAGTGGTGTGGAGCTGCTGTGTAAGCGTGATGAATGTGTGCAGTGTAATACTGTGCGTGCGCAAGAACAAACCGTTAGCGTAGTGGTGTACTTCCGCATTGGCGTAAAATGGCGGGTAATCTGTGGTATGCGTCTTGGCGGATTATCCGTAGGTGCTTAGTGGTGTTTTGCGAGTTTCTTGTGGTGTTTTCCATGTTTAGAGTGCTGTAGCCTCGTTTTCGTTTTGTTTGTCGGCCATGTTTTTTTTTTTTATGTTCGCGTGTTGCGTCTGATTTTTGCGAGGTCGTAATGTATGCTAACGTGTCTCGTATGGTGTTTGCGTTTGTAGCCTCGTTTTCGTTTTGTTCGGCAGCCATTTTTTCTGTCGCTTATCAAATTTTTTAGTGTGTAAACTCTTTTATTTTGAGTGAAATGAAGGTGTAAGTTGCTTTTTTGAGGTCCTGGATGCTCCCTCTTGCTGTAGGTAAGTTTTTTATGTATGTGCTGTGTGTATTTATTGTGTTTTGAATTTTGTAATGTTCGCGAGTTGCGTCCGAGTGTTGCAAGGTCGTAATGTGTGTTAACGTGTGTCGTATGATGTTTGCGTTGCGAGGAAAAGTTTGCAAGGGTCGTAATTGGTGTGTCGTGTTGTTTGCGTTGCGACGTAAAGTTTGCGAGGGTCGCAGTTGCTGGCATGGAGCATGGAGCTGCCCTACGCGAGCCCGCAAGCGTTAGAAACAACTCGCATGCTCACAACTATATATGTGATATATATATATATATATATATATATATATATATATATATATATGTATATATGTATAAATAGAGATAAATAGAAATAGCCAAACAAGCAAGTCAATGGTTTCCGTAACTGCATCAAAGAGATTAATATTATATGCACATACATATTTATTTTATTAAACCCATTATCAATTCCAGCATTTCAAAAATATGTAATTTCAGTGGTATGTACTAAAATCACACATAAAATGCAATTTATATTCTGACACTTTGCTTATGAACGTGGAATACTTGCTGAGTCCCAGTATAGAGCCTCCATTATTAAACATAATCTTAATAAAAGTGAATATGTAAGGAATCAGTAGAGAAGCCTTTAGTTCTTAATGTGCGTCTTCCGGTGCTTTCTCCCCATTGTTGGTGGGCTTTGCTCCTGGCACCATTGTT
The DNA here is from genome assembly GCA_027410445.1 of Discoglossus pictus. Classification (NCBI taxonomy): domain Eukaryota; kingdom Metazoa; phylum Chordata; class Amphibia; order Anura; family Alytidae; genus Discoglossus; species Discoglossus pictus. Next base: position 160,755,581 of record CM050170.1, read on the forward strand.
TTCTCTTTTATATGCTGCTAATAAAGCACTAGTTATTTTTATATAATAAAATTCCCCTGTTACCTCTTTTTTGACTAAAGAATGACCTGAGAACATTTGGAGTTACTTGAAATTCTTGAAGTACTAGCGCTATGACTCCGACTAAAAGTGAAACAGCTGTATAAATCTTTATTAGTGGAAAGCAACCTTGCAAGAACCGACAAGTAGTTGTTCCTTCAAAGAAAGGGATTTAGAGGCAATTGAACCTGCACACCTCGTAGGTCAAATTAAAAAATCAAAGAGTCAAAGCTGGATGCCTGGCATAGTTCTGGCAAGCTTCTTTGAACAGTAGAACTAATTTATTCAGTGCTCCTGAGGCCCTGTGTTTGAGGTTTGGCTTAGTGACCACACAACATCACTAGGCCTCAACCACTACAATGCAAGAGCAAATACAAATGTGCAAAATGACACTGTAAAACAGAAGCAGATTAGTGCACAGATACAACACAAGCTCATGTAGCGACTGCTTCAATATTTCATTTGTTCCTTGAAGTATTTAATCATTGAATATAATGACCAAGACACTTGGATCATCAGTAGTCTTGGAAACTTCTTTTTGGTTGTTGGTTTTATTTTATGTTTTAAATAATATTATGTATTGATGTTTTTCTATCTATCTATCTATACACATATATGTTATATAAACATATATATAGATAGACAAATAGATAGATAGATAGATAGATAGATATGTGGAGAGATAAAATGAATAAATATTACATTTATTAGCCCATCTGAAAGTCTAAAGAACGTATTTCTTATTTCCTGCTCAGGTTTCCCAGAATTACAGTCATTGAACTGCACTCTGGTGGGACTGGGTCTGGACATGCCGATGAGATATAATGTATCTAACTCTTTGAATCCAAATTATCATTTTATACATGGCTCCTTTGCTCGCTGTATTACACAGTTTTAAGCAAAGCTTAGGACTGGATTATAAACAAGCCAGGAACCCACTCAAAGACAAAACAGTTTCAAGGTCGATGTCTCTCATCAGGATGAGGTTGGTCCTGGTTTTGTACATTAGATTTAGTGGGATGTGGCATGGGTGATAAATACATGGATAGATAGATAGATAGATAGATAGATAGATAGATAGATAGATAGATAGATAGATATGGGGAGAGATAAAAACATGGATAGATAGATAGATATGGACAAACAAAAAACAGATGTATATGTTGAGAAAAAGACCGGGAAAGAGACAGATGTATAGATAGAGAAAAAGACAGAAAGATAGATAGATAGATAGACATATAGATAGATAAATATATAGATAGATAGATAGATAGATAGATAGATAGACATATAGCTAGGTAGATAGATATATAGATACTATTGAGAAAGGATTTGATCAAAACATTGACCATGAATTAAAAAAAAAAACACTTTTTACACCAAGTTCATATATAATTCATCTTAATTCTCAAATATGAATCTGAATTTCCCTGTCAACAACATGTCATATGACTTATGAGATATATTGTCCATTGTGTCTATTTTAAAAACTAAAGAAACCATAACTAAACATACTCGACATACTGAAGTATCTCAAGAACCAGAGGGTCAGCTCTGCCTTGCTTCAAAAACAATAAAACAACATGGTGGAGCTTGAGGCAAAAGCTTGTGTGATGTTATACAAGATGGAGACCCCTGAAGGACAGATATTGTTGTCTATTACAGAGTTAATTTTTATTTGTCTAATGTCATGATTACACAGATTAAACATGTTCAGGACGTTTTACACATGAGGCTCATCCAGCTAACACACCATATCCACATATGACATCCTCCATCTGAGCCAAGCATGGGGGAAGGCACTCTCCATCCAAGCATGTAATAGTTTCCGTAGCTTGCAGCCATGTTCCTGAAACAGACAGTAATACCCCTGGTTTGCCAGCACATTCTGGGTGTTTAGATGACCTGAGTGTTGTTTGCATTTATTCTCATCAGCAGCCACTCTTCATAAATATTTGTCCGGAGCATCTTAATCGTACAAGTAACATGGCCACCCATGGACACTGCCGGCAATCGGATGAGATAATCAACCCATTGCATGCCAGGGGGATGTGAACCGGCCCTCGGGGCAGCTCAGACATTAAACAGGAAAGAGCTTTCTAATTAAAGCCCTGAAAAAAACACACACTTTGCATTACCTCAATATTACCTGTGTTTTTCTGTTAAAAATACCAATAAGGAAATAGTAATGGCTCAAGAGAGATACTACACAGTATTCCTGCTTAGTAACAATTAATACTTGCAGTAATGCTAAATATATTTGCTTTATAGAAAGATCTGAATCTAAACAAATGTCTGACATAGGTCACTTGCGGATTAACGGGTCAACATATTCCTGTATTTAATATACACTTATTTGAATATACACTTGAAAATATGCAACATTTTTATATAAAGTAAAAAATAATTTATTACTTTAAATATAATTATGCAGCAGTGGTGGATGCCATTTTAGTTTCTACTTATCTACTTCCTAAGCTGGGAGAAGACTTTGAATGCAGAAGCTTGTATCTGAATAATGAGAATGTGGCAGCTAAAACAGTGCTTTAATTAGAGCTAAGTTTATACACTCTCCCAAGAGAGAAGCTGCAAGGAGCAGCCCAGAAAACATAATGGAGGTCTGCAGTAAAGAATAATTGCATATAAATGTGAAAATGTGAAATATTTATAATCACATAAATTGAAACAAATATAATCCTATAATAAAAATATTTCAAATATTTTTTGCCTATTTCGCAGCTAATAAGTAAAATTAAGTTTACATCGTATTACTAAATTCCTATTCACGCTGATCGAGGTGCAGAATCAACAGCAATCACTGCAAAAGTGGATGGAAATTTAGATAACTTTGCGGTATTAAATTAACTCAATTAACTAAAGATACTAAATTAAACGATAAAAGACTGCTAAGAAAAATGTATGTAGAAAGCATGTAAAAAAATAACTATATCAGCTGCTACATAAGCCATGAGGATCAATGCATCAAGCACTACATTACTCCTTTGCTTCTGATTCACTCTAGGAGGCTACTATGTATATTATGGGGGGGGGGGTTTAGTGCACACTGTTCCTCCAGACTCTGTGAGTGAGCCCAGAAGCAGCTGTGCACTGCCATGAACACCATCATGGAAGCCTCCTAGACTGACTCATCAGCAAAGGAAGGATGTAGTGCTTGATCAGAGCTGCAAATACAGTCACATGGAAGTTGTTTTTAATAATATATTTAATTCTCATTCTTTGGCATACTGCCTACACAGGCCATATGTATTTTTTTTTTAAACTTTCAAACAATGGTTCTTTTAATGGTTAAAAATGATATAAAATATTTTTACCCTTTCTAAAGACATTTATAAAAAGGATATTATAAATATTACAATTCAGTGCCCTTTTAATGTTAGTGATTACGTGAAGGGGCTCATCACATTCATTCTTAATTAATGTCCCCCCATATCTTTAATATTTATTTTAACGAAAAAATGTATTAACAAGTTTTGACCTCATTTCAATATTACAGTATGCATTACAGTACGTTTTAGTACATATAATAATTTAGCAGATCAATTTGTTAGTTGAATTTATAGGTTCTATTAATCATACTGATATCATACGATGACATCACACAGCACATGTAGGGTGTACTTAAAAATGTCCTCATCCTGAGGCTTAGAGTTTTGAATTATTTCCAATTAGTCAGTGAAATGCTGAACATTTCCTCTGCAGATCACGGCTTGCTGCTTGTTAGTGCCGATGAGTTATTAGTCACTGGAAGGATTTGGGTTACTCCCTTTTAATGGCCGTGCAGTGTATAATTACAGTGTATTCTGTAATAACCCTCTGTAGCTAATAAGTTATATCTGGTCTCAGACTGATTATGTTGCTCTTAGTGAACAAAAACATTTTAACATTAATCAAGGAAAATTGTTTAAAAAAATGATTTAAATCCCACTTGCCTTTGGATGGCACTTGAGTATTGACCACTTAAAGGAGGGTGTCCACGTTCGGTTCTGGTGGGCCATACACAAGCCTGGATTTAAGGATTTCCTTTTTGTGCACAGGTGAGTCAATCAGCAGGACTGAAGAAGCGATAGTCTCACCTGGGTGCAGCAGGTATATCCTTAAAGCCAGGCTTGTGTGCGGCCCACCAGGACTGAACTGGGACACACATGATTTAAAGTGTCAGTTTAAGGCCCAGGTAAAGGGCTGTGGGGTTCCCTGGTGGTCCAGTGATTAGGATTCGTGGCTTTCACCGATGCAACCTGGGTTAGATTCCAGTCAGGGAACCAAGAGGTCACAACACCCTGAAGCCATGCAGGTGTGGGCCTTGTCAGTACTTGGATGGGAGACCACATAGGAATACCAGGTGCTGAATGCTGTGGCCCACTGGAGAAGGAACTGGCAACCCACTCCAGTATCTTTGCCATGAATACAAAATGGATCAGCATGGCCTGTTACGGTGCATGAGGTGATGGGGAGTCGGACACAACTGAACGATGCAAATACAATACACCCAATGGGTTGTAAGTAACTAATTAAACTTGTTAGTTCAAGAAATGTGTGTTTATAATGTGAACAAAATAGTCATATGTAAATAAAACCTGTCTGATGTGATGGGTCTGTGTAATTATTCAAGTGAAAAACATTGTTTTTAGAAAATCAGGCAAAAAACAAAAACAAGCATTGACATAATTAATAGTAACACAGGCCCACAGCACAAATATTAGGGTATAAGTCACAATTACTGAATAATTATACAGCTGTGTTGTGATGTCAATGGCTTCCAGGCAAACAATGCAAACCAGAGAGAGGTGGAGGTAGACCAAGCACATTAGGCAGGTAACATTACTTTCACAACCATTTTATTTAAAGATGACTTTATTGCTTTAAAGCAATGGCAAATGTAGTCATATTCTAAATTCAAAGCCCCACCACCTCAGTAAGTAGATCTGTATAAGCAAAAATGGCTACTTCCATGGCAGCACAATTGCATATAAAAAGGTAAAACAGGAAAGGCTGTATTATTATTTTCTTAATTCTCTAGATGACAATTTACAAGTGTAGTTCTTCAAGAAAACATATTTTAAATATATGATTAGAGTGTCCCATTAAGGGGGCACCGCAATGTCCAGCATTAGGAGCTACAGTAGTTATTTTAATAATACATTGAACACTAATAAAATAATAATTGATCATTTATAATAGCAATATTCAAACATTAGAGTATCTGCCTCCCCTGAGTGTTTGCCTCCTCCCTGATCAGGTCATTAAGTGGAATGGGGGGGGGGGGGGGGGGGAATGAGAGTTTTGAAGGAGTTTTAAGAACAATCACATATGATAAGAAAATATTCTATATAATATAATCATTGATAGGTTTTCAAAACTCGAATACAAGTCTCCAGCCAATAGAGATCATTGTGTTGGCTGTAAACATTTTGTCTAAAAATGTGGCTGTTTCCTGGTAGACAAAAGACACCTGTCCCCATTGACCTTATAGTGGATTCATATCAACTTCAGCTGACAGTAAGTTTAATATTGAATATTGTTTTAAATATTGGACAATTAATTGTATTCATTGTTAATACTTAACGGCACTGTTCCTTTAAGTATTACAATGCACAGTGTTAAAAATAATAATACACAGCACCTACTATTTATTACAATATTTATACTGATACAATAAATATTTCTAACAAACTTTTTTTAATGAAAAGATGCAAAACCGCCAATAATGTGAATTTCCAAAATAAACTCATTAGCAGGATTTGAAAAGCAGCAATTAAAGGGCTCTTGGCATTCAATGGCTAAATGAGATTAGGAAATAAAATAAAAAAATAAAAAAGTTTATTAAGCCCAATGAGTTGAATTCCTAAGGAATTACCTGCTAATTTAAAGTGACAGTCTAAAGAAATGTGACTGGCTGCAATGCCAAGTGGATTAAGGAATCCTGGCTTGTGATTGGTCGGAGCTTGTTTGTTTTGTGTTGCCATGGCGTGCAGCTTGGGAGGTTACAGCTGATTAAGTATAGTTCAGAAACAATTTAGTTAAAGGGCAGAGCTTTAATCAACAGCGTAACTGCAATTTTCCATTTCATAGCTCTCTCTAGGGCTGAATAGTGTCAACAAACCCTCATCTTAAAGTGACACAGCGAAGGTCCCAGCTATTGCACAAATGATTGTGCACATATAAATAAATATAATTAATGGCAGTTATATATTTTGCGGCTCAGTATGCTAATGTGCGGCTAGTATACTAATGTGCGGCTCGTATGTGTTAATGTACTGCTCAGTATGCTAATGTAAGGCTCAGTATGCTAATGTGTGGCTCCTATGTGTTAATGTACTGCTCAGTATGCTAATGTGAGGCTCAGTATGCTAATGTGTGGCTCCTATGTGTTAATGTACTGCTCAGTATACTAATGTGTGGCTCCTATGTGTTAATGTACTGCTCAGTATGCTAATGTGCGGCTCCTATGTGTTAATGTACTGCTCAGTATGCTAATGTAAGGCTCAGTATGCTAATGTGTGGCTCCTATGTGTTAATGTACTGCTCAGTATGCTAATGTGCAGGTCCTATGTGTTAATGTACTGCTCAGTATGCTAATGTAAGGCTCAGTATGCTAATGTGTGGCTCCTATGTGTTAATGTACTGCTCAGTATGCTAATGTGCATCTCAGTATGCTAATGTGCAGGTCCTATGTGTTAATGTACTGCTCAGTATACTAATGTGCGGCTCGTATGTGTTAATGTACTGCTCAGTATGCTAATGTAAGGCTCAGTATGCTAATGTGTGGCTCCTATGTGTTAATGTACTGCTCAGTATGCTAATGTGTGGCTCCTATGTGTTAATGTACTGCTCAGTATGCTAATGTGTGGATCCTATGTGTTAATGTACTGCTCAGTATGCTAATGTGTGGCTCCTATGTGTTAATGTACTGCTCAGTATGCTAATGTGCGGCTCCTATGTGTTAATGTACTGCTCAGTATGCTAATGTGCATCTCAGTATGCTAATGTGCAGGTCCTATGTGTTAATGTACTGCTCAGTATGTTAATGTACTGCTCAATATGCTAATGTGCGGCTCAGTATGCTAATGTGTGGCTCCTATGTGTTAATGTACTGCTCAGTATGCTAATGTGCATCTCAGTATGCTAATGTGCGTGTCCTATGTGTTAATGTGCGTCTCAGTATGCTAATGTGCAGGTCCTATGTGTTAATGTACTGCTCAGTATGCTAATGTGTGGCTCCTATATGTTAATGTAAGGCTCAGTATGCTAATGTGCGGCTCCTATGTGTTAATGTACTGCTCAGTATGCTAATGTGTGGCTCCTATGTGTTAATGTACTGCTCAGTATGCTAATGTGTGGCTCCTATGTGTTAATGTACTGCTTAGTATGCTAATGTGCGTCTCAGTATGCTAATGTGCGGCTCCTATGTGTTAATGTACTGCTCAGTATGCTAATGTGTGGCTCCTATGTGTTAATGTACTGCTCAGTATGCTAATTGGGTCTCAGTATGCTAATGTGCGGCTCCTATGTGTTAATGTACTGCTCAGTATGCTAATGTGTGGCTCCTATGTGTTAATGTACTGCTCAGTATGCTAATGTGCATCTCAGTATGCTAATGTGCAGGTCCTATGTGTTAATGTACTGCTCAATATGCTAATGTGAGGCTCAGTATGCTAATGTGTGGCTCCTATGTGTTAATGTACTGCTCAGTATGCTAATGTGCATCTCAGTATGCTAATGTGCAGGTCCTATGTGTTAATGTACTGCTCAATATGCTAATGTGAGTCTCAGTATGCTAATGCGTGGCTCCTATGTGTTAATGTACTGCTCAGTATGCTAATGTGCGTCTCAGTATGCTAATGTGCAGGTCCTGTATGTTAATGTGCGTCTCAGTATGCTAATATGCGGGTCCTGTGTGTTAATGTGCGTCTCAGTATGCTAATGTGGGGCTCAGAGTGCTTGATAAGGGTGGGAGAGGAGTCTAACTGCCTGAGGGGGGTCTAACTGCCAGAGAGAGACAACCAGACTGCAACCCTAATTAGCACAACAAAGCAGCTAAATAATATGCATGATCATTTGCATATAAATACAGCAACAATAACATATAATTTCCAAGGATTTATTCACTTTGGAAAAAAATGGATAACGCAATATATAAACACATTTTCATGTTCTTAATCTAATAACGTAAAAACCAACCGGGCAGTCCCTTTAATTAAGCCATGAGATACTGTCCACTTGGTATATACTATAATAACTTACTAACATGTCTCTCTGACTGATAATTATTTATATAACTGGGCATGCTTTTCTGACTCCCATCCTCCCTCTGAGTGAGAGATAATCAGTCATTTAAGATAAAATCATTAGAAAAGACAATTTAATGTATCTGTAAATATCCAACTTTTAAGCTCAGTTAACTAACACTTCACCATAACATAACTGCTGTGGTTTTTAGCTGGACCTTCTCCATCATGTGTATCAGCAACATACTCAGTACCACTGTACGGCGCCTGATTAACTGCACACATTGCTAAAGCCTTTGTGAAAATGGGAGCGGTTCGATATTTTTTATATGCTTCTATTTAGGATAAATGTTAGTTGAGCACTGTGATATGCAAAGAAAAAAACTATTGTAATGTTTATTATGATCCTTAAAATACATTAGAGCACATTACTGGGTTCCAAGTCACTTTTACAATACCGCAGATTCAATTCAAATAAAAAAATGGTCTTGGATCAAGTTTATGGCTGTTGGTCCAACTTCCTCCATAATAAAAGAGGGTGGGTATTACTGGAAGTAATCTGTGTAGTTGGAAATATTTTTGTACTAGCTCACAGTATTTAAAAAGTACATATTTATCCATTACTATATATATATATATATATATATATATATATATATATAAAGAGAGATAATAAATTAATCATGCAGTGTACTTGGCTTAACGTTGCTATATATATATATATATATATATATATATATATATATATATATATATATATATATATATATATATATATATACACATATATATATATATATATATATATATATATATATATATATATATATATATATATATATATATATATATATATATTAAATGATTGTTGTGGCGAACTACCAACTAAAAATATCCACTACACAAGCTATGGAACCGGCCCCACGCTGATAAGAGGCAGTGGTCTTTAAACGGCTGTACGTGGATGGGATTCCTACCTTACCTGGGCCCTCATTCAATTGCAATTTGGCCAATTGAATACGGCCCTAAATAAGCACATAGCATATTTTTTTTAAAGAAGTTTTTAGTTAGTGAAAACATTGCTTTTGGATAGATGCTTACTAACTAAAAACTTCTTTAAAAATATATGTTATGTGCTTATTTAGGGCCCTATTCAATTGGCCAAATTGCAATTGAATGAGGGCCCAGGTGTATAATCCAAGCTTTGTTCAAAGCTGTTTGATACAGCGGGTGTATGCTTAAGGGAAGCCATGTTTGAAATGGTTATGGATTACAAAAGCGAAGCACATTTGCATATCCCTGCTAAGGTTCCCAGAATGCAATGTAATAACTATATTTTTTGGAGTTCTGGGCATAAAACAGGCTTTTAAACTTGTTTTAGGCATTCAAATGTGAACACAAATTTACTATTTATCTAATATATATATATATATATATATATATATATATATATATATATATATATATATATATATATATAAACTTAGATTCAACATTTTCTAGGAGTGTGAAAGTAAATGCCCTTCGTGGATGTTAAACATGATACCATAAAGGTCTGAGTCACATATAAATAAATGAAGGTTGATAGTGGGTTGTTTATAACACGCATTTCATAAAAAATATACTACCATTCTCCTATTGACTGTATTTCATGTGATTAAATATGTCTCACAGAGGAGGGTGATAAACCACACGAGCATGGCTAGTTAAAGCAATATGGAAAGTCCCTGGATTTGACTAGGTATATAATAAACCTGTGTATCTATTTACTGTTATGTATGTTAAGAAGTGCTTATAAGCTCTGTTGTTACTGCTTAAAGTCAAACAAATAGTCCCTGTATGGGTCACAGGGTCACAGACTCTGTATTTGCCTTATTTGCTGTTCAGTGTCCTAGCCTATCAGGGACCGCATCTCAGCAGCATATTGCAGCATGTTGCTGAGAGATGCTCACTGATTGGTTAGCATTGGAAGCAACACAGCAAATACAGCAGAATCTGTGTCTTCAGGAGCTTCAGAGGGTAGACCCAAGCAGGTAATATTTGTATGAGTTTAAGCAGTAAAAACAGAACTCAATAAAAGTAAATAGATACACATTTATATTATTGTTGTCGTTCTGTCTTGTCCGACTCTCAGTGACCCCATGGACGTCAGCCAGCCAGGAAATCTATCATTCTGTCTCTGGTCATGCTCATCCATAAGGTTGTCTTGGCAAAGATACTGGAGTGGGTTGCCAATTCCTTCACTAGTGGACCACAATTTGTCTGACCTCTCTGCTATGACCTGCCCTACATGGTATAGCTCACAGCTTCGTTGAAGTAGACAAGCCCCTTCACCCCAACAAGATAGCGATCCAGAAGAGGATGTATATGATACACCTAGTAAAATCCAGAAACCTTCCATATCCCCTAATAATAGTCACAGAGATCTTATAGTTATTCTTTTTTATTTATACCAACTGGGCATGCTCTTCTTCCTTATCAATCACCACTGTGAGAGATAATAAATTAAGTGAGATAATGTCATTAAAGGGAGGATATTTTCATGTCATTCATTCTTAAGCTATTAAGCTTAATTAACAAATACTTCCACTCAAAAGTTTCAGTAACAAATCATTTCAATGATAATTATTTATAACTGCACAATTAATAAAATTTATAACTGGAGCTTTTCCCATGACCCGCCCTATAATACTAGTGAATATGGTCCGTTCCTATTACATAGAGGTATCAGTCAAGAACAAGTAATATTCATAAATTATAAAATAAAAATAATTATACCATCGGTACCACAAATTATAAATAAACTGTTTGCCAGTAAACGTTTCACTAATTTAAGAGTTCCTGTGCTGGCTCCAAGAGCTGGCACATAGACACACTACATATATTACAATTAAGGCCACGGGTAACGTGATTATATATGAGCTCATGTTGGGTGCGTCTCGTATTAAGCTGGCTGGATATTAGAGTTATTTGTGTCTCTAATATTACTTTATGGCGCATTGCGCTGCCAGAGACGGGGGCTTTACTGGTCTACGTGGAGCCCCTACAGTTGTAGCTTGGCTGAAGAATTGATTACCTGAGATAGCAGAGCACGCCCAAGACTTAAAGTAAGAAGCGATTCCAAATTTGGTATAACGTAATACTATATGTAATGGCAAATACATACATTGAAGTTTTCCTTTCTGACCCACCTATTAAAGACACTCGGACATCTCTTGAGAATGGATGATTATTGTTAAAAGGACAGTGTCACCTCAAGGAATTTGGTTTTGCCTTTTATAGATAAATGGTGTTGCTCAGTCGTGTCTGACTCACTGTGACCTCATGGACAACACACCATGCTGGTCCACTTGTTATTCATGGCAGAGACTCTGGAGTGGGTTGCCAGTTCTTTCTCCAGTGGGTCACAGCATACAGCTTCAGGTATTCCCTGGTAGTCTCCCATCTGAGTACTGACCAGTGTGACCTCTTGGTTCCCTGGCTGGATTCAAACCCAGGGTGCTGTGGGGAAAGCACCTGCTTCCTAACCACTGGGCTACCTGCATCCTAACCATAGGGAACCCAGAGAGCATTATTATTATTCATTATTTCCTTTATTTGTACGCGCCAACATATTCAGTAGTCATATACAGTGGTTTGAAGTGTGGCTTTCGGCAGAGTAATGTGCAGCTTAATGTGCTAATTTGTGGCTTAGAGAGTTTGAGAAGGTTGGGGGAGAGGAACTAATAGCATGATAACATTAGAGGGGCATGGTTTTGCCTCCATAGAATTAGACCATAATCCTAATCAGCACATGAAAGCAGCTAATTAGTATTTCCAGCCATACCTTCATATTAGAATACAGCAGGAAAAAGCTGATTAAGTCAGGAATTGTGTTAGAATCAAATGGCTGGTACAATGTGAAGTTAGTGTTTTATGCTCTGATGTTTACGAACAACTTAAAAAACAACAACTTGATTTTGGGATGACAGAGGCCCTTTAATAATTGCTATTGAATTCCTAGGGAGCTGAATTTATTGTCTTCAGTGTAGACCATGTGAAAAAGAAAGACTGAGCATGCTCAGATCCCAGGGTGTAAGTACGCTGATTAAATAAATAATGAGAGAGAGAGAGACGGAGAGAGAGAGACGGAGAGACGGACGGGGGAGGAAGAGATAGAGGTGGAGACAGAGAGAATATATATATATTCATGAAAGGACACTTGAAGAGATTCACTAAGCTATCACAGTGGCACAAATTGATGTGAAGAGCTATCATTTTCCCCACAGAATATAGTAATTGCAGCCTTTCATAAAGGAAATCACTGTCAAAAACTCAATCTGATGCTTAATGAATTTCATCGTTGTCAGAATGGTTTAGTATTAGTTAATACGTTTATGATAAATGACATCAGAAATCACCAGGTTTACTCAGCTCCGACAAAAAAGAGGTAAAAAGCTTATGGAAAACTGGTTTTATTCTTGAAATTGCTGCCTAAATGATGGAGTTAGAGGCATTTTTAGTTAGGTGTTGCTTTGTGTTTGAAGCTCTCCCTAAAATACTGTATAAATAATAGGGCGTTGGATCCAGGGTTATGCTTCTTTTTACACCTTCACTCTCATTTATGTGAAGTAATGAAGTATCCAAAAAGCAACCGCCATGTTTTTATCAATATGCAGTTTTATTTATAACTATTTATAATGTGATGCACAGAATATGCAAATTGCAAGTTAGTTCTGGTGTTATGATCCCTAATGGGAAAAAATTTAATGTTATATCTTAAAAAATAAATGTTGCATTAATAACTGCAAATTTAATTTATGCAACTGGTAATATCAGAAATGTTATTTGATTGAACAAAGTATTAAGAGGGACATGCTTCTGGGGTATAAAATAACGTGGAAGGATTTGTTTAATTGAGAGAAAATTGCTATTTTCCCATAGGAGGTAGTGCTTAGTAAATCGAGAGATGCACCTGATTATTATTATTATTATTATTATTATTATTATTATTATTATGGTTTATTTGTAATGCGCCAACATATTCCGTAGCTCTATATATACATTAATTTCCAGGGAATGACATATTCAATATTAACATATTGCAAAGATGGAGGGCCTTGTCTTTGAGCTTTGAATCCGGTGTCCATAGTCCTTTCCCCAAGCGCTGTGCAAGACTGAAAACTCACAGATTTAAAATCTAAAGGTTTGTGTGTTGTGCAGGAGGGTGAGTAAATGGTGGTGCTTAGTAAATTCCCACATTGGAACCAACCATCAACCTAACATATCACTGTACCTCTATTCCTAAATAGATTTTAAAAAAAAGGCAGAACACACTCAGTTTCAGTGGTTCTAACCTGTGGAAAGTGTGAGACAGACAACATGAAAACCCTCTATCTGCTAGAATTGATATTTTCTTTAAACATGTTTTTATGCTCATAACTTATACAGCTACTAATGTTCACAGCATTTCTTTAAAACATAAATAATTCCACGTACTTTATGTATTTAATTGGTGCTTAAAGTCTAAGGGATTTTTTAAAAGTGGCAATTTTATTTAATAATGTATCCAAGACAGATACTTTGTAACAAAAGTATTCAATATTTATAAATACATACCAATTATAAAACAGAATAATCCAATGCATGTGTTGTATTTTAAGGGATATGTAAGTGAGCTGGATTACAAGTGCATCTGATAGAGGAGAATTAGTAGTATAGGAAAAAGAAAAATTGCTTGAAAAAATACCAAAACAAGCATTTAAACACTTACCTTGACGTTAGCAAAATATCTTTCAACTTCTGTCAGTTGAACTTAGGGTTAACACCCTCCACACCCAGGCTAAACTAGTAGACAATTTGAAAAACTGTTTTGGCTAATCAGGAGGAAGTACAGACTGAAACATTTGTATCACAATCTGGCAGTTGTTGTCTGTTTCTTTTCCCCTTGTCTGCAGACACTGTACCCTGCAGGGTACACTTTATGTAAGCTTCCTTGGGGTGTGCACCTCCGCATATCAGTATCTAGCATATAAATATATAAGTGCATTCAACTTTTCAATATAATACATATTTTTCTACTAATCAGTAGCTGTTTAATAGGATTAATGGCTTAAAAAAATCAGTCAAAAGCATGACGTATCCAAAAAGCAACTGCCATGTTTTCATCAATATGCAGTTTTATTCATGGGGGGCTTAATACATATGCAAATATCAACTGTGAAAAATTAACAACAAAAAACTATTTATAATGTGATGCACAGAATATGCAAATTGAAAGTTAGTTCTGGTGTTATGATCCTCAATGGGAAAAAATGTAATGTTATATCTTAAAAAATAAATGTTGCATTAATAACTGCAAATGTAATTTATGCAACTGAAATGTTATTTAATTGAACAAAATATTAAGAGGGACATGTTTCTGGGGTATAAAATAACGTGGAAGGATTTGTTTAATTAAGAGATCAGTTCACGGCAGTTCATTGGGAAATATATTGAGGGTGTCACTTGTTGTAAATGTCAATCTGCACACGGGGGGAGATTTAATAATAACATGCCAGGGAAATGATCCTCTGTCCTACTTTCCCATGAGATATTCTACAGTAAATTCAATACAAAAGGAGCATTCACGGCCCATTCCTTGCCAGCGTCTAATAAAGTCACATATTGGAGCGGCCTCCATCCGGGACAGTAGACAGAGCGCTGTATGAGCACATTCATATTAAAGGGACTTGCACACCTAATAGTAATCTAAAATGAAGAATAAATGTACAAATATCTTTTTTAATTAAATAGCAAAAAATACAAATTAAGATTGAAATGGACATCTAAAAACAAGCTTTTCTCTTCGTTCTTTGTTGCATTTGTACTTTATTTTATTACAAAATTCTTAAAAAGTATTTTTTATTCTGCTTTAAATATTACCGGTAGTTCCTAATTGGATTCATGCATCTTCAGCTTACTGATTCATATTAACCAATCAGAGGCAACATTCTGTAACATGCTGCTTGAGAGAGGTCTCTGACAGACTAATTTGAAACACTACATTTCACTACACTACAGAGGGTAGACCCAAACAGGTACAACTTGTATGATTTTTAGCAGAATAATTTTTTTTTTTAAGCACTTCCTAATAAAAAAAAAATACATAAAAGCAAATAGATACAAAGGTGTATTATATTCCAAATGAAATCCAGAAACCTTCCATGTCCATTTAAAGACTTTAGGTCTGTCATTTTTAAAGCCCCCTCCCGCCGAATCCTACAGAAAGTTTTCTAATGCTTAAATAATGGGCTTTTGAATACATGATAAAACGATGGACTGCAATATCCCTTTTAAATAAACTGTATTTTTAAACAAAGTGTACAATATTGTAATTGTAACAGACTTCCGCAGAGATCCATTATGGGCGCTCGTTTGCAAGACATTACACAGAGCTCTCACTACAGTACACGCACTGTATGTTGCATATGGACTAATGTTTATGGGACCTGTCTGAGACCTATGTAAATGCTCTTAAGGGACCTGTATCAATACCAGATATCCATTAGGAAACACATTTCCATTTGTGTCAGCCAGAGAGAAAGAAATATTATTTCAAAAATGCTTCTGAGTCATTGCTTTTCCATATGTAACAATGTTTGGCCTATTTAAAATAACAGTTTCAGTGGCTGCGTTGCATGCGGCTGACTCCAGAGAGATATACTACTGGAGCACAATAGGGAAATTCTAGACATTTCTTCACACCTGTATATATATGTCTGTAGATAAAATATTTTACCCTTTAGTGAATCTGGCCCATTGTGTGCTATCCATCTGTCTTTCACGATATATAAATATAAATATATATGTGTGTGCGTGTAAATATATATAATTCTGAAGGTAGACGTAACTGGTAGCCTATATTGAAGGACTACTGCGGTTCAACTATAAAAGAACATTAACTGTATTTAGAGTTGTGTAAGCAATAGTCATAAAGTGTTTTTGTGGAAAATCAGAATTTTTGAAGACTCTGTTTATAGGTACTGTGCAGTAATCAATTTTTCATTTGTTACATCACTTTCTCAGAGCTAAATCATGAGGGTGTGTGTTTTGGTCATCAGCGAAGAAAGGGGGAGGGAAGGAGGGAAGAGAAAGCTTTTGTAAAGATAGTTGTATAAGAGTGACACAACACCCACTCCCTCTCACTGGCCCAGAAGCAGACCCCTTGCATCGTTCAATGCAACATCAGCTCTCCAGAAATATAAACACCCCTCTCACTCACAACTTCCACCAATGTATTATGGATCTCTCTAGGGTTATGCAGAGGCATCAAAATGTATTTCTTTTTCTACTTAAAAATTATACTAAACTTATTTATGGTCTGAGCCAGACTTAACGTTTTCAAACAAATATTTGTATGTATATATATATATATATATATATATATATATATATACATTTGTACTCACATTTGAATGTCTAAAACAAGTTAAAAAACTTGTTTCCTGCTCAAAATTCTGAGAAATAATTATCACACTGCATTCTGGGAATCTGGGCAGGGATATGCAAATATGCCCACAAAGGCATACATATAGAATATAAGAAAATGTTAATCAAAATGTACTGTACCTTGAGCCTTTAAGACACTTTTTTATTTATACAAATATGAAGATAATATTCTCAGTCAGTTTTAAGGAAAAGAAAACCATATCCTTTTTGAAAATATAAATATATATAAATTTTTTAAAAGGCTAAATTAATTTGTGATGTGTGTGTGTATATATATATATATATATATATATATATATATATATATATATATATATATATATATATATATATATACACACACACACATACACACATTTATAGATTTAGAGGGGTTACTCTGAGAGGATTTTATAAGAGCCTACACAGTGATTTCAACCCCTATCTATCTATCTATCTATCTATCTATCTATCTATCTATCTATCTATCTATCTATATACTGCAAATTAATTTAGCTTATGGTGGCAAAATAGTAGTATACCTTCCAGATATGAGAACCCCTTATTTATTTTTTTTATTTGCTTTTTTTCACTTTCTAAAGACATTATGCCCATTATAAAATATATGACTAAACAGAGTTAATAATGTAGGTTTTCAACAGATTAAATAACTGTTTTGTCATGCAAGATACAATCTTCTTTAACTGCATCATAAAAAATCTTGGGGTTTCAATGTCTTCTTAATAGCTGACAACTCTACAAATAAATTCTGCAAGTCTACAGAGGATTTGATAAGGAAATACTTTGATCTAAGGATTCGAACATAGCCCCCATATATCCCGTCTATTAATTATTGTTATTATAAAGATCTCACTTTTCATTTTGTATTTATTGGAAGAAAGTACTAAGGACAGCTTAATTATATTAGCAATTACATTAAATAGGACTAATAAGGCCATGTTCCAGATCAGACCTGAGCCCTTTGAAATCCAATAAATAGTGTTATGACATTGGTATAATTAAGGCGGTCTGTAATTTCCAGCACTAAGCTCCTTTGGTGAGCTGTACTTATAGTGCAGCCATTGCAGCATTTACAAGACTATAAAGTTAACAGCCTTTAATTACCAATTAACAACTGACTATATAAAACAACCATACACTGCAGAGTGACCCCATCTCTGCAATATGAAAATGTATGGTGTAGGGTTGTCAAGGGTGTATTGCCTCACCTATGTTCATATTGGGTTACAGTAAACTCTCAGTTAGCCAGAACTCAAGAAACCAGAACAGTACTTTAAATAAAAAAATAATTTTACAGGGCTCAACAAATGCCAGGAGCCAGGTTGTCATGCCAGATAATGCTTACAGGCACCTAGATTGCATCCACTGTACATCTCTGCAATTCAATGTTACCTAGAAGCAGGCAGGCATGAGTGACTGAGCCAGGGCAGTGTTGGTGTTACATTTTCAGCACCGCACCTTCCAGCGAAACGTACCTGTGTGTAAGTGAGGAGTGAAAGCTGCTGCTGCTAGAACAGCCCTCACTGACAAATATACCAAGCAGAGCATCCTATGTGCAGCTAATCTAGGCCTCTTTTATATGTAACTCTCAAGCAACCAGAAACTACATTTATCCAGCATCTACCAATGGCTGTGTGTGCCGGATAACTGAGAGTCTACTGTATACCTACAGCATGGCCTTTCTGGGAGTGCTGAAGAGAGGGGTGTGAACCATTAGTGTGTGAACCACTTTGCCTCCCATTCAGATCCTTAGTGAATTTGTCAAAAATCATTAAAACAAATTAAAATTTTTGCTTAATTAATAAAGATATGAACAAAAGCTAAACATTTTAAGAATGCCTTATAATTATTTATTAGTTATTCATTGTGTTTTGAATATTTATTAGAAAATGTTTGCATAAAAATATACAATAAAAAAGGTCAGGGAAATATTCATGCTCCACACCTGCAACACACTGTGTCGAAGCTAGAAGTGGTAGAAAAAAAGATGCATTCTTATAGCTTTGTATTTGTGACAGAATGTGTAAAAACGCAACTGTCTTATGTACCTTTAACACAGGAATGTGTTATCTTTAGTGAGTACCTGAAGCAATAAAACATGGACAACCCATCCTACACCAGACTGGACACGTCACACGGATAACCGTCAAAATCTATTAAATAAAAAGGCAACAGCGTGTAGAAGGATGATGGACAGATAACATCAAACACAAAACCAACTGCGAGTAGACATTGTAAAAGCATCAAGGGCTCATAATTGGTTTTGCACTTCCCCTCAACTTCAATTAGAGCTCATGGAAAGTGATACAATCATGTAGTGCAGTAAAGGATAAGCCCTAGAGTCAGGACTCCTAAAATGTTACTTCATACACTCTTCTAAATGGTTTTATGGTATAATGTACTTCATTCCTATTTACTAAAATAGTGACTAGCCTTATCTGCTGAATGAATGTTAAATATGATTTCTAAAATTGTCAACAGCATATCCAAATGATTTACAATTTCTGATTATTTTCTCAAAGCAAATGTCTATCTCTGATTATGAGTCATAAGGCTTCTGAGCAGTAATGGCTGGTTTCTCTTGCTGTTGGTCTTCATTATTGGTTGATGTATCACTGTATTACATGGTCTTGGTTGATATTATTGGATGGTGATGATTGTTGTATATGTTGATGTTTACCCACTGTTGGTTGGCATCCGTAAGTGATAGCCATCTTACTTGGTGTTGGTGGCTGTGACCTGGTGGTGGTCATTGGTGATCTGCAAAAAAAACATTACCAATAAAGGATAGTAATAACGATGGTTGCCATTCTTCAATGTTAGCTTCCATTCTTCAGTGGTGGTTATTTTCCACTGACGACTGGCATGCTTTAGTGGTATTGATTCTTCTTTTTTGATGGTTTTCTTATTTTGGTAATGATGATTTCAATTTTGACCTTCAGTGTTGGATGTCTGTGTTAGCTATTGCTCTTTGATGTTCTTCATGGCATGACTTTGTGGCAGTAATTCTTCTTTAGTGGTGCTTTTCTTTCTTTCCTAATAATTGTTCATTGTTGTTGACTTCCAGTGGTGGTTATCTTTCATCTGTGGAAGCTACTGGCCTTTGCCGTTCTTCAACATCATGCTTTTGTGGCAGTAACCCTTCACTGGTGTTTTTTTTTTATATACTTTGGTATTGATTGTTAATTGTTGTTGACCTCCAGTGGTGGTTGCCTCTTGTCTGTGGTGGTTGTTGCTCTTTGGCGGTAGTCATTCTTCAGTACAGATTACTTTCAGTACTGATAATTATCAGACTTCACTGGTGGATGATATTCTTTAGTGATTATTCTCAAACTCACTCTTATCTCATGGATGTTTTTTTGTATTTTTGTTGTAAACGTTTCAAAATCACTTATAGGGTACTTGAAACTGTGATGATCATTGTTAGTTAATGGTACCTCCCGTTCTTCAGTGATGGTCCTTGCTATTCTGTGATATTTATTCTTTGGGTCTTTATTGATGGACTCCTTTATTCATTGATGTCTGTCGTTAATTCACTGCACCCCTCACACTATCATTCTTCATCTCTAGATGAGGTTTTCTAATATTTTTCTATTGTGAACTCTTTCTAACCTATCTAGAAGAATTCATAAAACTGGCACTCTTTATTTGCCTTGCCTAACCAAAGAAACAGAAAGGTGTCCTATTCTTTGTTTGGTATCCAAGAATAATGTTAAGTAAGAGATTACTAACCAGATTAAAACTACTAAGAGCAACAACATCTCAATTTGATTTTTATTCTGCCAGACATCATATTGTTCCTTCACTTAATACTCTTTCTAAACAGCCCATTTGTTCTTAAGTCAGGAAAATCTCTTTAATATGCTTAATACACATGGGTATTTCTCTCACTATCTTCCGTTGGGCTTTTAAATACAATAAATAGATGAAATTCCACAGGAGGACAGAGGTGTCCTCTAGAGATACAGGGAAATATCCATGTGCATTTCTAAGGGCCTCATTCAATTGCGATTTGGCCAATTGAATAGGGCTCTATATAAGCACATAGCATATCTTTTACAGAAGTTTTTAGTTAGTGAAGACCTTGCTTTTGGATAGAAGTTCACTAACTAAAAACTTGCTATGTGCTTATATAGAGCCCTATTCATTTGGCCAAATCACATTTGAATGAGGCCCTAAGTCCCTTTTAATAGACATGTGGAACATGTACCATTTTAAAGGGACATTGGAAGGATTTGTTTCTTTGTTGCATCTGAAAAGGATATTTGATCTGAGAGCTTGCCCCTGTCATCCAATGAACAGTAATATAGACATATGAGTCATACTTATCTGCCAATGAGCAGTTAAAGAGACAGTATTGCACCAAAAAAACAATAGAAAATTAGGAAAAAAAAATAAAATAAATATATATACATATATATATATATATATATATAGTTCCTTGCCGCAATTACAGCACTTGTTCTCATTTTTTATTGGTTCCTGAAGCTAGGTTTGGTAATATACTAAGTGATATTGTGTAATATATTTCCTACACTGAAATCTTTTACGGACAATGCAGGATCTACGGATGTGGGCCGAGTGCCGTAATATTGTGAGAGAAAAGATTCGAATATAAATCTAACGTAGGGAAGCCAATAGCACATTATACCGCAAATTACACACCTCGATTAGAATGGGAGCCTCTCTGTAATCCGTCTTTTTTAGTAGGAAATGAATGTGAAGTTTTCCCTAAACTACAAATAATATGATTTAATATACATTTACATCCCATTAAATACCATAGTATATGTCACTTAGCGGCAATGCTCTCTAACAATAATGGCCAGTCACACTGCAATTTATTATTCTACTTTACTACACAAAACAATATTATGTACAGTGGGCGTTTGTGCTTCCAAACAGTTATTGTTAGAGCTCTTGGGATATTTATTTGCGCTTTTATACAATGAATGTGCTCACTGTCTTTACAAGTACATGTCCAGCATAAACGTAACGGTTCATGTCTCCTTGTATTTTAGTTTATTATTGTTCCCTTCCAACCCCTATCCAAATAAACCTGACAGTTTGTTTACTCGGAGCTTTGCTGACGCCTCACTATACAAAGTGCTGCGATGACAGAGCCCCGGGGTGTTTGTATCTGGGATTAGCACTTCCAAAAAAATCATAAGCAACGGGTGTCAGAAAGGAGTGGTGGGCTCTAGTATTGTCCATTTTATTTTCAGGAATACTATACTGCCCTTACAAAAGAAAGCTTAAAATATTAATATATTTATTTGCTTCGAAAAATAATACCCAAGCTTTTTTTTTTTTAAGATATGGAAGGTTTCCAGATTTTTCCATGTATATAATATACCTGTGAATCTATTTACTTTTATGTACTTTATTTTATTAGGAAGTGCTTATAAACTCAGTTTTTTACTGCCTAAAATCATACAAATAGACTCTGCTGTACATGCCACAATGTTCTGCTGATATGTGGTCCCTGATAGGCTAGTACACTGCACTACACATCCAACCCTACAAATCAATCATGGGCCATCTCTCAGCAACAAGCCGCAATGTTCTGCTGATACGTGGTCCCTGATAGGCTAGTACACTGCACTACACATCCAACCCTACTAATCAATCATGGGCCATCTCTCAACAACATTCTGCAATGTGCTGCTGATCCGTGGTCCCTGATAGGCTAGTACACTGCGCTACACATCCATCCCTATTAACCAGTCATGGCCCATCTCTCAATAACATGCCGCAATGTGCTGCTGATACGTGGTCCCTGATAGGCTAGTGCACTGCACAACACATCCAACCCTACAGAGTCTGTGTATGCATATGCTGCAGTGGACAGACCCGTATAGATACTGTTTGTTTGAATTTAGGCTGTAAAAACAGAGCTTATAAGCATTTCTTAATAAAATAAAGTAGACAAAAGTAAAAAGATATACACATATATTTTATACAGGGTAAAAACCAGGAACCTTCCATATTTCTTTAATTAAACAGCTTGGGATTATATTTCTAAGCAAATAAATGTATTATTATATTAAGCTTTCTTTTATAATTTTGTAAAATGGCTCAGAAAAGAGAGCCTGGCAGGCTGTTGGCTTCAAGCTCCACATTTCATTAGCTTCCCAATTATAAGCATTTGCAGTCAATCAGAGACTATCTCATTTTTTTACTTGGCACAGCACCTCTCATGCACAAATACATGAAAGTTAATGGGTTGGATATTTTTAAATATTTGTATTTTCTTTGATTAAAAGTTAAACAGTAAAGTAAACTTTACATATTAGTTAATAAAAAAAAAATAGAACCCAACCAATCCATCTGAATAAATTAAATAACAACCTGCTTTCAATCACAAAAATTAATAAGAAATTATATTTTGTATTTAGATTTAATCAGATTAAACTGATGAAATACATAAAATTTAATAAAAAAATAAATAAAATAGGTTCAAAAGTATCAAAGCAGAGAATATGTAAAAAATATATGTTCACAATGAGTCCATTAATAATTATAATGACATTCCAGAACTATATAATTAGATATTCCAGAATTGTTGAAATCCAAATGTTTTTTTAGAATATTATACTGCAGTGGAATCGACCATTTTTATTTCAATTAATCAACTACCTGATGTATGAGAAGATGTTGAATGCACAGAGAGCTTGTATCGGGCACATTGAGAATATGGAATCAAAAACTGCCAGTGTTTTCATCAGGACTAATGGAATTTGTATTAGTTTTTTGACATACCCTCCCAAAAAATGTAATACCCCTGAAAAGAAAATTGAATTAAACTATAAAGAAAAAAAAGTGGAAAATATAAGATTGTGTTTATTTTATTTTATTTATTAGGCTTTCTCATTAGCCATTATGAACATTAGTTCTTTAAAAAATAGGAACACAATGGTCCATTAAAAATGAATCGTCTGAAGATATTTTTACATTTAATTGATTGCACCATATTAGATTACTGTGTACATGGAAGTATGAAATAATTAATCTGTGGGTTCACTGTCAGTGATAATTAAACACAATTTGTCGTTGCCTCACAATAATGCAGGTCAGCCCCACCGCGGGTAAGACATTAAGCAATTACATGGATTAGTCTTGTAAAACATATACCTTTATTACTAATAGTGTTATGATACAGGAATGTCAGATCTGCATCACTGAGATGCACCAGGATACAGTGATTAACCCCGCGCAGGCACCTTAGAAAGTTATCCGAGGACACTGTAAGGAACCTATTAATAAATATGAATAGATCAACATTTCTAGCCAAAAAAACACACAAAGTCTGAATAAGCCTGTTATTAGGACAGACATTTGATGTGAAATGGAAACCCTTTACTGCTTAAAAAATCTTTTAAGTCCTCCAAACAAACATTTGGACAAAGGGCAGGAAAGTAACATACCCTTCAGAATATTCAGCACTCGTGAGTATGAATTTAAAACGCGGCTCGGAAAACCATCAATTCCTAGGAGAGGAAACTGTAGATTTTTAAATGCATTATTGAAAAGCCTCAACAGTGCAGAATATACATTAGAGGCGCTCGGAGACTTGTGAAAAGTGAATAACAACAAAGTACGCTAAGAGTTCATATTTATTAATCAGAACTGAAGCCCAGACCACAAATAATAAAACCTTAATTCCCGTGCAAATTTAAAACCCCATTTGATCATTTAATGTGATGCAAATGATGGACTTAAAGTACCTTGGAACACCCACATTTAGTTTTGTGCGTTTAAAAGAGTGTTTTACAAATTGCAAAAGGTGTTTTTTTTGGGGGGTTCTGTAAGCACAGATGTGAGAGTTGGACCATAAAGAAGGCTGAGGAAACTGCTTAGGACTGTAAGAAGATCCAGCCAATCAATACTACAGGAAATCAAGCCAAACTGCTCACTGGAAGGTTAGATCATGAGCCTAATGTTCAAATATTTGGCCATATCCTGAGAAGACGGGATTCCGTAGAGAAGACTCGGATGCTAGGAAAGATTGCACATGAAGGGAACAGCAGAGATGGGTAGATGAGGTCATTGAAACAATGAAAATGAACTTGAGAGCGCTCATAGGAGCAGTGACCAGCAGATGTAGCTAGCATACTCTGGTCCATAGTGTCACGGAGTGTCGGACACAACTAAACAACAAAAAAGCACATAATGGAATTGATTTCTCATCCAATTTGATACAGCCTTTAGTACCTTTATTACCTTTAATATGCATTTACGCTGCAGTGCGGTCTACCATTTTGCTTTCTGCTGGTCTACATATAGGTTGAAGAATGCCAAGGCTATTTAGGATGCCAATTGTTAAATCGTGCAGTATAGTAATGGAGAAGTTCTCCAAGGGTTTTCGAATAATTCACACTATGTCTGGACATTTGCCATTTGTCCATTATGCATAGCTCATAATACTTTCAGAACAGATAAGGGACATTTTTTTTTCCAATAATTTTTATTGACTCACAAAGGTTTACTATGTAACACAAGGTAAACAAAATACAGCCTCAATTGGTCATAACATAACAAATGTAGTCATGAAGTACACAGGTAAATATAAAAGCCTGATTTATGACTGTACTATTGTAATACCCTCATGAGCCACACCATCAAAAAGTTTCCATTTTCCGAAAAAAACAAACAAAAATATAATTTTAAAACAAAAGCTAAACAGAAACAAAAACGAAAAACGAAAACACAACTTATAACTTTTCCAAGAGTATCTGCGCAAAAGAGGGGGGAGAGGTTGACTATGGCATAGCCTTTCATTTTTGGATTCCCCTTTCCCTCCATAACGACTTCCCCATCTCCAGCCTCCCGCGGCAAGCCCGCAAGTGTATTTCCCATCAACTTATGTTTTTGTCCGGTCTCCAGCAAGGGTGCACCGCCATGCGTCCCCCGGCCAACCCGTCTCCAACTCCCCCCCTAGTAAAATCCAGGAAACTTCCCTATACACAAGTGTTTTTTTATGATCCACAAATATCCAATGCTCATTGTTTGCTCTACAACTAGAACATGAACAAGTCCACCGGTGGTGGGTGAAAGAAAAAACAACGGATGGCATTTTAAAAATATAAAGCAACTATCTGTGGGGGAAAACTAGGCAAATGGCAAGTGTGCTTTGAATCTTGTTGCCTTAGGTCTGATAAGGAAATTATCCCATACAACTGACCTAGGCTAAGTCTTCTTTATGATGAGATGGGTTAGTTGTTTCACAGCACTTTCATTACTCATGGGCATGAAAGACGGTTACATTCCTCCCATCCCACAGAGGGACCCTACATCCCTCATTCTACCTGTCAGTTCTGCAAATACCCCGGGGTATCAGAGCGATAACATAAACCCTGCCAGATATGTTGTCCAAAAAATGTATTAGGGATAAACCAAGAAGGTTAACAGACATCTCCGAGGGGCTTTGATAAACTCCAGAGAAGGGCTGTTTTGACTAGTACTTCCAGTTCCAGATAAAACAAAGTCCTGTTATCTGCAGATAATATACAAGAATTATATGAAGTCATGGAGTTGGGAATATTTTTTATATCACAGTCAAAAGTGATACTGATAAAGAAATCAAAGCACAGATAATATGTATAAATGAGCGGGTCCCTCAACTCCTTTTGCATAAGAATTGTCATTTATCACATATATTTATTGCACTCCTGTGTACAGATACAGGATATGCTCATTCTATTTAAAACATATTTAATTATATTGTATTGCATATCAAAATAATTCTAGACAGAGGGGAGCTACTCAAGTACATTTTATGGGGACTAGTACTATAGAGACACTGTGCATGAGCTGTGGTGGCAAACCTTTGTAGGGACTATTTGGAAAGATTTCGTTTTTAAAAACAGAACTTTTAAGAACTTTATGTAAATAAATTGAATATTATAAAAGGGAAACTTCCATATAAAATACAGCCTATATTAAACATAAGTGCTTTAGAAAGCAGATAAATAAATAAAATAAGTACAAACTTTACAATTTTAACTTTTTATGCCATTATTATTTATTGGTCTGATCCTGAAAACGAATGCATTATTTCCATTATTCCTACTGAACCTACTGGCAGTTTTCGCTGCCACGGATCCATTGTACAGACGCTATGTATATTTTTTTTTATTGGAGATAACACAAAGGTAAATGTGCTTTAAATGCTAATAGTAAGATAAAAAACAGCATCACATGGATTTTCTGCCAGTTTTTCCAATTCATTTGCTTGCTCTACATGACGTGGCGGCACCTTATCCATGAATTTGTAATTTAAGCGTGAAGAATAAAAGTAGCTGAAACATAACATTTGCGATAGAAATGAATAACTGCCTGGATGTATATTGGTTTAAGGACTTCCCAGTAAATACACTGTAACATTAGAACAAACTAAACTTCCCTGTACCAGACAGTCGGCAAAGAGCGGTCTCCCTGTAGCGTTCCTGCCATTTCCCTGCTGACGCAAATGCCGAGCATCATGTATTTAATGTCTGTTCTGTTATTTCTTAGCATGCCATCTAAGTTTAACAATTCCAAGATTTAAATATAGCAACCTTAGTTTGTTTTCTGTCTGTAAAGACCAAATGTTTGAATCCAGTTGGAAAAGATTCAAAGCCCTGAGATTTTTCAAAGAATTTTGTAATTATACTACTGGTTTTTAAGGCTACTTGTAGAAAAAGGTTTAACATCTATTTTCTTTTGTTCTTTGTCTATGTATGTATATATATATTTATTTATATATATATATATATATATATATATATATATATATATATAAAAATAAATAAACTTAAAAAAGGAGCCACGTTTGAAAGGGTATTTGGATTAAAGAGTGAAGCCATTGTGGGCACATTTTGCATGTCCCTGCCCATGTTCCCAGAATGCAGTGCAATAAATGTATTTCTCAGAATTTTCAACATCAAACAAGTTTTTTTTTTTTTTTTAGATGTGTATATATATTAAACTCCTGACTACCCGGCACTCAACTTCCCGGGACTCTTAAAAAACTGTCACGTGCCTCTATTCCCCGTTTCACAAAAACTCTCACTTAATCAGCTTTATGCGGCACAACCGGCATCCAATTATTATTTTTTCTCTTTTTTTTTTTCCTTTACATGACTCAGATTAGTTAGCAGTAGCTGTTTATAGATAGTTTAAGAGTTTTTAGGAGTTTAGCGTTAGTTAGGGCTTTTAAAATAGCGACTAACATCTACACTTCTCCGGCAATCGGCAATCCCAATAGGTGCCGGATAACGGGGAGTTTACTGTACAGTATATATATAACCCACACTCATATATATATATGTATGTATTCATATAGATATATATACTAATTAATTTACTGCAATGCAATATAACAAGGGCATGATTACTAAGCATCACAGAGGCTGAAATTGCAGTCCTCTTCACCCAATGGCATCCCCCGTGATAGTTTAGTAAAGGGGTTATCAAATATATCTGAAACACAAGAGCCAGCCAGGTTAGTTAGGAACCAGTCAAGCCAGGATATGGATCACATTTAGAAATATCTGAATAATAACTAAAAAGGAGCCAGAAGTACAACTGTAGGAGCCATGACTTACTGGCTCCTGGAATTTATCAAGCTCTGACTTAGCAAATATCCTCTTAAAGGGATATGAAAGTTTCATGGATTAATAAATTTCTGCACTCTGTAGGTAAAAAGCAGCTTCTGTGTATGCAGCACATCTCATAAAACATTTTATTTTTATTAATATCTACAAATCCCTCTAATGATTATGTTGACACCTCCAAGGGGTGTTTACACAGGCATCTGATCCCCCAAATCAGCATGCAGCTATTTACCTGCTGTTGCTTGCTCAGCCAATCTCCTTGCAGCTTCCTGTCTCTGTCAGCAGCAATACATAGTACGGATCAGTGATATACTACATATCCCAGGCTGCTTTGCAACACAAACAGGAACCCCAGAGTTAATGCAAACGTTTCAGCTAACCTGATTGGCCAAAACAAATCATTTTAAATTTGATGCTAATTTAGCCTGCCTTTGGTGGATGTTAACCCTGATTTCCAACTGATTTACAACAGATTTAGCTGACTTCAATGTAAGTGTTTAAATGTTTATTTGAGGATTTTGTCATGCAAAAAATGTTTGAATACACTACTAATTCTCGACCGATCAGATGCATTCATAATCCAGCAAATTTACATATCCCTTTAACTGTATAATCGAATATGTAACTGTGTAAATATTATTAAAACTATCTGTAACATAACATTAGTAATTCAATCTGCCATAATATGAGCAGCGACCGCTAAATTTAATGTAAAGGTCATATAATAGAGTTTCACTTGTTTAATTACTAATTAGCATAAAATTAATATTTCAAGAAAAAAAATTCTGTGTAGCTTATTAAACTGATATTTGAAATTAGCATTGTAACCTCCGGTAGTAGTGCTTGTCTCCACCCCTTGTTAGGTAAACAATGGGTGAAAAAAAAATCTGCCAAGGACTTGTTGGGTAAGGGTGAAAAAACCTTACGGGATGTCGAAAATGTAACTCTGCGGCCGCAAATCCTTTGATATGTCAAGCCCGTAACTGTTATGTTCCAATCACGCTATTAAATTGCAACAAATCCACTGACTTTCAAACCTGTAATCCGCAAATGGAGGCAAAAAGCCAAAGGGTCCTAGAAAGACCCGCAAGGGGGTTAAAGTCCTATCTGTAGCACTGTAAATGCAAATATACACACACTACTGTACATATAATGAAAGGAAATGTTGATGATGTTAGGTATTAAAATTAATAGCACAACATTCTCAAGCTCATAAATCTGCAATATAAATGTTTAATTTCTGTGTTATATTGATCCCGGCAATCAATGTGTTAATACATATAATGGAGCTCGCATGGGTACATATAATGGAACTCGCCCACCTCCATTTTTCAGTAACGTAATGATGACGATCTCTTTTACCATTGGCTCCGTCTAAACCTGTAATTACAAGTTTGACTAATTGATCATGTTCACGGCCGCACATCCAACGTGCGCAGAATGCTTTACGGGTTTGCGTCTCCGGCCAGTAACTTGCGGCATTGTTCAGTTTTATAGCTCTGTAACGCAGCCAAATTTCAAGCCCGCAGCCTTTGCGGGTGTGCTGATGATGCTACCGGCTTCGAATTCAATAGGGCCGAGAGACTATTACTAAATAAACAAATTAACTCTACTATATGAACGCTACAGTGGCCCTTTAAGATTTTTTTTTTATTGTCTTATGTTTATGTCTTTTCTAAATTAAAATAGTCCTTTAAAGGGACTGTTTGTTATTATATACTCTTATATGTAAATCACACAGAGGTTGTGCTGACAAAATCCTATTTAAGCACATTGTATGTTTATGCAGACTGCTACTATAATGAAGAAATATGCCTGGCTGTGGGAAAAGCAATTAGCAAATTCATAGGACACACAGTGATTACTGGTTGTTATAGGAAATAATTAGGACCAGTCCTGAAGCTATTCTAAATGTATCTGAGCTACAAATATTTTTTTCTTTTTTCTTTAATTAATAGCATCGAAACCTTGAAACAAAGATATTACATTAAATTATAATGTGTAAAGCTTTTTAGGCTGGATTATATGTACGGCACGGTGCCTTCTGGTAGGTTTTACACACAACTTCTTACCCTACAACGTTGTCATAGGTTTCACTGGATGATGCTGTTTATTTAATCACTTTGAGTCTTTTATTTGTATTATTATTATTTTAGGAGAGAGGACAGAGTGAGACAGACAGACACAGGGCATAGAGAGATGGAGAGAGACAGGGAGATAGACAGGAGAGAGAGACATGAGAGAGAGAGGAGAGCAAGAGCAAGAGACAGGAGAGAGAGAGAAAGAGAGAGAAAGCAAGAGACAGGAGAGAGATAGGTGAGAGAGATAGAGACAGGAGAGAGACATACAGCACAGAGAGAGATAGAGAGAGACAGGAGAGAGAAAGACGTGAGAGAGAGAAGAGGGAGAGACAGGATAGAGAGAGGAGAGAGAGAGAGAAAGGATAGAGAGAAGAGAGAGACAGGAGAGAGAGAGAGAGACAGAAAAGAAAGAGATGACACAGACAATTGAATACAGAATTATATGATAACGTAATTTATGACGGACAAGTTACTAGTTAATTATACTGTATGACATATTAATATCTCATCTTAATAAACAAAAAAGTTAAAGCCGCTCAATCAGAGAATGACCTAACCTTAATAGGTTATTTCTATGGACATGATAACCTACTTGGCATGTGGCCTTTTAACTCATTGTGTCTTAAGGAGTTTATCTGCACCTTACTGTTAAGGCCCAGTAAAGGCGAAACGTACGTATGGGGTTTGCTGTTTCCCCTGTTCAGGGCAGAGTTGCCTGGTATTTCAGGACTGGATCACTCTATTGAGTGAGCCCAGACTGATATACTAAGATTATTTCTCTCTATGCAGGTTTCATTTGGCTTTGGTTTCTGTTTATTCAAGTACATTTTATTAGATCTACTTTTAGAAAGCTTCTACTGAATAACCAAACGTGTTTTTAAGTGTTTTTAGACAGCAAGCTACCCCAAGAATGTATTCTTACTTTAAAAAAAAAAATGTAGTTAGAAATTTTAAGCAAAAGAAGTAGGGCATAAATCAACATAATTCTAGTTGAATATAGCTCAGTGAATAAAGCAGCATTAATTCTCCTCTGACAAGTTTCTCAACAGCAGAAGACGATCTGATGATAGATCATATCCTGCTGTCACATCCAAAGAAGCTGCAAGAAGGGCGATGACTTCAGCTTTGGGGCAAACTGCTGTTCTGTTCTCATTAGACAGACTTGGTCATCCATCAAAGCCTTTGGAGAATACACATGTTTAAAGGATTGTAGAAATCTTAAAACTATATATAACACAAGCAAAGACTAACTAAAATTAGAAAATGACTACATATTGGCACAGTGGTAATGATAGTGGGTGCCAAATTGTATAGGGAGAGATATTAGCAGCAGAAAGAGAGAGTTGTATGTATTACTTTATAGATCTCTACTCAGACCTCACATAGAGTCCTGGTTACTACATGTCCAGAAGGTTAAAAATCAATTAGAGACAATCAATTAACACGGTGCACTGCCTACAGGGTAAAACCTACAAACTATCATTTGTATAGTATGAAGACAGAAGAAGGGGAGGTATAACATCATTAAAGGTAAGTTTCATGGAATATGAATGCATCTGATAGAGGATAATCAGTAGTGTATAAAAATGTTTTTTTTTGCATGAAAAACCCTAAAATAAACATTAATAGACTTACACCAAATTTTTAAAAAAAATCTTCCCTTTTTAGGCAGTTGATTTTTAAGAACCCTGAAAATCCAAGCTAAATTAGCATACAATTAATCATTGGTTGTGGCCAATCAGAGGCAAGTACAACAATGTATCTGTTAGCTTTCTCTGGCATGGACATAACTGCTTGGGAGGCTGGCAGCTGATTGGCTAGGACAAGACTCCACACTGCTCATTGGGGCACTCTGCCTACATAGGTAGCTGGGGGGTGGAGCTCATACAAGAAATGTACTTTGAATTGCAATTATAAAGAATTCCTCAATAAAATTATTTGATATGAGATGCCCAATCAGACAAACTTACACACAACATGCCACAAACTTTCATCAAGCTACTCTACAAATCACTGACAATTTTTTTTTTTTAATTTATGTATATTTTATTGTTTTATAAGAACTTTTATAACCTAGATATTCCATATGGTGCTCTCCCTCACCACAACAGTTCTTACGGATCCTGAAAAGACCAAAAACTGGAAGCTTGTTTCATTTTTGGCCAATCAGAAGCGAGAGGAGAAGGGAAATGTGTTGAGGTTCCAAAGAATTATATATTATATGTTATGAAGAAAAAATGGCTGAAATCAATTGCTCTAAGCTGTTAGCACCACAGTTAACATCAATGATGTCTCCAGGATTCATTTATATGTCCAAGTTAGTAAATATTGTTCTCTAAGCTCTCTTAGCCTACATAACGAATACGTTTTTTAGATGGATCCTCCCTAGTATAATGAGACACTCCTGACAAAATCACCCGAGAAAAATTCCCAATTTCATCATCTCATGACTTCACTTAAGTAAAGACATTATTTTTTTATTACTTTTCCTTGCTTGTGAAAATCCCAAATTTCTATGTGTTTTAAATGGTATCATGTTAACTATGGAATTGTTTTGTATCTATCTAATGATATATCTGTTTCCCCTCATTCCATCTACACATACTCGCCTATATTATAGCTCTTTTATATACTGTGTATATGTAATTTCAGTCAGTCTATCTATCTATCTATCTATCTATATATATATATATATAGTATCTGTGTATATCTAATTTCAAGCAGTTTATAAAACTATAAAATATTGATCCCTATAATTATCAGTCAAGTGATTCTCTCTCTCATTATGTACCGTATATATGTATATATATATATATTTTATCTTATATATGTATATATGCATATACACATATACATGTACACAAAATATATTTTCTAGATTGTAGTACCATAAACATGGGTCTAAAGTATTCCTGTACATTGGGAAATCCCATTGCGGATTTTGTTAATCTATTTATGCATGACTGGATTTAATCTCTGTGCATGGACAGAGGAATTCAAAGACTTCAAGTTCTTTCTGTTCATGATTACTGAATAAACACAAGTCAGAAAACAGTGACCCTATGTAAGAGGAAGGTTTCACTTTCATAGACAGCTCACACAAGGTCATGGCTATATGTGCCCATGAGATCACACAGATTTCTCAAGCACAGAGTCCCGGCATTGGGAAAATTCCTGTCCTACAGACTCCTCCTCATCCAGAAACACTAAAGGAGTAGGATGACAAATGCTTTTCACATTAGACTTTCTGTCGATTATTTTACCAGCCTGTGAAAATATTGGTTTCAAACAGGCTCCTGAAATGTCTAAAAGACAAATGCCTGCGGATCGAGCTTCCAAATCTGGCCTTGACAGTGGCCAAGAAGTCTGTTTTGTGGTTACTACAGGCCTATGCTCCTGGCTTGATTCCCACTTTCTTAGAAGCTAATATGTAGAGGTTCCTTACAAGAGGTACTCATGCCTATGTGGCAACAAGTTATAAAGCAGTTAAAAGCAGACTTGCTTTATAATAATATAATAATATATATATTGTTGTTTAATCGTTCAGCCACTTCTGACTCTCCATGACCCTATGGATCGCAGCATGCCAGGCACATCTATGGTAATGTCTCTGGCTGGGCTTATCCATAAGGTTATCTTGGATGGTTACTTCTCCAATGGACCACAATTTGTTTGACCTCTTTGCTATCACCTGTCCATCTTTGATGACCCTACATGGTATAGCTCACAGCTACATTGATGTAACCAAGCCCCTTCACCATGACAAGTTAGTGATCACGTTAGTAATTTATAAAATGCTTTTTTGTTCCAGAAGGGACTCAAAGCACAAAGAGAGAAAAAAAGAGGAGGTATAACTAATTTGAAAGCTTTGACAGACTGAAAACTGAAATAATAAGAGACTACAAGGAATGAGAGAGTGAATATCTCCTCTAGTTACTCTAATACAGGGGTAGGGAACCGTGTTTCTGCCAAGGGCCATTTGGATATTTATAAAATCATTTGCGGGCCATACAACATTTTTAACTTAAAAATTAGCTTGCTATATTTGGTCGAACATTTAATTAACTCAACCCTTGTCTCTATCTGTCTTGTGCCTGTCTCTCCCTCTCTCTCTCTCTTTGGACACTGTGAGGAGAGCGCATGCATGTATCTCTTAACAATGTCTGACACCTGCTCAGGGGTGGAAGGGCCTGAACAAATGATTTTGGGGGCCTTATACGGCCCTCGGGCCTGACATTCCCCACCCATGCTCTAATAGAGTGTGTATGCAACCATAGCAGCAAACAGTGATACACTGATTAATCAATACTTCTGCTATGTACTTCACTGCTGTCTTAAAAACAGAATTAGACAGGAAATTATCTCAAACCCTATCATTATATGAGTCCTAACTGGCTAAGAGGGCTGTTGTTAAGAGATATTTGTCTCTGGCTGAAGGACTGTCTAGTATAATATTGGCAGGATATGGTCAGACTATACATTACTTATCACATGGCTAAACACTGGTGACAGTGCTGACTGTTTGAGGTATAAGTAACACCAAAATCATCTTTGAAATGTAGCTTACATTAAATACCTAAATTCTGATGGTTTTACAGAAAAGTTTTCACAACAAAGTCTCCTTTTTGAGACTCTCTTGTTTATGTTGTTTCTCTCTCACTCTTACGCCCCTGAATTTGACTTTTATATCAATATCAGGTTATTCCAAATCAAATCAATTCCAGCAGTTTAGGTTGGTCCCATTTATTGATTAGTACATAAAAAAACGAAACATAATTTCAGTTTATTGTAATTAAAAATTAAAAAATGTAAGCGAAAATGCCTTGAAATTGATGCAGAAATTAGACTGATTATATATATATATATATATATATATATATATATATACAAATAATACATTTGTAAGCCTATATGCAAGTCTAAAAATAAGTTTAACAACTTATTAACCGCTCTGGATTCCCAGAAATACATTTAATGTACTGCATTCTGAGCCACAGGGCGGGGACATGCAAATGAGCAGACAATGCATTCTTGCTCTTAAATCCAAAATGCTACTTTATAAGTAGCTCCTTCAATATGCCCACATTTCTGACTTGAAAAAGAGAGGTACGCTCTCGAAAGCTAATCATGAAAACTATGAATATGTTTGTCCAATAAAAAAGGTATCACTACTGCATTACTCTGATTATTCATCTAGTTTACTGGACACTCACGGATACCTCACTCTTTATATATATATATATATATGGCTCTATCTGTCTCAATTTAAATTGATTTTGACGTACATCTGTCCATCAGCAACTGACTTCCAACTACCAATGAGACTTGTTAATAACTTGCTAATAACAACAAAAGGCAACTCCATCACGGCTCCTTTTTTATATTTTATATATTTGTGAATGATAATGATATTTCACCAATGGAGAATGACATAGAGGTGCCAGCCCCAATATTGCTATGTGACAATGTGCCATAAATATTTAAAATTATAAAGTGGGGAGGGCAATTGTCTTGACCCCTTCAACCAATTATTAAGTTAATTTTTGTGACCTAGTAAGAGAAAGAAAAATATTTAAGAAGGAAGAAATAGTAGATTTCCATGTGGTGTAAAAATATAACTAATAAAAAACTTTTAATGTAATTATTATTATACATCTTTGCAGAAGTAAGACATGGGTTAAGAGGATGTTTTGAGTATTTCTCCGTTCCCTTTTAGGTTCTGTGGTTGTAAAAGAGACCATTGAAACTTTGTTTTTATATCTCCAGACACACGCAGTGCTCTGCTGGAACCACCAACAGGGAAAGAGCCGTCCTCGGCCTTCATTGCCCTTTGAGGCCTGCCTGCCTGGATACCATATATTGCTAACTGTAGAGTAAAATAGCTGAACAAAATATATATCAGATTATTACATATAATATTCCAACCAAGTTACATTTATGAGCCTTGTTAGGTAAAGAAGTAAATAAATAACTCTTACCAAGAGTTACATTTTATATAAAAGCCAGAAGCTAGATAAACTACAAGCCCAACTCCTCCAGAAATATAAACACCCCTCTCTGTCGCCAAAATATCATAGATGTCTGCAAGCTTTATGACATTTTCCCTTTAAAATATGTTCTTAGTCAGCGTCAAATTTAAAAAAACAAACGGTCATCATTTACATGCATGGTATAGTTTTACACGTGCCTTCTTCCCTTTAAAATATTAGTAATTAAAAAAAATGTTTTACATGAAATTATTTTGAAAGCACTGATTTGAGTAACTATTTCAAAAAAGTTTTCTTATATGACCTCTATTGATACATCTGACCTCTCTCCTGCACGATAGTGCCCTTTAACCTTATTGGTGAGGAAGCTCTGTTATGAATTAACAACATTCTGAGCAGCGCCCAAGTGTGAAGGAGCAAAGCTCACTGACTGTTTCTCAAAGTGATTTCTTATAGACTGTTGTAGTGATTCAAATTTCATCTGGAGAGGAAACTGCGGCTGATTACCAAAACTAAGAAGCAATGAAATGATTTGGTTCCTTACGGAAGCACTGATGAAATTGCAAGTTGTAGAGGCCAATATATATATATATATATATATATATATATATATATATATATATATATATATACACATACATACATACACACATATATACATATATATATACATATATTATCCAGATTTCAAATAAAAGTTCTGGACTTCTGCATGTTCCCTCCCCCAACTGGTAACAACACCCTCCATTCATGAACTTTATAATAATTTTTTATTGATTACAGTATATCTGTACATTCGCCACATATAACAAGAAAAAAACTTCAACAAATTTACATTACTTTATTTTTTTACCTCTCTTCTATTATAATAGGAATCAAAGAGGAAATATTTAATACAATGAATAATATGTATTCACCAGTGTTTTCATTATAATACTTGGTTATTAAATAGCTATAACAAATTTATAATTACAGAAATAGGGAGTTAATCATCTTTGTGATAGCAAAATGTATCCAGTTTGAATCAACATATATGTGATAATAGTTACCATTTATTTTATTTCAATATGTTTTTAAACTCACATTTTTGTTCC
Source organism: Discoglossus pictus (assembly GCA_027410445.1). NCBI lineage: Eukaryota > Metazoa > Chordata > Amphibia > Anura > Alytidae > Discoglossus > Discoglossus pictus. The sequence continues at coordinate 160,793,112 of CM050170.1, forward strand.
TAAATATTCTTCTAGAACTGCGAGACACGAGTGTGCCCTGATTGTTGATACTTTAGAATACATGCGAAAGTCTTTTATCTTGCGCACAGCAGGTCCCTGCAGCATGAAAGGGTTTGGGGGTTAGAACTTCATTAAAAGCAAGTTAACCTTCACTTTACGTAACTTGTCTTTTATTGTACTCAACATGTGCCTGAGGGGCTGGAGATAGCGGAGACATGACTGTACAGTGCCGCACCCCCAATGAGGTCAAAGGTTAGTGCTCAGCCCTAATAATATTGAACTTTAGGAAGAAATCAAATGACTTAGACAGAGATTGAATAAGTGACTGCCAGACACCACATATGGATGGATGGAGGGATGGATAGATAGATAGATGTTCAAAATTCTTCATTAAATATAGAAACATATATTCTTGACATAATAAAAGAGTCAATAAGTTCATCTAGTCTATCTAATCTTCCTATGTCAAACCCTATGAATAGCCTTACTTAGTGTGAAATAATAGTACTTATTTTTCCCTAATTTATTTTTACATTATCATTATTTAAATTATTATTTAAGGCAACTGACTTATACATTTTACTTATATTTTCCAAAGTGTAACTTCTAAAAAATGCATTTTATCCCTGAAGAAGTGCTGAATGGATAAAACACGTTGGATATTTCTGACATCTTCTAATACAGTTGGGATAGTTGGATCATTGTCTTTATTTCATAGAGGTTCTTTTGATTTGAACTGTTGTTTTTAAGTGGGTTTAATTTATTTAATTTGATAAACATTTTTTTTTCTGCACAACTGGTTCCTCTGCCTTCTTCCCCTTCTATTTTGTGTTTTTCAGTCATTGTTTTTATTTAAGAAGATAGAAGTGTTTGGATTACGCATATGGAGCTCTGTCTTGAAGGACTTCCATACATACATGGACTACATCTTTAGATCCTGATAGACATTTTTATATCACTTACCCAAGTGTGACTGAAGATAAGTCTATATACAAACATCATTATATTGTTTTTCTTGATACTTGTTAGTTTGTGCTTATATGTATATTCCTATATTCCTTTGTAACAAAATGTAAACCTTGCCATGCCTCCTTATGAAAACCAGATGTAAAGGAGCCAGGGAAAGGTGATTACACAAGAGGATTCATATAATACATTCCGAGGCCCCGCTGAATACATAATGTCAAGTTACTGACAACAAAAATATTATTTTTTCTGCATTATCTTTTCTTGGCTTCCTGTGATAAACTACCATTTTTCAAAATGTCACGACACTGTCAACATACAGATGAGTTGTATTTGTTGTTTTATTACTGCTTTATGGACAATTTCCCAGCACACACAATAGTGTATTTTTTGTTCAGGCAACCTAGGGCAGCACATTTCTATGGGGTGGCAGGGAGTTTCAAGTTGCTGGTGCAATGACATGGTATAGTATGGCCAAATGTATAAAAATGTATAGATGTAACAAGTGTACCGGACCCTTTTTGATATTCAGTAATAAATAAACCCACATACTGTACACTTATATTTCTGTATTTTCTTAGGAAGTGGTTATAATAAGGGGCTAGGAGGAAAAGTACTGGAGTGTGTAGATAATCTGAATGGGTCTTGGGCACAACAATGCCTAAAAACATCCTTAATAACCTTATATCATGTAGAAAAGATGTGGTTTGTATCAACACAGCGGTATCATAAATGGTCCAATGCAATACATTCTGAATATTTATAGCATTTTTCTGCAAGAAAAATAAGTGATCTAGAGTTTAGAAACTTGCATTAATGAGCATATACATATTTATTTTGTATCCATTAAGATTTGTGTGCCCAACACTCCTCCTTTCTATATCTCCTTTGTAATATAAGTTTATGTGTGTTTATGTATATACTGTATATAGTTTATCAGAAAGTGTCAATTATACTTGCAGACCAAAATATTGCTGCAAATAGATATATCTGTGCATATATAAATATATTTCAGTGTACTACACCAACATCATGGGGCAGCCTGTTGCCCCTTGAAAAGGTGTTGCCCTTGGCCTGGGCCATGTCGGCTTAGGCAGAAACACATCCCTGTTAATTTATTATTATGCTTTATTTGTAACGCGACAACATATTCCGTAGCAGTGTCAATGAGACAAAGACAATTTGCATAGGGTGACTATTTTAAAATATAGAAACTAATGCAGTTACTAACCCATTCTGGATCGCTACCTTGTCAGGGTGAAGGAGATTGTGTACATCAATGATGCTTTGAGCATAACCATGTAGGGTCACCCAAAATTACCATAACAGTGAGGTCAGACAAATCAAGGTCCACTGGAGAAGTAACTCCAGTATCTTTACCATGATAACCTTATGGATACACACAATCAGAGACATCTTGATAGATGCGCCTGGAGTGCTAAGGTCCATTTGCTCACTGAGGAGGGAAATTGGGAGTACTAACATTTTACATTAAGTTTTGAACACCTTTGCCTGCATAACCTGCGCCCATTTCAGATTAATTATTTACAACAGAAATGTGTATAATATTTTTTATAAAAGCCTCTGGAACGACAGAAGACAAAAAGAAGGACAATTATTAAGTGGCTTATAAGAAGTTCTGGTAATATCCCCAGTTTCTATGTTTTCCTTGGTGCCTATATAAATAAGGGTAATGTTATAACCTGTTTCATAAATACTCTAAATAAAATTGAAAATAATAAATAGGAAAAGACAAAAAAGCGAGGATACCAACCTTTTTAACCCAATTTATCACCCATTTTGCGAAATATACCCTTATTGTATGTAATAAGCAACATATCCATGTATTCCTATTGAAACATGCTAATCTATTTGTTCAGTTTCTAGAATACATTTATGAAATTTAGTTTCCAAGCCTGACATTATTTTTTTCCTGGGATAATTTATGCCCTGATTTGATGTTCAAATGGGCGTTCTCATTGTAAAATTAAAAAAATATATATTACCAGGAATACTATGTTACCAGCTGGTGGGGGATAATATGAAAAATTTAGTTTCATAATGTTTGCGGAAAATGTCCTAATATGCCTTATTTGGGATAGGACAATAATACAATGTTATAAACTATGGGAGATATTATTATGTCAGCTTATGAATAAACATTTAAGTATTTTGCCCCACACCTCAACCTGTAGCACATCTGTCCCATGATGTCCTACTTGCTGAAGTAATATTCCAAGAGCTGCACTTCTTTGAAAACTGCTTGAGTTGTTGACGGGTTTTGCAGCAATTATGGAATAGCTTCATTGCCCACAGTGACATCATACTGTCATAGCGACAGTAACTATGGAATAAAGAAGTTGCAGCGCCCCCTCTGTACATAATTGTAAGTTTGCAAGTTTTAAATCTTCTATGATGCTTTCCGAAAAACTCTATGTATGTTTGATTTTAAGCTCATACAAAGGGCCCTCCATTATTTTGCATCGGGTTAATATTGTCTTTGCCTTGTACTTAATCCATGTATAATGCTATGGAATATGATGGCGCTTTAGAAATAACGCTAATAATAAATATTAAAGAGAAACATCACACAGCCAATGTAAAATGTGCCACAATCCACATGCTATAAAATGATCATCAAATTACGGTTATAATGGAAGAGAAATTCTGGCAATTATAATGAACTAGCGAATTAGTCAAAAAATGACGGCAATGAAATTGTAAGTGAGCTAAGGGTGTTTGGTGTATATAATGTGGCTGATGTAGCTTCATTCGTTTTCTATGTCGTGCAAGTTTTTCGTAATATTAATTTCTATGTCGTGCAAGTTTTTCGGAATATCCGTAGCTGTTTTGTGGTGTTTTATGTGTTTATGGACCTTTAGCCTCGTTTTCATTTTGTTCGTCGGCCATTTTTTCTCTCGCTTAGGTGATTTTCGGGTCTCTAAACTCCGAAATTTGTGGTTAAATGGAGGTGTAACTTCACTTGCAGAGGTCCTTCACTTGCAGAGGGCCCCCTTGCTGTGAGTAACCTTTTTATGTGTTTGTTGTTTGTATTTGTTGCGTTTGTAATGTTTTTGGGGTTGCGCGGGTTGCGTCCTTGTTTTCTAATCTTGTAGGTTTTTTTCGGCAAATACGTAGGTGTTTGGTGGTGTTTTGCGTCTTTAGACTGCTGTAGCCTCGTTTTCGTTTTTTTCCGGTGGCCATTTTTTCTCTTACTTAGAGAATTTTTTAGTGTCTAAACTCTTTTAATTTGAGTTAAATTGAGGTGTAACTTTAGTTTTCGAGATCCTGGATGCTCCCTCTTCCTGTAAGTAAGCTTTTTATGTATTTGTTGTGTGTATTTGTTGTATTTTTCATGTTTTTTGCAAGGTCGTAATGGGTCGTAACGTGTCTCGTATTTTGTTTGCATAATACGTAAATTTTGCGAGGGCCGCGGGCTCGCAGTGCGGGCTCGCATTAGCAACAACTCGTATGCTCACAACTATATATGTGATACTAATTTTTTGTTCTATTTTTCCCCTTCCTGAATACATTTAATATTATCATCAATATTATTATAGGTTATCTGTCAAATACAACACTGATATCATTATAAAAAGTTAATTAGAGGGAACCACAATTTCAACATCAATACAAAACATAAATTAATCCAGGAAAGTAAGCCAATTCAGATTTGGATAATAAATTCCAAAAAAGTACTATTAAAAAGCTGAGGTTATATAATTAATTATTATTATTATTTATTATCATCTTTATTTTATCGCGCCAACATATTCCTTAGAGCTGTACAGGGCAAAAAACAAACTTAACACCTTATAAAGAATGGAGGGCTCTGTTTTTGAGCTTAGAATCAAATGTACATAGTGCTCATTTCTAAGGAACGGACACAAGATTGAAAACTCACAAACTTACAATGTAAGGGTTCATGATATTTTAAAAAGAATTCCCAATATTCGCTTGTGCATTAAAAATATATTTTGTACAAAAAAATGTTTTCTTAACATGAAAAATTAGTTATGTGTATTCCGCTGCCCCCAATATTATAGAAAATACAAATATATTGTTCTTGATTGACCGGCCAAAATAACATAGAAAGTAGGGATGTGAATGACATTTTCTATGTTACTAATTTTTTTAAGTGACAAAAAGTTTTCAAATCTTTTTAAACACATAATAAAAACGTAAACCCTTCAAAGAGCCTTTTACTGAAGGGAAAAGGTAGAATAATTTGTTCCCTAACAATCTCAAAGGCCTCATTAATTTTAATACAAACTCAGCACCCTACAGTCGCACAGATTATTTACTGGATTGTCCATTGTTCTATCTAGATACAATATATACAGAATGTTTCAGATCCATTCCCTTCTCAACAGTTTGTGAAATTCATGGATGCCCCTAACCTTCTCCCCTGATTCTTTAAGAAAAACACAGGTGTTCCCACTGGCCTGCAGGAAAAGGAAATACCACACTGATTAAAAATTGAAATATACTAGCCAAGACAGATCTGGATTTTTTTCTTCCCAACAAATGGACGGATGTAAGTTGCAACTGGTCTCCAGTTCAGCTGGATAATTTTTTATAAAAATAAGCAAGCGAACATAGAGTTTAGACATATTGCTAGCACTTGTGAGTGTACTTCCCATTGCTATCAAGATTTGTTTGAGAAAAAAAAAACAGGAACATTTTTAAAAAAATTACTCTGATTTTGGCACATCACTGTGAGTATTCAACAAGATGAATTAATGTTTGTCACTTGTAAGAAAAAAAATTATATATATATATATATATATATATATATATATATATATATATATATATATACAGTAGACTCTCAGTTAACTAGAACTGTCAAGTACCCAGAATTTTTTTTTAAATTCAGTACGTTAAATAAAATTTTTACAGGGCTCATGAGTGAGGGCAGTGTTGGTGTTACATTTTCCAGGTTCAGCACCGCACCCTCCAGCCGAACGTGTAAGTGAAGAGTGAAAGCTGCTGCTGCTAGAACAGACGTCACTCACACATATACTTAGCAGAACATCCTATGTGCAGCTAATCTAGGCCTCTTTTAATAGTAGCTCTCAAGCAACCAGAAACTACATTTATCTGGCATCTACCAATCCCCGTGGGTGCCGGATAACTGAGAGTCTACTGTATATACTTATATATCTATATACACACACACATTTATATATATATATATATATATATATATATATATATATATATATATATCCACACACACACATTTAGGAGCCAAAAGCACAAATTTCAGAGGTATAATGTATGCAGTGGTTTCAAAACCCATATTGCACTGCCATGGAGTATATATATATATATATATATATATATATATATATATATATATATATATATATATATATATATATATATATATATATATATATATATATATAAATATGTGTATATAAAACGTGTGTAAGATACAATAAGTGAGATTCCAGTTATGGCAATAAAGATCAGTAAATTACCAGCAACAGGTCATTGACTCCCAAAAGTCAGTCTTTTTCGCCCTTAATATTTCATTACAGATCTCAGTAATCCCTTTAGAGCCAGGAGGGACACACAACATATTGAAAGGTTATGAAGCAATGAGCTGTGGGCTTTTCTGGTCAAAAAGGGATTAATGATGACCCCAGCTCCTAAACATGTTAAACCCCTTGCAAAATGAACTGAATTCTCAGAGCAGCAATATGGATCATCTGGTCTAATGCTATCAACACGTTGAGGCTTTTGGAACTAACTGGTCTTTTACCATAGAATTTTATGTTAAATGAGCACAGTCAGCATAATTATAGCAAGCTATAAATGCCATATTATATGTCAATAAACAGTTGTCAGAAGTTCATTTTGGGATTTCACATTAACTACAAGCTACCCAGTTAAAAATGTAATTCTCATGAGAAGTGTGTATTATCTTCCATTGTTCAAACTAACTTTTGTAGCAGAATAGAAAATTATCCAGGTGCTACATTGGAGCCATAGGGACACTTGCTTATACTCCTTCATAGTGCAAAGCATAGGGGCCCACTACAGTATAGGGGCGGGCTTAAAGGGGAGTGGGGTACAAAATTTGTTTTATTTCTTGCCTTTTCTATTGAATACTCAGGCACCAATTATTTATATATATATATATATATATATATATATATATATATATATATATACTAGTGAATTGCCCATCAACAAATTTTGAAGCCTGGGAATGCTGTTTGCCACACAATTTGAGGCTTTTGCTCCTCTGAGCACCTTCGGCGCTCATGGTAAGAGCCCTGCGCTGAGCTACTTCAGCGCTCATCGAGTGACAATGAGAGCCTTTCCTGCTTTGCTATGATCACCTTTGGCACCCATTGCAAGCCTCTCCCTCTCGCAATGCTCATCGCAAGCCCTGCAACCTTTCCTGCCGCCTACTGTACGGGCCGCTCATTGCAGGGTTCGTTAACCTTCAAGTTTTGTGCTTGGGAATGCCATGTGTCTTTTTCCACCATCTCCCCCCTGTCCCTTCCCTGTGTGTTTCTCCTCTGTGTTTTATCTTCAAAGTCCAGTGTGCCACTGGGTTCTCCATCGTGCATTTTCTAAGTCCTGCATGCTTGGCATTGGTGAGCCTCGTTTTCATACTGTTTTAGGTTTTCTGCATTTTTCGCCCGCCATTTTTTTTCTTGCTTAGCCAATTTTCCTGTGGTGAAAAATGCCAAATATAGGTGTAATTCGCTTGCAACCTCACTCCAAGGCTTATTGGGTCTCCCCCCATGCTGTGTGTGTTGTCATTTTGTGTACATTTGTTGTTTTTTTGGGTGGGTTTTTAGAGTTATGAGCTCTGCAGTTACAGTTACGAGCTACGGGAGTCATTTATCAACCAGAAATTGACGCAATTAAGGATTAAATTACAGATATCTTTTTGGGTTTATACCAAAAAATCCAAAATATCAGAGCAACGTAAAACCATTACCCTCTTCTCTACTGTTGGGTCTTGCAACAAATAGGAATGAATGATAGCAAATGAGCCAACAAAAATATCAAACAAACCATTTTTACAATTTTTCTTTTAAATATATTCTTCTACTTCTATAGTGTATATTTATATCATCAATACATTATATTTTAGGATGGTTAATCCATTGACTTTCTAGCCTTTTGCTTTTTTTTTGTGTTCAGTGGCTATTTTTGATAAAAAGTGCAATTTCAAATTAGAGGTAAAACCTTAGTTGTGGCAAGTTGGCTTCCAAAGAAAGGAGCTATTGATAGCCCAATATGACTGGCTCATTGTCCTCCCTATGAGCTGGGACCTGCAATTACATTCATTACATCAAAGAGCTCAAAAGTTATTCAACTACGCAATCTTATCATTATTATGTCAAATATCACAGGAATCTTTATCTGTAATAATACGCCTTTATATGTGAATTAATCCAAAAAATTCCATGAACACAACCCCTTTAGGTGCACATAGCAATATTGTTACTATAAGTTTATAACCAAGTAAAGTATGTTAGATGAATTACGTAAAGTGTTATAAGATAATTGATAGTCAAAGAACTGCTAATATCGAGAGTCTACTTCATACATGTAAATCAGAATAAAACCTCTAGTTTTCTCTGGTATATCTGTGTGAATTGATGTTAAAAAAAAAAATATCTGTACAAAGATCTAAAATAGAAAAGCAATAAAAGACAGTTCAACAAGCTTCAGGCAGAGTTAAATCTTCACATAAGCAGATGTTACTGATTCATACATTATAACTGAGCTCCATTCAGCCACCAGCCAAACATATGGTGAGTGTTTACTGATGCTTCATTTAATATTCTAATATTCAACAATAATTAACCAGAAAGGGGAAGTTAGAATTAAAATAAACTTTTTATTGTACTAGTCGTATACCCGTCATTAATGATGGTATAATATTACATGTTTTTCCTTCCCCCTTTCCCTATCTCTGTCCCTTTCCCCCCTCTCTGTTCCTTGCGCGGTGCGTATGCGCAGCTGGCGCTGCGCGGTGATCATTGCGGCATGTATGGAAATCCGTACAATTAGTTTGTGAAGTGCACATGCGCTCCCCTCGAGTTTAGTGATACTGATTATATTGAAATCTCTGAAGCAATCACAATATTTAAATTTAGTAAAATGTGTTAAAAATAAAGATAAATGGCCTGGTAAAATAAATTAGTTAAATTAAAGTAAATTAAATAGTTCAAGTGTATTGAAGACTCATCCCGTGTGTCATTGACATGTTCTATTGTTAAGAGATACAGACATTGCTTTGTGTTTATGGGTTTACGAAGGACTAAAGGGGACATGGATTGCTACCTTGTTGTGGAGATTGGGCTTGTGTAAACCATTAAAGGGTCACCCAAGATGAGCAGGTCATAGAAGAGAGATCAGACAAATTGCAGTCCACTGGGGAATGAACTGGCAACCCACTCCCACTTTATCATGAAAGCCTTATGGACAAGCATACAAGATGCGTTTGGCGTGCTGCGGTCCATGTGGTCACGGAGAGTTGGACGTGACTGAACAACAATAGGGATATGGAAGGTTCCCTGTTTTTAATAAGCTCTTAAAAGATCTGATTTACCCACAGAAATCTTCAAAACAGTCCACCCCTTGTAAGTCATGCGCATATTGTTTCTATTGGTACTAGATGTATTAGCCAATTACAGGCTGCTTCTAAACATCATGTCTGTGATTGGCTAGTACATCTAGTACTATAAAAGCACTGTGTGCATGAGCTGCTGGGGGCGGACCTTTGATAACATTATTTGGAAGATCTCAATGAATAAAAACATAACTTGTTAATAAAATTATGATCTGCAAACAATTAGGTCGTTTATTTTAATATTAGAGACCGGGAATCTTCCATGTTCTTTTAAACAAGTCTGCAGACGTTTAGGAAAGAATCATGTAATCTGGAGAATAAACATAACACAGAGTAGAAGGAGATAAGTAAAGTCGGGATTTCTGATTTAATATATTTTTGTCAATATTGTTTATTCAATTGTAAAAAGTGAAATTCAGGATTTAATGGTAAAACTGAATGAAGCTGAAGCAGAAGTTGGCCATAAATTTGGAATAATGAGCCGTGCTCACCTGCAAATCACTACTGATTTATGAAACAATACGTGTAAGGGTCAGAGGACAGCTGGATAAATCAGATGTGACTGGACTTGGAAGATTTTTTGTATGAGTCAACATATCTGACAAAGCCATGAGAAGTAAGCAATCTGTGCTAGTGCTCCGCATCGCCCCAAGGCCGGGGAAGAATACACATCCACTCAGTCCTAAGGAAAATTCCTTATTCTCCAGCACACATCTGGAAATGTACTGTACATTTTATAAAAGAAAAAGATACTGTACACCATCATGAAACTGAATATTTAAGTTTTTAGACAATTTTGTAGAAATATTTTAAAAAATGAATAATATTCTTAAAAGTGAAAATAAATATGATCTGAAATCCCCATGTGTTGTTATTTATAGTAGAACATCCTGTACATAATGTGTTTTCTTCACTTAATAGATAACTGAAGTCACATTTTTATAGCATGATGTTTTAAATAACTGGATTTGGTAATAAGCAACATTTTGTTAAAATGTATTTTTTTTTAAATTCCATTTTCTCTACTGGAGACAGATTTTTCTTTCAAATCTGATTAGTCAACTGCGAGGGACTTTGGATACAGATAAAGACACAATTCAGTTACATTGCCACAATGTTGTTGAAATCACTAATATAGGTGTCGTACCGCAAGTTGCGCATGCGTGCTGCGCACTGCGAGGCTTGCAATGGGCTGCAAAGGGGGGGGGGGGGGGGGGAGAGGAGAGTAGGGGAGAGAAGGAGGGAAGGGCAGAGAAGGAAGGAGTGGGGAGGGAGAGAAGAGGGAAGAAGAGAGAGATAGAGTGAGAAGGGGGATGGCGAGAGAAGGACAGTGAGAAGGAGAGGGGGGAGAGAGGAGAGAGAGAGAGAAGGAGACAGAGAAGGAGAGGGAGAGAGGGAGAAGGAGAGAGAGAGAGAGAGAAAGAGGAGAGAGAGACAGAGTGAGAAAAAGATGGAGGGGAGAGAGAGAGAAGAAAGGAGGGAGGGAGAGAGAGATAGAAGGGAGTGAGAGAAGGTACAGAGAGAGTGAGCACAGAGAGAGGGTACACAGAGAGAGGGGCGCACATACAGGTAGAACACACAGTTTTTAAGACAATATTATACCATCATTTTTGTCGGGCAAGTGACCATATGATAACATAAGTGGAGCTTACAACTGACCCACCCATCCAGGTGCCAAATTATGGAAATAAAGTCATTGATTCCTATGGTTAAGAATAACTGAGTATAATTTTTAATAAGTCTGTATTCATTGTTTTGTTTTGCTTTCTAGAAATAAATTTCCTGTTGCCAAGACTAGATCTTGAAAAAAAGCATATTTTATATTTGAGACGTATTACAACTTTTTTGCGTAAGATAAAGGGGTTAATGAGATGTAAGGAACCATGATGTTCCATACATTTTTCTTAAATAAAAACCTCAATAAATAAATAAATATGTGGCTTTCATAAGTCATAGAGTGACAGGGGTGAACAGCATTAAAACTCTCTTGAATCACCAACATTTCAGTCCCACAAATGTATATGCCTGTTTCTCAGTAGGCCAGAAACATTAGAGTAAAAATTATGAAAAATGCCATTTCTTGTGGTACTGGTATGGTATTTCTTGAGATTGTGTCCTAAAAGCATGATTAACTGATATATATATGGAGTGGACCAAAAATATAGAACATTTAGGAACCGGGAACATATAGGAACCAGACAGGTTTTTTCTATTAGCCTGCAAGGAAATACCTTGTAGTTTGGAGAAATATTTAGAAGCCAGAAGTACAATTTTTAGGAGCCTTGGCGGCCAAATATATATATCTTACCTATAACACATGAGCCAATGATAGAGGCAAACACAGAATTAGGTGTTATTTGTGCAAATATACTGGTTGGTGTTCGGATGGAACCAGGGTTTGTGGCCATTATTTCTCACCTTGGTCAGATGACAACATGTTTATCAATAATATTTGCAGAAAAACTAAGAGGAAAATATATTCTTATGTGTCATTTGCAAGTTTGATGCATGTGCTCCACATGTGATCAGAAAGTATTGTATTATTCTCAGGTTTTGCAATTTATATGATCATACCAAAACATATCTGATTTAGCTTTGGTTGGGCCAGTAGTGCAGTGAGTTACTGGCCCTTTTTGTTTTGAGAGGGTTAATCATTTTCTGTGGAACTGAGAAATTACAAAGGCATTTGGGAACGTTACCAATTCTGTTAATTTCCTCTCAAGACCCATGTGTCAGAAAATGGCTGTTGGGCTGATACTACTTTGGCTGTCTGCTCATGTTGTACAAGCCAAACATTAAGCCCATAGAGCTTAGTAGACGTGACACTAAAATACTTCATGTCTGGCAAATAGATGTCTAAGTGAATTTGTGAGCTTCATATTGAAGACAAGTCCTTGAAGCCGTTAGGGCTCTGAACACAAAGCTCTATTCAAAATAAAAAAAAATGTTAGCTTCCTGCAGGGTGAAGTCAATCATTAAAATAGAGGGTGGGGCAATATTGGTGCTACAGACACGTCTTTAGAAAACACTAAGTTCAAAAGGCACTAATATCCATTAAAAGGACACTGTAGCCCCATATTTCCAGTGGTCATAGAAAGTATTTTACATTTGTTTTCACCTTTAAGAGGTACACACTGATCAATGAGATGTTTATGTGGATGTGTTGTTGAGGTTATGTATTCTTTGTTTTTATGAATGATTTTTAAAGGGACTATCACCCCAAGCACTACTTGTGTGCTTTAGGTTATTTTTAAAGAGCATGAAAAACTGGTTATATTTTGTGTTATCAATTTTTTTTTAAAGTTAATCAATCCTGCGAAATTCCATGTCTGCATTTATATGAAATTAGTTGATTACACTTATTAAATAGTTTCTTTGAAGTGCTAATTAGGATTACAGTCTTCTAATATGTCTTTGTAGTGCCCAAAATAAAAGCCCTCAATTTCATTTGGCAGTTAGACCCCACTTCCACCCTTATCAAGTTATTTCAGCAGCACATTAGTGGATGCAGTCTTTTTGGATTTTGCAAAGGCTTTTGATACAGTGCCACATGGAAGACTATTGTGCAAACTAAGGGATACAGGAATTGCAGTAAATATCTGCTCATGGATCGAGAGCTTCTAAAAGACAGGAAGCAAAGGATTGTTTTAAATGGGATATACTCAGATTGGACTAATGTGGTAAGTGACTTAGAAGTTGGACTGGAAAGTATTGTCTCCATTTTTGCTGATGACATGAAGTTGTACAAGGTAAGAAATCAGAAAATAATGCACTTTTCCTCCAAAGGGATTTGCATAAATTAGAGAAATGGGCAACTAAATGGCAGGTGAGATTTAATACGAATAAATGTAAAGTTATGGACTTAGGAAGGAAAAATAGCCATGCAATGTATAATCTTAATGGAGCAAATCTAGGGGTATCAGATATAGAAAGGGATTTTGGAGTGCTTGTAGACAACCACTTAGGTAACAGTGCACAATGCCAAGCCGCATCTGCAAAGACAAATAAAATATTAGCATATATTAATAATGGTATAGAAGCAAGGGAAGCAAATATAACTCTGCCACTATACAAATCCCTAGTACGCCCACATTTGGAATATGGAGTACGATTTTGGCCACCACTTCATAAAAAGGACATTTTAGAGCTATAAAAAGTACAGAGAAGGGCAACAAAACTAATAAGGGGAATGAGTTATGAAGAAAGACTAACCAAGTTAAACTTTTTTTCTCTAGAAAAAAGGAATCTAAGACGGGATATGATTACATTATATAAATATATCCAGGGTCAATATAAAGATTTGTCAAGTGAAGTTTTTGTGCTAAGAGGTTTCCAACTGACAAGAGGACATCCTTTGAGATTAGAAGTAAAAAGATTTCACCTTAAAGAAAGAAAATAGTTCTTCACAGTAATGGTGGTTAATCTGTGCAATTCGCTACCAAAGGATGTAGTGACAGCAGATTTGATAACTTGAAAAAAAGGATTGGATATATTTCTAAATAAAACGGGCATTCAGGGTTATGCTGGTTAATTAGCGAGGGAGTATTGATCCAGGGAGGAGTCCGATAGTCAGTATCTGGGGTCAAGAAGGTATTTAAAAAAATGTTCCTTTTGAAACAATTGGTAAAGTTTGGAATTTAACAAAATAATCGAATAAAACTCTGGTTAGCTATTTTTTATTGTTAGTGTTTTTGATAGGTTGGTTAATGTTGAGGATGAATGTATGACATGATGAGAAGATTCATTCTCCTGATGAAGTCTCATGTGGAAGGGTGAAACGTGTTGAGATAATAGCATTTGTCACCAGCTAAAGTCTAAGTTCCATGTTCTTTAATTTGGACAATACGGAAAAACTGGAAGAAGAAACCTGCTGATCATTGTTAAATGATTTTTGAAAATGTTACTTCTGTGGGGCAACACTTGGGTTTGTAATAAATTGTGTTATTTTATCCCACTAAACAATGTAGACAATTTGCTATTGTTTTTCTCTTTCTATATGTTCTTGGTTTAGAATTAATAATGGGTACAATACTTATAGAATAGTATAAGAATTACCATATATTGTACTTACAGATGGAATTAATTATTAAGAAGACAAACATGGAGATGACCTAGACAATCTACAGTTACATAGATAGATAGTAGTATGGCTTTCTGAGTTTTATTTTTGTGCATTTTTTATTTCTATAAATAAACTTTTGCATCATGTTTGTTATTTTAAAATAGTAATCTTTTTACACTGAAATCCCATTCTGGGACTGTGAAATCATTGATATTGCTTCTAAATTTCTAGTTTCTACTTTTTTTATATTGCTTACTGGCTTCTCGTTCAATAATATTTCAGCTGCACAGAATAGGAAATGAAAGTATTTCTCAGTAATTAGAAATTGATGTTTTCAACCAAATCCCTAATTGCATTTTACAATAAACATGTGTAAAAATAAACACTGTAGCGGCAAAAGAAATCCTGCATTCCTCTTTCTCAAAGTAAGATTTTTGTCAACTCACAAAAGCTTTGTTACTATGTAGGGAGAGGGATATTTAGGGCAGGACTAATCAACTAAAGTTTACAAAGTTCATAAAGATTCAAATGTCTGTACAACAAGCCAAGATCCAATAAATTATGTTTAAAAAAAATATGAACAAATATTACAACTATATTTAAATTGAATGTCAATCTACAGAGCATATTTCTGAAGTTTCACTTCCTTGGTGCTGAGAACAATATCCAGCATTTAAATTGCCAAATCTTAAAATGAATCTGAGCATGTGCAACTCACCAGGGAGTAATTATCAATGACTGCTTTCTAAAACCAAAATTTAACATCTTTGCATACTTTAGTTGTTTTTAGGGCCTTCCGTGTTGGATGTTCTTAATACTTCATATTGGCATAAAGTCTGAGTGCACGTGCTCGGCTATTTTGTTGTCTATTCAGGAGTGGATTTATATGTATACACCTTCCACTGCACATGCTCAGTTTCAATTAAACTAGCAGCTCCTACTCTTTACTTGCCTCATAATGCCTTGAACAAGAAAGCATTTTTGTCATGTCAGCTTCCGTACACAAGCAAAGTGCTAAAATTAAGATTTTTTTTAAATGCTTTTATGCTCATAACTTACACTGCTGCTAATGTCTTCACAAATGTGAAGTTTTTCTCAAACTGCAGCAATCTTTTAAATACCCAATAACGTTTTACTAAATATCCTAAATATATCATTGCTAGATCCCAAGGTGGTCTGCTGTGCAATGAAAAAAAATCACAAACATCTTGTGTAACAATTTAAATAATTTGAGTAAGTACAGCTATATATCTTACTACACTTAATTTCTAAATATGTTATTGAGTATCACATACAAATCATGTAATTTTGCAAATACACAGATGGTGACCAACTGGAAGGAACTTCCAATCTTCTGTCTGTACGAAGAAAAAAAACATATGTCTCCTTAAACTTACTAAATGAAACATTAGTTTTATCTTACAAAATTTCCCTTTGATATTCAAAACTCCTTCCAGCCCGTGCCAAGGAGAGAGGGTCTGTGTATTGTGTTCTGTTTGTACTCTGTCCTTGCCATGCTGCCATGCTGAAGGACAAATATAATCCTCAAGGCTGGATTATAGGTGAGTATTTCAAAGCGAAGTGAGCACAAAAATCTTACATAAAAATACTTATTGTTAACAGACCCCAGTTTGGAAGAAAAAGAATAAAGGCCTTTTCAGAGACAATCTGAAATTTAGCATTATAGAAAAAATCTGTATGTCTACATATGCAGCAAAGTAAAATGGGCATGGAATGTATTAATACGCCATTGGCAGAGCTATAGCCGGTGCAAGAGGTCTCTCAGGGGCCCAGTGCAGTCTAAGATTATTTAGTTTCCGTATTGCAGTGTCTATTACCCCGGTACATACCCCACCAGGATTCCCTGGACACCCTTGGTGGCCTCACCATCGCCCCACCACCACCGCCTTGAGGGGTTCCTATGATTTGCCTGTCGGCTCTTCTTCTCACCGGGGTGGACAGAGAATCCCAAATGATGTCACATATACACACAATCATATATATATATTTTTATATATACAGTAATACCCCGTTTTGCGCGGTATATGAGTTCCTGCATGCGGGAGCAATATGGTGAAAAAACAGGGTTTTCAATGCCCGCAGCGCGATATCACGATATTAGCGATGTTTGGGGACTGGCCCTGGAAACAGCGCTATAGCGAAACAGCGCTGTGCGGGGTTGCGTTCTGCAAGGTATTACTCTATATAATAACAAATAATGCATTGGCACCGAGGTGGTGCCCAGGGGTGTCCAACACAAAACAAAAATTTAGTTTTTGGACCGGGGACAGCCATTCACTAGCTTTGCCACTGAAATTTCCCTCTATATCATAAAGCAGAACAATTAATACTAAGTAAAATAAAAATGCAAATGACCCCTTCTGCAAATGGCAATACACTAGCATTGCAGCAAGCAAACACTATCAGGTTCTTTTTATTTCAAATCTCAAAAGGGAAAAAATATGAAATGTAGTAATACAGTGAACAGAGTAATTACTTGTAATTTATGGTCCCTTTGGGACCTGAGCTCAATAAATCCTGTGATAACAGAATTTTTTTACGCATTTTCTAATTGAACGGATGGATGCTGCTCTACATCATCATGTAGAGCAACAAAAATCTGAGTCCCTGGAATGAGCTGTGAATATCTATGTACCAGAGCCAAACATGGTATGTAGAAGATCAAGAGGAGCTTACACCACTTCAAAGACTGAGCTTTACAACATCATTGGACCTCGTATGACAGAGGTCACATTCTATAGCAGATTCGCCACAAGAATTTCTCATCTTCTAGAAGACATGGAGTTCATCCAATCGAAATGGATCAGACGGGTTGGACTAGAATTGGAGAAATGTATTAATATACAAGTATACCTGCCAAGATACACCCAATCAAAACATAATTTATAAAGAAGATATATCTATCTACTCTCTCTTTTTCAGTTGTTGATCATCTCATACAACATCCAGTTGTCGTCCCCTTTACAGATCACTTTAATTTCCAACATTTTTAAAGAGCCAAAGGGGGATACCATCTTGAAAAATGATGCAGAGTGAAAGTATCCATGAAAATGACACCCAGGAGGATCACATTTATTAATAAATCTAGTTAAAACAATTTATGTAAAACAAAACTTTTTGCATAAAGTGTCTAACTGTAGCAGGGTCCCTCAAAGATGCATATTTTGGTGGTGGAGAGGAACAGGGGGATTTTCACTTAAAATAGGGAACATTTGGGAGTTTATGACTCTGCATGGCAGCTCATGTCCACAATAGCACAACTGTATAATTAAGAGGACCACTTCACAATAAAAAATAGCATACATGTTTGAGAACTTTGGATCTGACTAAGAGCATAATTCCTCTTCTAGAACTTAACCTTGTCATGGTGAAGGGGCTTGTATACTTCAACGAAGCTGGAGTTATATCATGCAGAGTCATCCAAGGTTGGTAGGTCATAGCAGAGAGATCAAACAAGTCACAGTCCTCTGGAGAAGGAACTGGCAGCCCACTCCAGTATCTTTGCTCAGAAAACCGTAAGGGTTATTTATGGAGAGTCAGGGACAACTGAACGCCTGAACAACAAAAGAGCATAATTAAGCAGAAAAGAATATAGCTATTTCTTAGTTAGAATAAAAGCTAAATATGATGCCTCTAAAGGTCATTGGAGCAACCGATGATACACAGGTGGATGTAGTGTATGTGAGAGGGGCATTTTCAATCCTGAAGAGCTATGGTTGCATCTTTTGATGCAACATCCTGCTTTTTGGCCAGTGAGGGTGAAGGGGTGTGGTGTCAATTTCTATCTTACCTAGTTATCAAATAAAGGTTCTATCAACCTTCCCTTAACTGATAACTACAAACACGCACCCCCATCATCCAGCTCTGAGGATGGGATTTTACAAGCACAGAATGGATTCCTGTACTGAGTCTTAAAAAAAAAAAGAAAAAAGATTTTCCCCAAAAATGTTTTATGTCCATGGCTTGCACAGCAGCTAATATTATTAATTTGGTACCTACTTGACAAACAAGTGTCTGTTTTCTTGAAATTCAGTGGTCCATTGAACTCCATTTTACAGGTTCTGAATTATTTCACCTCTCCGTGAGTTAAACATAAGGAGTTTCCCCCTGAGAGGTGCTGGGGGTGGGGGTCACACACCAGGCAGCAGGTAACCGCTGGTTTACATCAATCAGTGTAGGACGTAGTGAGGGCAAGAAACAAAACCGAGGAACAAGCCTTTTCATGTGGAAGCAAAAGAGCAACGAGGGAGTAACAGAGGCCAAAGGGAAAGGAATGGTTTATGCGCTTGCCATATCCGAACACTACACTTAACTGGTCCTCATAAAAGTATTAAAAATAAATGATTGAAAAAAGCAGATCTGACATGGTTCTCTGCACTAATTATGTCCACCTCAACTATTTATAGTTGGCTGATAATGAAAAACAACTGCAGGCAGCGAGTTTGGAGCGGTCGCGGGGCCTGTGGTTTGGTATTTGTTGCTTTTTGAGTCTCGGTATGGAGAGCCCCATGAGACAACGGCCAACTGGAATTCCTGCTGGAAATTAGATCCATTCCGTCTACTGTCAAAACATTATAATACGCTGTTCCGTTAATTTACCACATGTTAATGATACAGTCGCCAATTTCCTTAGGGAATATTTATTACCATCTCCTACTTGTAAACTCCTAAGATACAAACAAAACAGGATTTTTTTTATCTTATAAAAAAGATGCTCTTTCTTTTTCAACTTTATATCCTTTTTTCAATTTGAAACGGGTAAAAAAAGAAAATTTTTTAATTATCTTGTTTTTTAGTCATTCTATTTCTTTACAGTGCTGCTTTATTGTACAGACATAAATAAATATAATTACAACTGTGACTTTATTTTACACGATTAATTATCTCTCACAGTAGGAGTGATACGCCATAAAAGGGTGCCCAGCTGGATAAAATTGAATAGTGACAAATGTTGGGCTTCTACAATCTTACTACAATCACTCTGAGCATGTGTAATCCCAAGTGAATACTTACACCAGCATGGAAAACGATATAACCACAACCTTTAAAACATTTTTCTCTTAAATGAAATTATTCTTTACTTCATTTTCTCTTCTGACCTCATTCTGTCCCCTAGTTTCTCAGAAGGGCATGTCCTTATAAATGAATGAGCTTTCCATTAGCCCTGTTTAAATCTCACGCAGACGTAGCAGCCACATTCCCTCTCTCTCTCTCTCTCTCTCTCTCTCTCTCTCTATATATATATATATATATGTGTATATAATATTTTGAATAATAAAACTTTATATTGTGCAAAATAAAGTAAAGTGGAAAAGTAAACTTCGCGTTTACATTTTTCACTACTACACTATGGACTATACTGTACTGAGCCTGCTTCCTGCATCTCCTGTCTTAATAGGATGTCTTTTTGTAAAGTAATGATCTTTCCATTAAAGCTATTGAATACACTGGCAGTAGCTCATACTAATATTCCATTACTAGCGAATTGCCCGTCAAAAAATGACGGCAATGAAATTGTAAGTGAGCTAAGGGTGTTTGGTGTATATAATGTGGCTAATGTAGTGTCGTTCGTTTTCTATGTCGTGCGAGTTTTTCTGAATATTCGTTTTGTATGTCGTGCGAGTTTTTCCGAATATCCGTAGCTGTTTGGTGGTGTTTTGCATGTTTATGGTAGTGTTTTGCGTGTTTAGGGACCTTTAGCCTCGTTTTCCTTTTGTTCGTTCGAACTCGTTTAGGTGATTTTCAGGTCTCTAAACCCTGAAATGTGTGGTTAAATGGAGATGTAACTTCACTTGCAGAGGTCCTCGGTGCCCCCCTTGCTGTGAGTAACCTTTTTATTTGTTGTTTGTATTTGTTGTGTTTGTAATGTTTTTGGGGTTGCGCGGGTTGCGTCCTTGTTTTCTAATCTTGTAGGTGTTTTTCGGCAAATACGTAGGTGTTTGGTGGTGTTTTGCGTCTTTAGACTGCTGTAGCCTCGTTGTTTTTTTCGGCGTCCATTTTTTCTCTCGCTTAGAGAATTTTTTAGTGTCTAAACTCTTTTAATTTGAGTTAAATTGAGGTTTAACTTTAGTTTTCGAGGTCCTGGATGCTCCCTCTTCCTGTAAGTAAGCTTTTTATGTATTTGTTATGTGTGTTTGTTGTATATTTCATGTTTTAATGTGCGCGTGTTGCGGATGTTTTTTGTGAGGTCGTAATGGGTCGTAACGTGTCTCGTATTTTGTTTGCGTTACGACGTAAATTTTGCGAGGGTCGCAGTTGCTGGCAAGGAGCGCCTTCTTGTGTATTTAAAGTATCTTCCTATCACAGGAAGTTGATCCATGGAAACTAAAATGGTAGATACCCCAGCCTCTAAACTAAAAAAAAAAAAATAGAGATTGTATTATATTATTTACATTCTAAAACATGTTGCTTATATATAAATAGTTCTAAGAAAGGACTCATTTTTTTTTTTTTAAATAGTCCTTTACTGTAAAACTTTTTAAATTTAAATGTAATCTTATATTATGAGAAGTTGCCATTTTACACCAGGGACGCCGGACTCTTCAGATCTCACTCTTCATACTGCCTATAGAGGTATAGATTTACACAATCCATTGGAATAATGGCTGGATAGTTCCACGTACAACCAAGAAATGTCTCACCGCCTGGACAAGATCTAGCAAAACCTCTGGGAAATGTTAATTATCTTAATGAAAGTTGGACAATGAGACTATTGTTTTTAGAACAGACAATATGTCCCTTCCAGGTGAGTGGTGACATCTGAATAATCCACCAGTATTCAGTCTGGGGCACAGATATACTAGACAGTCAATTAGTCTAGAAATTATTTCTTTCTGTTAATCCAAAATACACAACCACATAAATGGAGAACGCAACGGGCTAGATTAACTAAGCTCCTTTGAGGCATCATATAGCAAACACAAACATGATATTGAAGTTTTAATATGGCATGCTTAAGTCATTGATAATGGGCAAGACATTTTAGAAATGTGAAATATATAGTATTTATTTTTATGTACAGTCTTCAATATTGCCAATATTTATTTTTGTTCCTAATAGTCACCTGGGGGTGAGCTTGGATGTATATAAGATCTTCATTCATTTCTATTGAAAGACTGAAGTGGCATTTCATAGTAGGATTAAATGGAAATCACCATCCCTTCATCTCCAGCCAATTATAAAGCCCTAAAGGTCCAATATAGAAATGATCAGACACAATGTCTGCTAAGATTAAGATTTTCAACCAGATATCAGTGAGGTTTCGGCTTCCCTTTAAAGGGCCACTGTAGTGACCATACAATACGATTTAATATGTTTATTTATTTATTAACTGATAATCAGATATTAAAACAAATGAAACCCTATTGTGTGATTACTACAATTCCCCTTTGAACATTCATATACACCACTAATTAATAAATTATATATCAACTATTAATTGACCATTTGCATCCTTGTCACCTCAGTTATTATGTGCAGGTCATAAACCTTCTTTTCTTGCAACTATTTGCAATTACAGTTTCCTGTTTACGAGGCTAAAGCCTTTTAAATATTTAAGTTACAGAGTTTGTTTGAGCACATGCACCAAGTTTATAACTCCCTGTGTGTAAGTGCTACTCAATTTTCTTATTTCATGGGCATTTTATTGCAAATTTGTAGAAATTTACGAGGGGCAGAAAAACGCCATCAAATTAAGGCTCTCAGATGTGTACAAGTGTAAATAAATTTGATAGAAATATAACAAGTTTAGAAAAATGCTTTTCTATCTAAATGTCATGAATACAATATTTTTTTAAATACTTTTTTTTGTAGTTTTTCTTTGTTCCTACTTTGTAAAATTTCCATTTTCTATTTGTTTATCCTTTCCCCATCATATTAGCTTATATTTTACAGATACCATTGAAAGTGACACAGAGGAATTGTCAAATATTGTATAATTTAAAACAATAGGTAGTAATAAACATATCAATTGAATGTAAATTAAAATAAATGAAATTTTCCTACAGTAAAAAAATCACAAAATCCAATATTATTTTTATTGATGAAACTTAAGTTTTAACGATAGAATATTATTTTAAAAATGTATTTTGCTAAAGTTAGAAAAATTATTTTGTGTGATTGTGTATGAAGTAGTTCCTGGAAAAAAATAGTGATCCAGGATGCAGAAGATGTATTTTTCAAACATAAAAAAAATATTTTATATATTTTAAAACATGTTATTTTCAATGCATGATAAAAAAAAAAAGGTAATTTTATGATATAACAGATGAATTTGGCTATTCCGAGGTTGTATTATTGTTGAAGTAGTTCCTGGACAAAAAAATAGTGTTCCAGGAAGTAGAAAATGTATTTTTTATACAAAAAAACTAATATTTTATATATTTTAAAACATGTTATTTTCAATGCATGATACAAATATGTGTCACTTAATGATAAAACAGTATGAATTTGGCTATTCTGAGGTTGTATTATTGTTGAATACCAATAAATATACCAGAAATAGCACAGTTGTATTGAAACTTGGTACACCCAAGGAATGCCACTTGAATAAACCCTTTAATTTGCAGAAACCACAGATAATCAATGGTAATGGTGAACGGGATGGAAAGCTGAAATGCAATAACTTTCAGTATATCAAGCAGAAAATAGAAAACATTCCTCCAATGAAGAGTCATAAAACCAGGCAGCACAAAATAACTCTATGAGAGGTCGGGATTTATGGTACTAAGAAACTAATAATAAAATTGTCTGGGAATTGAGGATAGAGAGCATATAATATAATCGCATCTGGTTAAATAAATACAATCCAAATAAAAGTCTGCACTTTTTAGAGTATCAGTGCTCATGCAAAATTAATTTGTTAAATAACCCTGGTATGTCATGAAATATTTTAAAATGTTGCTGTCTCTGCTGGACCCTCGTGCCGTCCATGATACTTCCATGAAGGTTGTGTGTGTGAGAGGGGCATTAACATTTCGGCAAGAGCAGGGCTTGTAGTTATCGTTGCAATAGCTTGCTTCTGTTGCTGTCTCTGCTGGATTCTGGAGCTATACATGATACTTTCACAAAGGTTGTGTGTGCGAGAGGCATTTACATTTCTGCAAGAGCAGGGCTTGCAGTTATCGTTGCATTAGATTGCTTATGAGCATCTGGAAGGAATGGGACAGGTGTCAAATAACAAGAGCTCCAATAATGAAACAAACCCCCCACCCCTTTCCTCCTCTCCAGGAATAAGAACATATCTTAGGTTCCAAGGTATATAGGAACTGATCA
Source organism: Discoglossus pictus (assembly GCA_027410445.1). NCBI lineage: Eukaryota > Metazoa > Chordata > Amphibia > Anura > Alytidae > Discoglossus > Discoglossus pictus. The sequence continues at coordinate 160,817,045 of CM050170.1, forward strand.
GTCAAGATGGAAACTTTCTACATAAGTATAATATTTAAAATTGATTTAGTTTTTTCTAAAAATGGTTTTATATCCATGACTTACATAGCTGGTAATGCCAGTTTTTTTTATTCTCTCAAATATGTATTTCTTTTCTAAATACCAAATTCTTTCAACTATATTTTAAGTTATGCTTTAAATTGAGTATGTAGGGACAATAGCTGAACCTACATATTTAATATAAAACAGCCTTAAACCTTGGGAAAGGTCAGAATTTCCCCTGAATAGTCTTCTATTTCTGTTCAACCAAAACATCTGGAGCTCTGTCTTTTTATGTCCTATTACAAGTAGTGACTTTCTGGTAAGCACAAGACATACTTAAGATGTACTAAAGTACCATGTGCTCAGAAACTGGTAGCTTGCAACAATAAATCTGAGTCCTGCTCATGTAGAAATTTAAATGGCCCTCTCCCACACACAAAATGTCATGGATTTCTCCAAGGACTAGTAAAAGCATACTTTTATTTCTAATAAAAAAATAGCTTTAAGACTTTTTCCTTGCCAAATTATGCTCTTAGTCAGACCCGGAAGTAGATATTTTTTCATTGTGTATTTGTCTTTCAAACCAAAGCAGTTAATAGCTGAAACCTCAGTAGCGTGATATATTTTGACCGTGAATTATTTTGAAATATATACATGAACTAGTGCAAAACCAGCAATTATTGTTACATTAGGCTTAATGGATCGGTTCATTGCCAAATAATGACTGGAATGTGCTTCAGATGAGCGCCCTCATTAAGGCTTTTGTACATAGGGTTGGAAGGTACAAAGCTGCCACTTCACATTGCCGCACACTAAAATAGCTTTGGAGCCTTCAAGCAAGATGGCCAGGTTTTCTTGTGTCTCTCAAAATAAACATTCTTCAAAAGCTGCAGTCTGTGATGCTCTTATTTCTGATTGTTTGACCCCTTAACAAGCCCTTTTATGCTGTATGGAGTAATTAAGCTGTTTTCATTTCTCAAATTATGCTGGAAACCTTGACCAGTATCCATAATTGCATTAATATCTATATTTATAGATAAAGAGACAGAGAGACAGACATACAGACATATATATAGATATATATTCATAATTCATCTACACTACTGGATATTCTCTGCTACTTCACTCTTCTCTATATATGTATGAATGGTGATGTGATGGTCTGTAGACCATCAAGTAGGTATTACAGTGAAGGGTCACATGCAGGTCAGTTTTAAGATGGCAGCAAGCACAAGATCTTGAAGCTGCATATCAAATGTCTGAATATAATTATTATTTCAAGAACAAATGTCTGGGAAAAAGGCATGTTTGTGTCAGTTACCTTTAAAATGTATCAACCCACCAACATAGTCACAAGTGATAAAGCATACTTAGCCAATGATAATTCTCAACAACATTGGTCTACAACTTCGATATACATTCATTAGAAGCTTCGAAGATGTCGGGGCAGGGAAATACTAACACTTGTCCAGCAACAACCAACAATGAATTGGAATACAACTGTGAATTCTAACCAGTGTTAGTTAACTTGAATTCTTCTGTGTTGTCTTTATTTCACATCTTCCATTAAAACATAAAATTCCCAGAGCAATACAAGGGACTCTAATTTAGCCATTATTGCCAATTAAATTGAAAGCAATATCTATATATTTTATCAATAGGTCTACTGACCAACTCATTATTACAATTTACAAGCTATGCAAATTTCAGTACTCCTTAAAGGGACATGGAAAACTATTTTTTTCAAGCATTTAAAATAGCATTACACAATTGTGTTGTAGTATGAAAATACATGAAATAAAACTTATTTAAACATCATTGAAACTAACAGGAAATGCAGATAGAAAAACGTCTGTAGATCTCACGGGTTGGCAGAGGGCAAGCCCCCCAGAGCAGTTAAACTTCTGAATACCTTTTTTGTGGTCTGACATTTATTTGAAAAAAAGAATACACGCTACCATATCATCAAATGCCCTCTTTCTGGTGCAACAAAGAAAATACTGTAAGGATCGATTATACACAGTGGTCTAAATCAATATTTATCTCTTCTCAGCAGGCAGCCATTCAATAATTTCTCACATTAATAACAACCATATGATTATACTGGTTTTAGCGACTATGTGCAAATTACTGTTATCCAATGAAGTCAACATGAGTAGTAGGCACATGGTAAAGATTCACTTCTAAATTTCCAGTTTTATTTACCAAAACAATTAGTGGCTTGATTTGCACAACAGATTAACAAACAACAAGTAACATACACACTCAATACTTGTTGGAATCTGTTCCACAACACTATGAATCTTGTTACTCTGGTGGTATTAGCATTGGAAAATAAAGCAATCTAAGCTTGATGACTCTCCATTTTATGGTTTATTTTGGAAAGATTAATCAAGAGAAGTCAAAAATGTGTGATGCTAAACGAGGTACATGTAATGAAGAAAGCTTATTGGCAGTATCAAAATATAGAGTATTATGTATGAATAAAGGCCTACTGCATAACAATTTTAATATAAATAGATTTGTATGTAGTCTCTCTAATCTGTGGTAATTTCTCTGTGTTAGAAGACTGTATATAGTCACTGGATTTCCCTGATCTGAATGGAGATTTGTGGTGACATTCACATGATGCCATGATATCACCATTTGTAGTAACGCTAAACCAGTTTGGTCCTGGAGAGCCACACACAGGCCACTGGGCACCTCTATAGTTATAAACTCTGGGATCATTGTAGCTTCGCTCAGTATTGCCAGCTCATCACTAACCATTTCACCCAACCCTTCAGCGTCCCCACTGGGCCAATTAAACTATTTCAGTTGAGTGCAGACCACAGTACACAGCAATGATATTCAAAATAGGACAAGGTGAAAGATGTAGACGTAACCATGATTTATTTTTTACAACAAATAAAGCCTTTGGTTTTATTCACTAGTCACTGGAGTTCCCTGATCTGAATGGAGATTTGTGATGACGTTCACGACGCCATGATATCACCATTTGTAGTAACGCTAAACCAGTTTGGTCCTGGAGAGCCACACACAGGCCACTGGGCACTTCTATAGTTATAAACTCTGCGATCATTGTAGCTTCGCTCAGTATTGCCAGCTCATCACTGACCATTTCACCCAACCCTTCAGTGTCCCCACTGGGCCAATTAAACTATTCCAGTTGAGTGTAGACCACAGTACACAGCAATGATATTCAAAATAGGACAAGGTGAAAGATGTAGACATGACCATGATTTTTTTTTTACGACAAATAAAGCTTTTGGTAAATTACCTTGTATTACAAACCGTTTCTGTACACATTATTTGCTTAAAGTGTCTAAAATGAAGATTGATGATAATGTGCTCTTAATAGCTTTTTTGCCAGTTATAAATGATGATGTCCACGTAGACATCCCAGTGTTTTCCAAGAATGCTATTACAGTATATAAATGAACAACCAGCGACAAATTGGCTTTTGGGGATCAGCTACTGTAGGAAACTATGTAATCTAAGTAGCCAGCTTATATCTCACTGCTGAGCACAGCATGACTGAGACACCATAGGATGGATTTATTATATTCTATCGGTTTATGAAAGAATTTGGTACAGAGCCCCTGGAGATTTCCAAAAAATATCTCCCATCAAAATAATTCTGGAAGCACTCTATGATATAAATCAAATGCTGACCAAAACTTTTGTTGATGCTCATTTTGCATTCTTTACCATTTTTAGTAACATATATTATATGGGATATATTAAAATAAATCATATAAATTTGAAAACAATCTTGAAAAGTTTGTATGAACTAAAAGCTTACTACATTTCATATCATTCATGCAAAGATATATTTTGTAATATTAAAACATGTTATTTTAGCTCATTTACTGTTGGAAGAGTGAACAAGGTGTTGCAAAGCAATAAATTGCTAGCTCTTTTGCCAATGAAAGTGCTAAAGTCATGAGAGATCCTTTAAGGGTCTAGTGTGAATGGATCACTGTAGTATAATAAAAAAAAAGCTTTAATTTGTCAAGTATGTAAGAAACTAAAAACAATTGTAACTTTGTAAGCCATAAACATAACATTATTTTTGACTAAATCTTTCTTTTTGTGTATAGGAAGTAACTTGGGGCCTGTATGTTTATCTCATCTATCAGTGGTGAAAGGGATGAGGCGGAGGGATACAGTGGTTTTTATACCATGGGAGCTTTTAAAGTTTGACACTTACCCCCTTCTTGTGTTCAGAAGTAGTCAGTTGCAAGGATAATTGCAAACTCTGCTCCTATAAAAATGTAAATAGCCCTCTTATATATTTGAAACCTTCACTAAATGAATCAAGGACACCTCCAGTGTCCAGCAGAAGCACCAACATGTATGGGACGGGTCCACTTACAAAATAGCATTATTGACAATTTCCCTGCCTATTTATGGAATTAGACTAACATTTTTTAAATAAAATACAAATTTTTCCACTATACAGTTGGAGCTGGAATAGTAATGGAGGAGTTTTTGGTAAAAAAAAAGAAAGGCTTATATGATATGATTAAACATTGCAATATGCTCAACTACTAAGAAGAGAACACACTGAGGCTCTATTATGTCTACATTTTAGAATAATACCTTATCCCTGTACTTTTGGAAACATGTAATATATAACATATATCATATCTTCACTCCCATGATATCTGCCAAAACCATATATATATTTTAGTCCTTTATATATATATTATAGTCCTTTCATCTTGCCTGATTTTGTACTTGTGTAGACTAAGCAATGGTGCTAGTGTGTTTTCTTTGCATGGGCTATAATTTATTTATGATTTTTCAGACATATGGCTTCCAGTAACACACTAAGCCAGATGTGAGCCTACAACAGATCTACAGCATACAAATGTAAATGTATTACATCCAATATTGTCTTAGTTAAGTATGACAATACCTCATTATGACAGCACCAGGCAATGCTGTAATACTGTCTCTAAAGTTCCCGTAAATATCAGTGAAAATGTTCACTCTAACCTATTAAAAAGATCACAAAAATTGTGAGAGGGAGGAGAAAGGATCCATATTATTGTCCTGGAAACATGGTGGTAGGAGTCTGAGGCCTTGTTTGGTGGCCCTTTGAGACTCTACTTCCCTACGTTCCCAGGGTTATTTGCTTTTTATGTTTCGATGCCTGAGGGACAGTTTATTCCTGACAATCCACAAAGTTCTACTAAAAATTAATTTTCTTTTATATTAAAATGCATTCTTAGAGAAGATTAACGATCTATGAGAAAGTTATGGAACTTTCTTAGTATTTTATTTTGCCTTTTTGTCATTGACACGGATCTCTGTGAGCTGATTGGAGCAAAAGTTCAAGACTCGCCAGTCAGTCTGCAGCTCAATTGGTGATTTGGCCAATTAAATAGGGCTCTCTATAAGCACATAGCATTTTTTTTTTTTTACAGAATTTTTTGTTAGTGAAAACCTTGCTTTTGGATAGAAGTTCACTAACTAAAAACGTCTGTAAAAAAAATATGCTCTGTGCTTATATAGAGCCCTATTCAATTGGCCGAATTGCAATTTAATAAGGCTGATAGCATGTGCAAATGGCAGAGAGTACTTAGCTTAATCAACCTAGTACTCCTTGAGTCATACACATGCTCAGTCTTGTCACTTCAATACAGTCAATCATTGCCAATACATACCCATAAAATAGAAATAACAGACCATGTTTAATGGAGGACCAGGAAGGCTAATAGGTTAAATAAAATAATGAAAAATGTAGTTGAGATTTTACTGTAAACATTTTTTAATCACTATGACAATATTCACATGATAGATCACATGTTATCTAAAGCTGTAAATTATATCACATTTGAAAGTTTTCAAGGCAGTAAAAATACTCAAATAGTTAATTGATTTGGGGGCTTGCCCCTGTAGGGCCTGGAGGCCACCCCAGCCTGCTGTGGTTGGGAGTAGGGCCCTTTGACCTGGCAGGACGGGTATGGAAGGAGGTGGCTAGCTAGGGGAGGCGGAGCCGTTATAGGCTGGTTTGGCGCCAAAAGTTATCAGTAGTCCCCCAGCTAGACATGAGGGAAGATACCTGCCCATCCATCCCTAAAGTAATTTTGTTTAAATTTGATATGTTTATAATTAAAAATAAATAAAGAAAAATAAGTAAAAAAAAAAAAAGGAAATGGATAAAATAAATAAAATGATGGATGTACATTGTCAAGTTTAAAGATTGTCTTGTTTGGTGGAGCACTTGTGATTGTTATATTGTTTAAGTGTGCATTATATGCTAACAAATTATGTTTATGTTGTTGTCACAGCATCGGGTCGTGGGGGAGTCGCCGGGACAATGGAAAATGGGTAAGATGTTACAACACGGTAGGCCCTGGATGAGGCTTCAGGGTGTAGGGCCTACTGTCTCTAGCCAGACTCCTCCCCTCACGTGGTTATTTTTATTTATTAATGGTTATGGTTATTATGTTTACTTGTGTTTACCAATAAGCGCTGTGGACAGTCTTCCTCCCAAGAACTAGTCTGTGTCTAATCATTAAATTTAGCCTATGAAGTAGTTTGGGTCTAATTGTCATATGTTAGAGGTAATTGTGTTTAACCCATATCCGTACATACCAACTGGGCCTTGCTTAGGTCATGTGAGCAGCAATGTAGCTGTTGGTCTCAATTCCATTTAAATGGACAGATGTTCCTATATACAAATGTTCTTTTTCATTCAAAACACACCTTAGATAATATTTAAAGCATGCTCTTTTAAAAGCATGAAAAAAACAATAGTGTTCCATGTCCCTTTAAGAAACTGTCTCAATGCAAGCGCAGCCTAGAAATGCCTCATCACCCTGCTCTGTTCTTTCTCACATATAACACATGATGTCTAAATGTGAGTAAGGTGTTTAATTTGGGATTCCTTTGTTCTCTGACAATAGCCATGTTACCCACACATCATGCTAAATAGTTTTGCTCATTAAATAATTTACAGCTGTGAGTTTGGCTCCCAGCACAATTCAATTAAAGGGATATTGTATCCAGGGCTCTGTTTTAAAGCGATAAAATTAGTAACTGGCAAAATGTTTTTTTTTTTAATGTTTAAAACAAATCTGTGTGTTGTCATCTATTATATGCAGTACAATTGTATGTAAGGATTCTTCCCATTTGAACGGTAGATAAACAAAGTCAGTTGTCTATGGTATAAACGTACATCGAGCAATTCATTAAGTGTCACTCATACTTTCCAAGGTTCCCACCTACTCAGCAAGAAAAACTCACAGATAGGGGAGGCCTTATAAGACAATAATGAAGATGACCAGGACTGCAAACAGTTGCATAAATACAAAAAAAAATTGACCGTTATCAAAACTAGTTCTTTACAATAAAATATTAAAAAGATTGGACTACAGTGTCCCTTTAATGGAAGGACCAAGTCACTGTTGGGCTGTTTTTAGTGCTCTTGAATTCTCTATGTTCTTTCCAAAGCAGAAACAAGACATTTTTGTAGTTTAAAGGACCGGCTTATCATGTCCATTGAACACCTGCCTCCACTTAACCCTGTGGGGACTTTCTGCTTCAGCTACCCTTTTCAACAAGATTAGTAAATCAACAGGGGCCCAAAGTTCTTTGGAAACAGTGCTTTTCCTAAACAATATCTCACCCGATGTCCTTTCAGAGCCGGCTCCCCTTCCTTGTGAATTCCAGAGAGCCTCCAGCCGAGGGATCACAGAGGGCCAGGACAAGGCAGTTTTGTTCCCCCTAACCATTTCAATTCAGGCTCCCCCTGTTCACCGTGCCAATCAGTTACTTTCTAATAGGTCAAAAGTTATTCACATGCTCCATCTTAAGCCTAGCAACTTAGACCTTTTGCACTGCTCAGCTCTTTTTTTCTTTTTACATGAAATACTTGACCTCAGCAGACGAGGGCAGCTGAATTACAAGAAAATAAGTGCTGAATTTATCAATAAAAAATAATAAACTATTGCAATGGTTTATTTGTAAAACTTGTAAGAACTATAAAGACATGTCTATTTTAATATTTATCTAACTAAAAAAACTGCGTAGCAGACTTCTTTTGACTGTTATAGAATATAAATATAAATATATATATATATATATATACATACAGTAAACTCCCTGTTATCCGGCACCCACGGGGACACCCTATTGGCGGATAAGTGTAGTTGCCAGTTAATCGCGAGTCGCCCAAAAAATGATCTATATGACCCTTAAACCTCCCCAACACCCCCAAAAATGCTGTTAAAAAGGCATTAGCACCTAAACTGGGCAATTTAGGCCCAGAAAAAATAATTAGAAAAAAAGTAAGTTTTTTTGCAGTCTCGAACTGCCGGATAGTGCAGGTTATGCCATTTTAGGGGAAATTTGGTTCAAATGGGGAATTGTTGCCAGTTGCTTGAGAGTGCCAGTTGGTTAGGTGCCGGATAACCGGTATTTTACTATATATATATATATATATATATATATATATATATACAGAACTGTAAATTTCCTCTATTTCCTCTGAACTTTTGTACTTCTAGCTCTTAACTATTTTTCAAAAGTATAATATATTTCTATGAGGGTTTTTCTTGCAGGCAATGTACTTAATTGTAACCATTTCACTTTCTTTTACAATAATTCAAAATATTGGCATGCTGTATAATAACACTGGTGTGTCCTTATTCCCAAACTGGAAATAAAAGAACAAAAAATTACTTATTCATCATACAAGCTATAGCAAAAAAATAAAAATGAAATGAATGTATTCTAGTGTGATTTATCTGTCCTAATGACCTCTTTAAATTCTAATAGTGACCATTATCTTTCAGTCAAATAAAAAGCATGTTTAAAAGTCTAACCGTTGTATTGTTTTTCAGGTAAAAAAATAACCAGGGGGGCTAAATGTAAGGCATATTGTTGGAATTAGGAAGTTCAAAGAAAACCAGAATTTTGTTGGGAAAAAAGGGTATGTGTCATTGCTACTTTAGGTAAGGCTCCTGCTGTTTGAGCCATACTAGGCCTCACCCCCTCCATTGCATTGTGTGAACTCTTTCTGAGGTATCACTGATCTGCTCTTTTACACAGCATGAGGGAAACACAAACACACTTTGAACTTACTTTATGAAAAATCCATTTGCTCTGATTCGGTCTGAAACAACATAAGGAGAGAATGTGCCCTGGCGTTCCCAGCACTTGACTTCCAAATCTTCAAGGCAAAAATGTCCTTGTTGTGAAATGGCATTTTTCAAGACAGTGGCGTATGTCTAAACTATAGTTTGCCTGCTTAGATCATCAAGGTAACATTCACCCAGATATATAACACATACAGTCACCATTTTATTTAATGGATGCACATTACATTTTTTGTTTATCTGAGGTAAAAAATGGAAATCTGAATACAAATAAATACAACTTCTTGTTGTCTGAGAAGAAACAAAAATGGCCAGCGCTTGATTCGCAATTAAAACCAATAAAAATATTTATAATTGAATATTAGGCCTCAATTCAGCTATTTTTTATACAACCTTCAACAATACGTTTTGCAGGTACCATACACCTTCTTAAATGTAGCAACCCTGATGTCATAATCAACATTTATGTGGTAGGATATGCTCCGTCACCCTTGTAATAAGATAGTCTGGAGTATTTATTTGTAAGCTGTCTTGGCCCTGTTTGCAGTTAGGTAGGTTTCTTAATTGAATTGGAAATGATTAATTATTTAATGTTACTGTGTATATGTACCTCTTCACAGTTCACTTTTAGTTGTACAATTTCCCATGAATTATATTTAGGAAACACCCATATAATTTATGAGATAATTATATAATTACTGGATTGTAAGCCAACACATAATACTCTAGAATTGTTCTCTCAATTTGGTGTGTCTGGCAGACAAATCTCTCATATCTGCACATATATAAAAACCTCTATCCATCTATATGTACTTGTCTATATACTATTTTCTAGTATATGTATATATTTCTACTGAGTCAGAGTCTCACATTTGCAAGATACCAAGGCTGGTTCACAGTACATAAATTAATTTAATTTGGTTAAAAAGTCAGCACAAAATATATATATTATTTTTTATCTTAGATATTATCAATAAATATTATAAAATCTTGCAATGTGTTATATTTTTCTAATTGGATATCAAGTAATCTATTCATATTACTCACCAAAAACCAATGCAATATGATTGGCTGCTTAAACCAGTTAATAATTTATCATACAATTTCTGAAATATTATTTAAACGTTCAATGAGTTGGAAAAGTATCATTTTCATGTGATAATACCTGGCTGGAGTATTCTCTACCTTGAGGGTTGACATTGTCAGTGCTGAACTTGGCCTTTGTTTACTACTGTGTAGCCAAAAAATATGCAAAAATGCCTGCACAGATATTGAAAATAAATACTTTCCAAAACGTTATGTTTTGCAATAATTTCTGGTAAGCAAATACTAATTATTAATGACTCGCTGGCTATAGAAGGAATTGTACAGAATGTTATTTTTATGTAAAATTCAATTTCCATGAGGCATAGTTGCAAAACATCACAAAATATTGGAATTGTAATACACGGCTATGGAGTTAAAACACATTTTAGTGAAATGCTATTGCTTTAAAGCTGTTCCCTCTAAGCACTTGAGTTGATGGGATGGAGATATGAGCTATGTAAAGACTTCAGCCCTGACCTTAACATGGAGTCCATTAGTTTTCATTATCTTTCGTTTTATCTGTAGAAACCACTGCTAATTGCAGCCACATTACAGATTATCAAGCGAACTTGCTCTTGGGCAGCATCCAAGACCACCAACTGGGATCCAGTTACAAGAAGTACAGGGGTTTAAAACACAAACATCACTGCTGTAACATTCATTAATGCAGATAAAAGCCACCTAAAGAAAGCTACGAAAGGAAGACATGTTCTACTGGATGACAGTAAAGAAGTTGAGTTTATTTTACTGCAACTTGCAAAATATGTAGGATGGAATGAGCAACAAAAAGTTTTACAAGCTTAGATGACAACCCCTTTAGAAGTTGATGAGATCCAAACTGCACTTTTGCAGTCACTATACCAATCCCTGTACTTTCTTGGCCAACATTATGAGATCCTCAAAATTTTAGATATCTCAAAAATACAGAATAATGGAGATAGAGTAAGATTTTCTGATAAAGCGTAACTGGTTAATACCATAAATCTTATAATATTTTGACTGTATTTATAACATGTAGCTCACCCATGATTTTATTTCAGCATGGTTTTCACAAGTAATGTACAAATGTTTTCACAGACATAACTTTATATAATCTTCACACCAAAATGAAACTTGAAGCATCTGGGATCCAGAAAACTAATGCTGTATTTGCTATGGAGTTATATATAGATATAGCATACCTTTACTTATTGCCACAGAAATTAACATAATGCTGCAATTTAAAGTTATAGTTAAGCACCACTACGTAAATAATAAGTAAAACAGAAAAGAAAAAATCGGTTCATACATTTAAACAAATGACAACTTATACAACTAGGCAATAACATTAATTAAGCTTAACCTACAAAGTGTTAATCAAAAAGGCCAAGGAAAGTGAATATCAGCAAAACTCACCCAACTAATTGCTTAGCAGTAAAACTGAGATGACCAAGTTAATATCTGTAAAGTCAATAAAGCAGCAAATTTCAAATTAAACCAAGAGAATAGCATTCAGTAAAACTAAAGAGCTAAAAAATGTCATCAATAAAACTCACCCAACTAAGTTGTGATCAATAAGCTCAGCCATAACATAGGCATCCTAGTAAAATGGATCCAAGTAAAACCCATTCAGCTAAACCAAGATAACATTGAGTGGAATTAATGAAGCTCATCCAATAAAAAAGAGTTCAGTACAACTTGGCCAATACAGTGTAACCCTGTAAAACTCAGCTATGTGGAATGCAGCACAACTCAGCTAACCAAGTAATATTCAGTAAAAGTAATGTAATAAGAAGTGATTTAATGCGGTGCTTTAATTAAATATGATAGAAATGTTCAGATATATCAGATTATTTTATAAACTTCAAGTGGGAAGTGTCTTGAAAAAAAAGGAATGAAAGAACAAGATGTCATGATTTGAAGTTGGAAGGGTGAAAGATTAAGGGCAAATTTGGATAGATTTAGAGGTAATGTGAGAAAGTGCTACTTTACAGAAACAGTAGTAGATAAATGGAACATCCTTCTAGTTGAATAAAAGTACTGTTGACTTTTAGAAGACAAGTTCCAGTCAATCACACAGTTGTTGATAAACTGTCCAATCACTGACAGTGCAATTAATTATTATTAAAGTTTATTTGTACGCGCCAACATATTTTGTAGCATGGATTGTGTTCAAAGCAAAACCATATTAACACAGTGCAAGAAATGGAGGGCCCTGTCTTTGAAATAATAAAGGTTAATTTAAAACAGTGGGAGGAGCTCACTTTCAAGATGATTAGGAAAGATTTTATTTTCTTTGACATTTTTCTCAGTGAAGATGTTTTTTAAATTACCATTCATTTTAATGTTGTTTGTTTAATTAATTAATTATTTTTTATTAATTAATGATTAAGAGTTATATTATGCAATTAACAGAGGTGACATGCTTATTGCTAGCAAAAAAAAATAATTATGTTTCAGAATTTAGGATATGTTTTATTAACTCTAGTGCTTAAAAAAAAACATTCTGCAAATATGGAACATCAGCGTCCCTTTAAAGTGACACTGTAGTTTAACATCATCAGTGATGTTTTAAAGAAATACAATTAATAATGGACAAAATGTTTTTAGAATATTTAAAAAATAAATACAAGTTTTATTATAAGCAGCTATAGTTATCTCCATTGTTGTCTTACAAAGGCATAACCACTGCTATGCCTTAACTTCCAAGCCCCTTCCTGCTTCTGGATCGCTAACCTGGGCAGGTCATAGCAGAGAGGTCAGACAAATCAAGGTCCACCGGAGAAGGAACTCCCACTCCAGTATCATTGCCTAGAAAACCTTATGGATAAGCCAACCAGAGATATATATTCACACACAAACATATAAATATATATATATATATATATATATATATATATGTGAGTGTATGTATTCCTAAAACAAAACAGTAAGAAAATAAACAAACAAAAAAAAAACATAGTTGTAAGACAACAAAGAGCCTTATAAAGCAGACTCTACTTAAACAAGGCTGTTTGTATCTGGTTTCCCCCTGCTGAGATCTGCTAAGAATATGTATTTGTTTTAGCTGTTTGTGAGATTGGCGTCTCAGACATTTAGCATGGCAGGATTGGCGTGTGATGCCTCCCACATGTACAGCTTTAGTCACATCTCATGGGCTCTGTGTCTTTCACCAGCAGAAGTTGGCAGAGACTTCATGCCAAGTAAAATCCATTTGGTCCTGCTGAGTTAGCACATATGGACACATTTATATTTTCTTTATGTAAAAGCCCCGTATAATGTATTTGGTTTGGTGAATCAAAATATTTATTCACACTGACAAAAAATGCTTTCATATATGAGGAAGAAAAAATATATATTTGCAAGCCCAGTCTGACTCTGAGCATAAGTAGGCCGAGAAAATCATAAAGCGTTTTATTATAAAAAAAAAAATATAATACTTCTTCAGGACCCATGTGGACATCCATAATACTTTGGTGCAAGTTCTGTGTATATAAGAGAGACATTTACTTTTTCTGCAGGGCTTGCAGTTATTATTGCTGACTGGATGCTTGTGAGCATGTAAGGAAGAAGTAGGTAGGTGTCAAATTCCCAAAACTCCAATGATTTAACAAATCCCTCTCCTTCCTCCTCCACTGTCCAGTATATAACAACATGCCATCAATCTACAAGCTATCAGAAAGTGATGAAGATGGGATCATTCTATATGCAGCCATACAAAATCCTGACTCAGCGCTCAAACAGTGCTATGAAGATAAAATGCATGGTTTAGCGCTGTTTCATATAGCATTATTGTATGCAGGAGTGCATGTGGATCGCTAAATGGGGTATTGCTGTAAAAAATTCTCTAGAAATATTTTTGTGTTGATGGTAAACTACAGCTAATATGGTCAGTTTTTTATATATTTCACAAATGTACCATTTATTTTAATTCAGCAGTCATTTAAATTACAGCGAAAAGGCACATTCAATTCTCATAGCATTACATTTAATATTCTTTTTTTTTTTAGGCTTATCACAAAGTTCCTCCTAGACCTAGAATAATCCATCATTCTGTTCAATTTATGTCCCATTCCTCCGATTCTGCTCACTGTCAGATTACAAACCTGACATACCTTGCTTCCTGTTTTGTACATTATTCCAAAAATGTTCTCATTAACAGCAGTGGGAGACAGATTAATTCCCATGCACAGAAATCTGCAACTACTTCACTGATTGCAGCGGAGTCTCTTGTGGGTTCATAATGTAACAGCCATTCTATTGGGGTGTATCAGCTTTCTACAGCCAAGGTAAGGACCACTGTATTGGCCACAAATTATGTTTCCATTTGTATATTTAGCAACTGATTAGCGATACTTTCAGTATTTAAAAAAATAAATTCAAAGTGTTTTTTTCAAACTTACATTTTTCTTGCACTTATATTCAAATTTCAGTGCTGCAGGAGGTGGAAGATCTGCCCAGGAGGCTGCCTAACATCTTGCATACATTAGCCTCAGGTGGCAGACACGATGCAAGATGCAAATCTGCTGAAGGCTGAAACACTAAAAGTTCAAATGTAAGGTTAAAAAACTGTATTGTTTTTTTTATTTCCTTGAAGTACTGATTTTATTTCTAACCAGCTAGGGTGATGTTTTAACAGACATATCGATGGACTCAAAGGGGCCTGGAACACCATTTTTTTACATTAATTTGGAAGAGCATGATACTAAAGTTGTATTTTGCATGAAAAAATATTAAGTAAATGCTGTTTGATCTTCAGTGAAACTATCAGGAGATGCACAGAGCGTATGTACATCTGTAAACTTTATTGGTAGACAAGTACAGTGCATAGTTATATTGCTGCTCATTGGCTGACAGTGGCAAGCACCCAGATCAGTTAAACATTTTAATCCGTTTTTTTTTAGACTTTAGGAGAATCTTTTGATGCGGCAAAAGTTTAAAGAATTTAAATGTCCCAGAAACACATCATAAACATAATAACAAACTCACAACATAGACATAATAGCAGAAAACTTGTATAATATCTACCTTGGCTCCCGTCTTACACTGGATAGTAAAAGATAAATAAGCACAGGGAAAATGTTCAGCAATCAGACATAGTATACCTTGTGAAGCCAGGCGATTCCCAGAGGTAGGAGAAACAAATCTGACTAAAAACATGTCCTTCATTATGAAGCCCGTATTTGAACCTGAAAAATATTCTGTAGCTTTATAGTCACAACATTCTTCTACAGAGAGCCGTTGTCTTATGATGGCTGATTATAGTGGCAGAGCTAGGGCCTCAGTGCAAAATAATTTAGGGACTCCCTATCTACAAAGTAGGTGCCCATGGGGGGTCAATAAAAAAGCTAACGTATATATGTAGGTGGTCTGATTACCCCATGGTTATCAGGTCACCTTTTCTGAAAATAATTATCAGTGCTATAGGATTATGTTGTACCTTCTAGTTGAAGTTATAACATGTTATACACTAACAGTAAGTTTGCTAGTTTTCCGTCTTCTTAGGTGAGCAATATGTAAGTTTGATTTTAAGGTCAAAAAGACCTCCATTCTTTTGCAGTGTGTTAAAGCTGTTTTTCTACTTAACCTCTGAACAGCGCTATGGAATATTTTGGCACTTTACAAAAAAGGATAATAATAATTATAACTCAGATCACTAAGATGTAACATTTTCAGAAAAAAAAAACCAGAAGCTGACTGTAACATTAACCGACCATACATGTAATTATATGTAATGTCAATCTGAGCAATGAGAACAAATGTTTGAAACATTTTACTCAATCTAAAACTGATAAAAAAATAATAATAATCTGTCCCTCTCCGCTAATAAAAGTCTCCATTTACCCTTAGTGGGCCCCAGTGTTTTGCATCTCTGGCCACGGTAGTAGCTCAACCACTGTCTGGTTTATGCAATCTGTAGCAGGGCTAATGCTATCTTTGCACCTCCGAACTACACTATCGACGTGTTCGGACAAATGGAGCAACAAAATGGACATATTCATTGCTTAATCCACAATACCATACCGTCCAAGGTAGACTGGTCATACTGAAGTTTATGAAAACTGCAGGACTGTACTCAGGTTTGTGAGACCCTCCTGCTCCAAAGGTGTCTCTATTCCAAAGATAGACATGGTTCTACAGTTCTTATGTACAGGGGCAGATTTACCAAAAAGCTAGTGCCCTGGGTGGCATCTCTCTCTCTTGCAACCCATATGTGTTGTCCAATTTCTCTTTATTTTCCCACTATACTTTTAACTATTTTCCTCCACTCTATGACCCCCGTCACACACACTGATTATATCTCTTTGTTCCATTCCTGTCTCCCATCCCTATCTCTTATCTCTCTCTCAGGTATCTCCTGCCCTATCTGTCTCTGCCCTATCTCTATTTCCCTTCTCCCATCCTTCCATGTATATATATAGCCCTTTCCCCTTATTAACTTTCCTCTGTTTTCTCCACCTACTCCTCTCTCCAATTAAGCTATTTAGTCTTGTCAATTTATATGGCTGTAGACCGAAAACAACACAGGGAGATCCCCAGGACATAATTAGCAATTATGGGCAATAATCACCTATAAGTGATAACAGACTGTGCTTGTATAGACATATAAAAATGCAACTTTAATGTCAACTTTAAAGACATTTGATTGCTTGAGTACTTTTTATAAAGCCCATTTTCAAGTTTGTTGAGGTCTTGCAAACATGTTACTCTCATTATAGGGAAACAGATCAGCTTAGTGACATCAAACATATGACATCATAAACCCAAAGCTGTCCCACTAAATCCTGTGCAAGTGACATCACAAACAAAAATATTAGTGTATTAAAATGTCAGATTTTTGCATTTTTTTCCTTTTCAGAATGGATTATATTAAAAATAAGCAATGAAGCCGAACACTAGACCTTGATGGATGTTTTATTAAATGTCCTGAATTTAAAAAAAAAATACGCCATGTTAAAGATACTGTACTGGTGTTTGGCCTCTCGCCAGTTAGTGAACGGTGCCAACACTTGTAGACTTCCAAGAGGAAATTAAATAACTGCCCGGTTGGAAATATAAATCCATTTGTAGTGGTCAAGCCCAAATTTTCCAAAACACTGACATGGTTTATGTGGAGCAAAGCTTTTGGGGACAGAGAAAAAAAACTAAAATAGAGGCGTTCGGCCAACAAATAATTTAATTAAGTCCACCGCTAGTCTTCTGTAACGAAGAGGTTAAATCAATTCCCACTGGTTACCTTTCAGCAAAGAGTTTGCCAGAATATTTTCAACACGTTTATTAATAAAATAAAGTATATGGTGAATATGTAATTGCAACGTTCTTTTCAATTATTAAAAAATACAGTAATATACGAGGACACAGAATAAAAAAAAGAACTCTTTATATTTTATCATTTTTCTTCTTTTTTCAGTTTTTTGAAAAACTCTTTTTATTGAAATTTTATTTTGATAAAATAATAAAAAACACGTAACAAATGTAAAAGTCAAGTCCAATAATTTTAAAATTAGCTATATTTAAATGCAACCATTATTAGATGATAGGTATAAGCAAAAATGTAAATGAAACATGTCTGTGTTATGCGGTTTCTTCGATGCTTCGCTTGGCATTTTGGCAGACTGATATACTGCTCTGTCATGGCCAAGTGAGATAAAACTTGGCCAACTGTACGCTGAGGGGGCACCGTACCATGAGAGCACATGACTGCATTTTTAGGAGCAAGTTCCTCACTATGAGCCTCATTCAGTTGAGCAATTGTAAGTTAAGGAATCCAGTAATGGAGGCCATAAGTTATTTTGCTATTCAATTGGCGTTTTTTTGTAAGTCGCAAATGGGGTACGTGTTACGGGCTTAAAATCCTTGCAGTTGTTAAAACCGGATCTTACAGCCCATCTAAACCTTTGAACTTTTAGGTCCACAAGGTCCAATGGCTAAAATTGCAAATTGTTATGCAATTGCTACAAATCCACAATATATATCAGTCCACCCACATGGACGGCATTTATTATTCGGCAGTATCGGCATTTATTATTCTTTTTTTTGTATTTTGCGTTTTTGTGGGTCCGCTCGCATGTAGGACTTCTAAATGCTAATTGATTGACATGTAACCTCCATGTCTTACTGCTGTAATGATGACGGTCTCATTTTCTATTGGCTGTTTTTAAACCGGATGTTACGGCCTTGCTTAATTGCTCATTTTCCCACCCCGAACTGTAGGTACGAGTGCGTGGTTCACTGCTCGGCTTTTGGCCCCTAACTTGCAGACTTGTTCAATTGAATAGCACCATAATTGTAGCAGAGTTCAAACCCGCAGACTTACGTCCTGTATACCGCAAGATGTGGGCTTCTAATTGAATGAGGCTCTATGTTTTGGTTAAAGAAATATGGAAGGTTTCCTCAAAATGTTGTTTTACATGTAAAATAAATTAAATTAATTTAAGAAAATAACCAATAAAGCATCAAAGAAACTGTTAAGACCAAGTCACTTGAGAGGATGTGTAAACAAAGATTTGTGTAGATACTTATATTCCCATTCAATTGAATAGGAATGCAAGCGCAGTATGCTGCAGTTCAGACATCGATGAGGCTCACTGCCACTCTGTTTACTGTAACACATCAAGACAGGAGGAGGAGAAAACAATCCCACTGTGTCTCAATGAGATGACATTTATCTGTACTATAGACCATTCATTTTTTTTCCAAACAATTCAAGTTGCTTATCTTATCTCAACTATAACAACAAATAGGTCACTAAAGTTCTAAGTACAGAATGTCCATAGACTTTAATTTTCAACTAATCTTCCAATCACTTGTTTTTTGGAATTCCATGTACCTTTAAAGGGATTTCCCTTGCCAAATAAATTGTCTTTTTTAAGTTGTTCTTAAAGAAAGTGAAAAATTAGCTATACATTCTACCAGCCATTTTTTTCGAAAGTAACTAATTCCTGAGAAGCACACAACTGTTTGTGATGCATCATTATGCAAATGAACAACGCCCACACACTAATTAGCAACTTTAATGTAGTAATTAGTACCACAGTCTGCTTGCTTTTTCTGTAATGGTAAAAAGAATGCTCTCTAATGTTATTGTACAGTACAATTCCTAGATATACACTTATCAAGAACTCTTAGCTACAAGTTAGCACAATGAGTTACATATTAGCATAAAGAATCTGCACAAGCAATGCTGAATATCTCATGAATAATATGAAAACAACTTGTACGTCGTACAGTCAGTTTGCAATACCCTTTGGGGTGAAGTCAATTGCTTTTGGGGTGTCCTCTGAAAGATTGAAAACAGAATGAATAATTGAAATAATAATTACCAAACCGACCATGCCAAAACAAGATAGTCATAATTAGTTGATACCAAAAAAATATTAGAGCTTTCAGTTAGGGCTGTCTTTTTATAAGCAAACCACACACTAGTATGGCATGACTTTAAAGACAAATATCTTGAGTAATAAGTGTTTCTATCTAATAAAATGAAACAATGGGAGGTTCATTGGCAGAAAATGCTGTAAAGCTAGATCTACATGCAGGAAAAGCAAATCACTAACTGTACTCAAGAAAACTATTCAGGCAATGGGATTTGTTACCCTGACAAATTCTGCACTTTTTGGCACTGTTTTGCACCCATGAGAATTTCCTAAACTAGAATGTGATTTAGCATTCATTATATTGATTTAGATCTGGCTGTTCCCTGGCCAAGACGTTTAATGTATTTTTTATAATTGTTCCTAATGACTCACAAATGGGAAATATAAATGGGGAAATTTATTTTAAGGGGTTGTTTAATTAGTCTGAAGTGGGAGATCAGCTGCTCTGGAGAAATTCAAGTGGTCGCCATGTGTCTGCATTCTGGCTAGTACAAGCATCAAAATTAGTGACAGAGGGGCAAGAACCCCCACCTGCCTGTTAAGGAACTGCTGTAGTTCAACACCAACTGCACTTGACAATGAAGGATGTAACAAACAAACATGTAATTTATGAGTTTTTGTTTTTAGAGAATATATATATATATATATATATATATATATATATATACAGAGAGAGAAAGAGAGAGAGGGAGAGATGCCAGTCTCTCTGGAGGCTGAGCATGTGTTATTAGATATCAGCAGGGTAAGGGTGGAGGAGGGTGACGTGTGGGATATTCTAGAGAATTGGATCGTATTGATTACTATCAACATCTACTATGCCATGTATATGCCCAAAATCAGCAGTTTGCACCAATAAATGCAAGTCATGCTCTTTCAGAAATGTAAATGCCTCTCTCACACATACTCTTAACCTCACCAACTGACAACAAGTTTGACATGGTATTTTTTACAGTGTTTTCTCCTCCATTAAATGTATTTGTTTCCCACTATATAACTTTTGCCTTTTTGCTCTCCATAGCATCTCACATCTTTTTTGCCCTTAATTTTTAACCTCACTTCTATTTAGTTAGTCTTTTTCCCTGTTATTGCTCATCTTGCTACATTTTGGCGAAAATCCTTCTACCATAAAATACCTTCCAACTGTCGTTCTCCTAAAGGAATAGTCCCTCTTGGGGAAAACTCCTTGTCCCTCTTAGCCTCCTAAATCTCTATTTGAAATGTAAGGGTAAACCCATTATCCAGCCCAGCCTACTTTCTCTGGCTCCTCTTGATGTTTCCTCTCCAAGTCTAGGACAAAGATGGCAGCCTGGAGTGTCAATCCTACAGAACATATATGGGTGTGTGGAGCATTGTGCACATGTTAAGTGTGTGATTTCTAAAACGTAACAATGAAGAATGGCGGTAACATTATCTAATAGTGCAGAATTTATCTAGGCTATAAGTATCCATTTTCTGGTCATTTGACATGCTCTGAGTTATGGCATAGAGAGGTTTCAAAACCATCCTTAGAAAAGCAGAAGACACAATTTTGTCCCAATGCTCAGTAGTGAAAAATAAGACTCTTTGGCAGTGAAAGAGTGAAAGGACGGGAGCTCATTCCATCGGCTAGACAGGATTAATGTCATGGTATTAGTGTGACACTCATCAGTTAGAATGAGAGCAGCTCTGGGCATGTGTGCCCCAAAGCGTGTGATCTGTGGCATCTCAGGCTGGATCTCAAACATCTCTATGTCCTGTACTACGTTAATATCTATGACAATGAAAGGCTTCGAGCTCTCAGATCCCACACCTGCTGGCCAGGTGCCCGTGGCTGAAAAATAAAATTAGTAGACAACTTTTAAAGAAGCACTATATTTTAAGGAAAATATTACATTTATGTGACATATGTAACAAACCATATGTAAGACATGAACATGAAACCATTCTTAAATCTTACATTTTGAATATGAGTTTGTATATCACATGTTTCTTGTCTGACTTTAACATGTGCTAATCTACTAGTTGAAAGACGGACGGGAAGTTGTTAAATAATTGAAGATTTAGAAATTTGGTACTTTCCCCTCCTGCACATGCTTGGAAGCGGGCAACTAGGAACAATTACTGCAAGCCCTGCTCCTGCAGAAATGTAACCACTCCTTTCGAAAAACGTCATCAAAGTATTATGGATGCCGCTAGGATTCAGCATCAACATGTATTTCTTCTAGCTAAAAATATCTTAAATACGTTTTTCTTTACTAATTATGCCCTTAATCAGTGGTTCTTTAATTTATAAAGCTACAGTACAAATAATAAGTAATTTATGTTAAAGACACAGCAAATACATTACTGCTCTACAACTCTGAAAATGTTAATTCTAATAGTGCAGATCATGAGATACTTAAAAATGTTGACATTTCCTATATAAAACTATTTTAAAATTGTATTTCAGCGACATTACCGAATGAACAGTTCTTTCCATATAAGGGGATCTGGCACTAGTGGTGGTAAAGTGATAAATACAATTTAAAGGACCACTGCACAGTAAAAAAAAAACTTTGAATCTGACTAAGAACATCATTAAGTAGAGAAATTGTCATACAAAAGAAATAAATGTTGATACCTCTGCTGGCTAATGGAGGCATGCAGAATACTCAAGAAGAAGCTGTCTGTGTGAGAGGGGTGTTTGCATTTCTGCTTGCATTTATTGATGCAAGCAGACTGTGTCTGGGCCTGTGATGGAGAAGCCGTATAGTGTCAATTTGAGTCGCATCCAATTATCCAACATACCTTGTGACCTCTCTTTGTTCCTTCCTCCCCCACCACTCCCTCCACTACTGTTGTGACTGTCAAGCCCAAATAGTAGGATCTATTTTTCTATTGATGTTGTAAAGCTCACTCATGCCCAGGACACTATGAAAGCATTACGTCAGTGCTTGGTTTCAAACTGACGTCATGAATTGGCAATTACCGGCAATTAAACGTCCCCTGCCCAGATCATATTCAGATTATACTTCCAATTTAAAAATGTTTCCAGCTGAGATTTTGCCCGAAAATACAAACGACTGGTATGAGATACAAATTATATTTTAAGCCCCTCTGTGATTCAGAACTTACACTTCAAAATAAAACCAATTATTTATCAAACATGGGCGTTGGTCCAGGGGATTATTGTGGGAGAAAAATAAACTGATTTTGCTTGGGATATTACTTCTCAGTCTATTAGGAAAAAACTCTCCGAAAGAAATGCATTTTGGCACAATCAGATCTGGAATCACTACAAAGACACTGGATTATCATTACAATATCCCCTTCTGCTGTAATACTGCACCGCAATTTGCTGGAATGAATAAGATGAAAGTTTGGATAAGATTTTTACGATAACATAACAGCAGACAGGATGTTATACAGCTGCTTGTGATTCGTTGGGAGTCAGGAAGATGCTGCTGTCCCATCCCCAGAATTAAAAAAGGGGCCACATTATTTAAAAAATGAAAGTTAGCATATAAATAAATATAATTGCAATTGGTTCTAATAAAACAATGGATTAATGGATTGGTTAAAGTGTCAGGCTCTCCTCATCACTCTTTTGTCCCGAGAATAGGCCGATAAATCTGGGACCAGCACCAGTCCTGGGATAGGTTGAGAATCACTGGTGTAGACCAAAGTACTCTCTACCTAACAGTAGGGCAACAGGGTAGGAGAGGGCGAGAGACCAAAATTGTGCACTGAGGCCCTCGATTCACTGGCTTTGCCACAAGAGCATGTCCAGTTGGAATGGAATATAATAATAAGACTTTACCCTTTAACAATGGAAGTTTCATGGATTATGAATGCACCTGATAGAGGAGATCCGTAGTGTATGCAAACATTTTTTTTGCATGAAAAAAATCCCAAAATAAACATTAATAAACTTACCCTAAATTTTGAGAAATGTCTTCAATTTTCTGGCAGTTGATTTTAAGAAGGAAATCCCCTGAAAATCCAAGTTAAGTTAGCATTCAGCGGTAGTTTCAACAATATAGCAATGTACAGTGATTCAGTCTCTGCAGCAAAGCATCATGGGATTTGTATGTTTTGATCCTCCCCCCAGCTGCACTGGATCTCTGCAATGTGCTGTTATTGGCTGGAATGTTAGTATAGGGTTAAAAAAAAACTTGGACACAGTTTCTGTTGGTTAGTTTGAGGTGCCTATATATGACTTCTGAAAGTGTTAAAACCATTTAAAAAAAAAAAAAAAAAACTTACATATACCTTTAAGTCACTGTTATTATTTATCTGACTTATCAAGCTTGGGTGGTTTATCATCCTCATTGTGAGAATGGAAGGACTTTAATTCTCCTAATTCAGAGAGGGAGGACTTTTACATGTTATTTATACGTATAATGTATAATGTTCAAGCTTAGTTATCAGTTGCAATTATATTTATTTACAAGTGGGCTTTTCTGCAATAAATGGGTCTTTGGCTGTATCACTTTAAGAATTTTAAAGCATCAGCCTGACTTAATAAAATGTGATATTAATTAATGCATTTGATTACAACACTATACTGAAAAATATGCATTCTGATATATGTTTAAGCTGCCTAGAATAAAATAAGCAGGAATATTATAAGCATTCTGCCAATTATCCTATGCATTTTGAAATAAAGGGCCAGCTTCCAACTAGAGGAGTGACGGGAACACTTGGTTCCTTTTAAATATAATGTTATGTGACATACAGACAGCACAGACATAATATCAGGATAAATAACATGTTTTAGAATGTACATCTGGCTGTGCCACTGTCTGTGCAGTGCCCCAGGGTGTCTGAATGGTGCAATGGAAAATATATTGAACAAATATAAAAACAGTCCAAAAAACGCCACCAGTGCTTTCTTGAAATGTATAACTTATTTAACTACTTAATGTAAAACCGTATGTAAAACTCATTTTTTAAATTTTTAAATTTTTAAACATTTTATTTTTATTCCATATTACACCATTTGCAGCTCTGATCAAGCACCACATTCCTCCTTTGCTAGTGAATTACACTAGGAAGATTATATGTATATATGGGGGTGTGCGTGGCTCTGCACGGTGCTGCTTCTGGGCTCACTTAAAGCACAAGCATCAATATAATTTAGATAGGATCCTCCTAAAGTGACTGAGCAGCAAAGAAGAACAAGCACTGCTTGATCAGAGCTCCAAATGTTGTCACAGGGAATAAAATTAAAAAAATTAAAATAAAGTAGTGTATTTTTGTAATAATATGCTCACTTTATTTTTTTTGGCATACTGTCTACATGGGTAGGTTAATATAGTTGAATAAGATTGAAATTGACTCCCCTCAGAAGCAGGCTCTTTGCTTCAGGAAATGCAACCATATCTCTCCAGAAATGTAAAGGCCCATCTTACAGACAATAAGCCCGATTCAATTGCCCATTTCGTAAATTTATACACACTTAAAATCACTCTTAATATTGCTACATATTTGGCAAATATTACTTATTGGCACTAATGAATTCTTTCAATGTATATGCCAGTAACTAATTGAATAAGACTAAATGTCTACCAATGTACCATGGACTCCCCCAGAGCCCTGCAAAGGCATCAAACGTTAAGTTTTCTAAGTGAAAACTAGTTGTATAACTAAAATAGACTCACAAGTTTTCAAACAAGTATATATTTTTTTAATGTGCAGTGGTCCTTTAAATAAGTTTATCTCACAACCTGGACCCTCATCAGCCTGACTCCTTAATAAGAAACCACAAACAATTAGCTACTCAACAGTTCCCAGCCTGTGTTATCACCACGTAGTAATGATGCTGTTAGTGCATCCAGTACAGGCATGTTTATATTGCAAATAATAAGAGGTAATGAATGCTCTGACTAGCACACAGATTATACACAGATTATATCTACAAAGACCGGAGAGTCAAGGGCTCAAACAATTGTTTTATTTAGAAATACATCATTCTGCATATTCCACTGTGGGGAGAAAACAATTGGATTTCAAATGCTATTAACCCAATTACAGTAAAAGGAGACAAAAATTATTGGACATTAACGGTATTCAGTAATGGAATTATTTTACCAATAGCAATTTTATTACTAAAGGTCATCTGTAGTGGTCATATAGTAGAGTTTAATTTGTTTATATAATAACTATTAATAAAAAAATCCAATGTATTATTATTATTATTATTTTAAAGCTTACATTTGAACCTTAGAGTTGCAGTCATGTTTCTATAGTTTCAGATTTAATTACATATTATCAAGAACCCAGTAACAGAGCACTCTTGTTAACTGCTGCATTAAACATAGATCAGATGTATCAACACGACAATATTCCATGCAATATTTGCACACATATGTAAAGTAACATGCAAGCAACATACATAGACATGTATACACTGCTCTGCACATATATGCACAGTGTTAAATGAACACACATATATACTTCTGTCCCTCTTCCACCTTTGCCGTTCCACTTCTCTCTTTCATCAGTACCTCAATACCAATGGTAGGCTATCCATTTTTACAAGGGCCACCAACAGTTCGGGATTTCTGGATATCTCTGCTTGTGTTTTCCATTTATCTATGCTTTAGCACTCAGTTACATTCCTTTAGACTGATCCACCTGTTCTTATTTAGAGAGGTACTGAAATCCTGGACTGTTGCAGGCCTACACTCTTCTCTTGCCTGTACCTCTCTCTCTTCTCCTCCTTTCCTACGCACCTCATACATTTTTTCTCCTTTCCATGTATTACCTCTTCCCTATACCTCTTTTCCAAATCCAAGGACTCTCATAATGTAAAGAAAAACTTTTTTTAAAGGCATACCATCCATGTATGCTAAAGAATGAGAATGGAGCATATTATTTAAAAAAAAATAAACTTACTTATTTTTATTCCATGTGACTCCATTTGCAACTCTGATCAAGCAGTAATGTCCACCTTTGCTGCTGAGGTATTCTAGGAGGCTACTGATTAAATTATGTGGGTGGGTCAGAAAAGTTGACTGAAGCACAAAATTATGAACTTCAGTGTAAGTATATATATATATATATATATATATATATATATATATATATATATATATATATATATATATATACACACACACACACCTGGGAGTCTGGGCTCCAAAGTGTTGGACTAAAGTATTTTTGAACTGGCACAATATTGGTAGTATTGCAACAGAATTCTTAAAAAGATGTTTTCGGTAGTCAAATATAAAATATTTTTTTACCTAAAAGTTTAAGAACTAATGCATGACACACAATGAATTGTTACATTAAACAAATGTTTTAATTCCCATAATATATGCCATTACATCTACAAACACAATAAAATGCTGACTGCTTTATTATACAACAATAGCAACAATCTCAAAGGACATTGAGTTAAATACTTTTAATGATAAAAGGTTTCTTTTGTTTGCATAACTAGGATATTAACTCATTAAAGGATCTTCATTTCCAAAGCTGTATGTCTTTATTGCAAAAGGCTTCCTGTAATTTAGCTTTTTCTGAAATTGATGCTTTTAGTAAAGAAGCCAGCTTGTAAAATATAAATGTTATGTTTTGTACAATCCTGTGTTTGTACTTCTTCATTTACATGTGATGATGTATAAGGCTAACAGCCCCCGCCTCTATAAAATCTTTTATAATTAATTTCCTTGTATTCCTGGGTGGGATAAACATGCTCCTTCCTTAAATTGACACAGCAAAGGTTCTAGTTACTAAAGAAAAGTACACACGTAAATAAATATGACAATAAATAATAATGTAATAAAAAATAATAAAGTAGTGAGTATTATTTATTAGGTATTCATAGATATATATATTAGATATTCATAGATAAATAATATTGTATGCTTTTTATCAACTCATTCAATTTATATTGAGCATATATAAAAATGATACTTAAATAATAATTCATATTGTATATTAGTAAAGTAATTCAAGATTGTGGTTAGTATTGCCAAACTGCGCTTAGAAACGGAGGGTGAAGTGATTTTGAGGATGCTGATGTTTATGGTTGGTGGATTGGGATTTGAAGTCAATTTAGTAACTATTGGTTTATCTAAGCACAGTTAAATATCAACATGAACGTTAGTTTTGATGCGGAAACGCATTGTCGTTGGCAGGTAGTGACGTAATTACACATTACGCAGTGATGTAATTAGGCAATAACGTAAGAATGTAGTGACGCTATAATACCGGAAGTGAAGGACTTTAAAAACCCTCAAAATACTAAATTCATTAGCCTGTGAGGAAGCTTGTCAGCGAGCGAAACGGACCGTCGGCATTTATAGTTTTTGTGTGTTTTTGTGTCCCCCATTGAGAAGCGCATGAATTTATTTATGGTTGGCCATATTCAGTGAGACCTTTTGTCTAGAAAAACAAGAAACTGCAAGTATATTGCATTAATGATACTGTAAAACAGCTGCAATAGCTTATCACTGACTTTGTACCATTTGGCACTATATACATATTTTTTCAGGGGTGAGAATTATTGCTTTATTTTTGTTTTTATTTTTGATTTTATATAAGTACTGGACCTATATAGTAACCCTAGGATTAGCAAGTATTTGCATATGAGGATTACTTTAAGACAACCATAATTAATTTACTGATATAATATATTTACTGATATCATATACACAATGAGGTATGGTTACATATGATGTGATTAATGGAGAGGCCTGACTTTATATAGATAGGGGACTTTGTGTAGCCTGTATTTTCTATTAGAAATTATAAGGATTTGTTTAGGGTCATAGTAGTTACGTTTCTCAGCACTGGTTTTCACATTACTTATCAGCGTTTTTTTTTTTTTTGGTCTATCTAATAAAATTTATATGTATATACCAAAATATCAACAGACATGTGAGAGATAATGTTTCAACAGTACTAGATGTACTAGTCAATCGCAGACTTCAATATCAATATCTGCTGAGACAGCCTATAGAAACATTGTATACATGAGATATAGGGGGCGAATCTTTGCAGGGACTTTTTTCAGTGAGTAAAATAGTGCTTTTAAGCACTTGCTAATAAAATTACTTTAAATATGCAAATAAATACTTATATAGATTTGAATATAAAAAATAGGAAACCCTCCATGTTTGTTTAATTGTTTTATTGTTGAAAATATCTATAAGGAGCACTATGTACATTTGATTTACGACAGGGCCCTTCATCTTTTTGCAATGTGTTAATATTATTTTTGTTTTTTTGCCTTGTACTTGTCCCCTATATAGCGCAATAGAATATTTTGATGCGTTACAAATAAAGGATAATAATAATAATACTACAGAATTACCATTTAACCAACTGTGCATGCTCTTCTTCTTTATTACCCCTTAATCGATGCATCCAGCGGTTGGATCTTTAATTTTAATTTCTACATAAAATAACTTTGGATTGATTTTAAGGCACTTTCACTTAGAATCTTCTTTAAAACCAATTAGAACATTGGGAGCTTTTCTGTATGTCATAGAAATGGCTGGTATTGCGACACATGTAGATTGCACATGAGCAGGTGACGTCTCAGGGCTCAGGCTCTGACTGTTCCCAGGCACAGCTACCGGCATCATGAAAAAGTAGAAATAAACATTTGACATTCCCTAAGATACAGGAGCTGCTGGTAGGAAACATCTGACCTTAGAAAATAATTATCAGCAATATATAAAGACGTATGTTCTCATCCTAATTGGAAATAAAATGTACATTCTATTTGCATGTAAAGATGTATAAATTAGACACTTTTTGTACAGATTCTCTAGTTTAATTCTATTTTTAATTAATAATATAGGACTAGAATGGTTTAAATATAAGGTTTTTATGCAATGCAAGCCTGGGATCTTAGTAAAAATATTTAGTCCACAGATGGGATTTATCAGAGGTTATCAATGGCATGTTGGCCTTTAACCTATTTACCAAAGCATCAGATAAATATTGATAAACAAAAATGATAAATAAATAAATCTGTTTTTTTTTTTTAAACTTGTGCTCGTGTAAATAGAGGTGGAATGTTTTCTATCTTATGCATCCAGATAATACTTGTCCTTCATGGACAGATAATGACAAAGAAAAAACAAGAACTTTGGCATTAAACATGCAACTGATTGGAGTCTGTTATGGGCAAGATCTTCTCTTGGAGAAGATCAAAGTGACCATACAATACAAAACAATTTATTTGTAATAATTAATTAATTCATTTATTTATTTAGAATCTTATTAGGAATAGTATTTGCATAAAGTAAATCCAATGTGTTTTTTACATCTGAAGAGTCCTCTCTACTTCCTATTAGGGATCCAGGGATAGGGGGGATCTGCCCAAGACGCTGTCAAAGCTTTATTCTGACCAGCGTACGGTTGCTTGCAGTGGCTAATGCACAGAAGGAAGCGGATAAAAGACTGGTATCAGGACTGCCTTCTACAGATGCTCCCAGCAGCTGGTCTGCTCATGAAGGAAAAATATATCTATGAAATATTAAAGTTCAAATCTACGTTTTAAAAGCTAATTTTACTGCCAATTATTTATTAAATAAACAAATAACACTCTAACTAATAAGCACGCAGTCTTCCTTTAAACCCCTTTGTCAGATACATATCAAAAACAATTCTTAGAATTCTTATACCCCAAGACATTCTTCTTCAGTTGTCCACATTGGGGTTACCCAATCCCTGCAGTTTTCTATGATTTTTTTAACTGCATTAACACCAATAATTGATTACTGTGATACCTAGCATGGGGATACATGACTTGGAAATTAACCTTTGGAACTACTAAAAAAACTAAAATTCACAGGTAGTTGTAAATCGTATAACACAACAATGGTGACGGCCAAGACTGCACGTTCTTATATATAACAAGTAATACATTTATGGCTGTATTTTTTTAATTCTTCCATTTATATCATTATCATATCCAGTTTTTGTACTGAACATATGGGACTCAGGATCACTTTCAAGTGTATTAATGTCAAGACCTTTTTTATAGAAATGGGATCAGGGGTAGAATAAAGGCATGGCCATCCTACCAGTCCTTGTTCCAGATGCCCAGCAAAAATTGTAATGGGATACAATGCAAATAAATCAATACATGACCATACTAGGATGGAATTGGAGGATTAACCCCATGCTCTCTGGTTGACCCTAAATTGTATCACTGAGTCTCCTAGAGTCCCAATAGTCTTCTTTCTTAAGAAATATACAATCTTATTTGTCTTTGCCTGATTTGAACAGTTACAGTGACTGTTGTCCCAGGGCTATACGATATTGTAATTTAAACTTTACATTCTGTATAATTAAAAAAAATCTTTACTTTAGTAGACATTCACATACCTGTTACAGTTTTGCATCACTGTAACTTTGTAACAGTGCATTGTATACATTTTTGAAACACTGTAACTTTTGTTTTCAAAATGTATTTATTGACTGTTATTTAGAGCAGTCTTAAAGGTATATAAAAGTGAGGTGGGTTATGAATGCATCCCGTAGAATGCATCATAACCCACCTAGCAAAACATTTTTGCATGAAAAAATGCAAAAAATGTTTGCAAAAAAAATAAATAAATGTGCTGGGTGTGATGTAGACACCCTCAGCAATGGCACAGCGCATATCGGGTACTTTGTTAATAAAATGTACCCGATATAAAAGCTGCTGATTGGCTAAAGGTAAGGAAAGTAGGTAAGACTTCAAGTGCTAACTGAGCATGCCTGCACAATCCCCAGGCCAAAACGATACAATGTATTACTTATGCTAATATTCCCTGGAAATTTCAGGGGTTGTCAACATTGAGAGAAAACAGTTTGCAAATGCAAGAAATTCAGCAAACTTCAGGCTAACGGTTTAGCTGTTTACTTTGGAATTTTTTCATGCAAACAATTTTTTCAGACACTATAAATTCTCCTCTATCCGATGCATTCATAACCCAGCTCACTTGCATATACCTTTAATTTAGTATTAAATAATTTTAAAAATGCGTAGACATTTTTGCAACATTACAGTTATGTATCTTTAGAACATACACATTGCCACACTGTAGCTTTGAATCGTATGAATTTTTTGCATTGTTGTAACTTTTTTTTTTCTTTTAAAGTGAAAAATACATACACATAATTTGTAAATACAGATCAATATCAATTCAAAAAAATGCTATACATTGCATATATATTTAAGAAAAAAGAAAAAAGGAAAAAGATAAAGATAAAAAAAGAACACAAGATACTAAAAAAAAGACACCATACACTCATACCGAAGGTTCTATAAATTAATTAATATATTATTATAAAGTAGCATACTTTGCAGTGATTTTTCCATCAATCTGTACCGGTCCCATTTTGACCAATTTATAAGGGACACAAATCTCTGAGATGCGGGCATTGTTGTAACTTTGTAACAGTGCATTGTATATATTTTTGCAACACTGTAACTTTGTAACAGTGCATTGTATACATGTTTGCAACACTATAACATTATAGCATTGTGTTGTATACATTTCTGCAACACTAGCCTTGTAGCAGTGCATTGTATACATTTTTTGCAACACTTTAACATTGTTGCATTGAATAATAAACATTTTGTAACACTACAACTTTGTAACATTGCATTGTATATATTTTTTGCAACACTGCAGCTTTTCTTTTCAAACTATAGCTACTGGATTACTGTATGAGGCTGACACGTATCTTTGTATATAGCTTTCCTAGTTTGACAAAGACAAGAAGCTTGGGACACTTTCTGTAAATGCCATTTTAAAGTTTATTTTCACAGTTTTTGGGTTGACTTTAGTTCATTTAACTGCAAAAACACAGCATGGTTGCTGGTGAATAGGACAACATACACATGGGAACACAAAGCGTTGCTTTATATATAAATGGGGTAATTGTCCTGCTTCTAGCTTTTGTTTATTTTTTAATACTTGACATACTGAGGGTGAGATGTGTTGCTTTCTTTCAGTCTGTGCTGTCCCATTTGGTTTGAGTGGCATGGCACTCATCAGCTTGATGCAGAAGGATATGCCAAATTTGCCTTCATTTTCCAGACATGGGTCCTAGTATATTTCTCACGGGGTCTTGGGGCTTGTGTAAATGAGAATAAACAGTGCAAAGAGGTGGTCTGGTTACAAGTAGCCAGTACTCAATCACCAAATTCTGCTTCTTTCCAAAATCAATTAAAATTTTTTAATTTTGTGTACATTTACTAAAAAAAAAAATAAAAAAAAATATATATAAATAAATAAAAAGTACTAACATATAGCAAAAATATATATATATTTTGTAAATTGTTTTCAATATTAATTCAGTACCCTTACAACAGTCAAATCCCCATCATACTTGAATAGTAATGTAAAATGGCATGTTAGAGGCTCTAGTGCATATTGGAGATAAGGACATTCATCCAATGGGGATTTTAATGGGTCATTAGATATTTTTACAGCCTTATTAAATTGCAATTCGGCCAATTGAATAGGGTTTTACAGATGTTTTTAGTTAGTGAACTTCTATCCAAACGCAAGGTCTTCACTAACTAAAAACTTCTGTAAAAAAATATGATCTGTGCTTATATAGAGCCCTATTCAATTGGCCGAATTGCAATTTAATAAGGCTGTCAATATATTAATAGGAGAAATAGACAAGAATTAAAAGTTCTATCCATGACAATATTCCCATGTGGGTTAGTAAAATCACATGAGTTTTCCCGGTTCATTGTACATTAACCAGAGCTCTTTATTATTTTATTGTGAACTTGTGTTAAAGTAGTGCAGGGTTTCTAGTTTGACAAATTAATGTGCAAATGTTTATTTCTACTGAAAAAAAGAGAGGTCTGGTTTAAAAAGCCTTAATGGTAATGAGAGTGCCAATTTGGTCCCATATCCAACGCCCAGACTTGCCACTTGGCTTCTGATTCCTGACATTTAGACTTAGGCCAGGTTTAAATATGTTTGATAACTGATTTGGCTAAAACATGTCATTATTTGCATATTTTTACATCTACATTTTTAATGAAGGGATTCAAACTTAGTACCAAATGCTGTTTCTATAAGGGAATATGTATATTAATGCTCCTTTATATATGCACTCAGGGGGGGCTTTCACAATATCACAAGCGCTCCATAATATCACAAGCGTTCTACATTATCACAAGCACTCCACAATATTACAAGCTCTCCACAATATCAGTAGCTCTCCACAGTATCACAAGCACTCCACAGTATCACAAGCGCACTACAATAACACAAACGCTCCACAATATCACAAGCACTCCACAATATCACAAGCGCTCCACAATATCACAAGAACTCCACAATATCACAAGCACTCCACAATATCACAAGCTCTCCATAATATCACAAGCGCTTCATAATATCACAAGCGTTCTACATTATCACAAGCACTCCACAATATTACAAGCTCTCCACAATATCAGTAGCTCTCCACAGTATCACAAGCGCACTACAATAACACAAACCCTTCACAATATCACAAGCTCTCCACAATATAACAAGCGCTCCATAATATCACAAGCGTTCTACATTATCACAAGCACTCCACAATATTACAAGCTCTCCACAATATCAGTAGCTCTCCACAGTATCACAAGCACTCCACAGTATCACAAGCGCACTACAATAACACAAACGCTCCACAATATCACAAGCACTCCACAATATCACAAGCGCTCCACAGTATCACAAGCGCACTACAGTAACACAAACGCTCCACAATATCATAAGCGCTCCAGTATCCCAGGCCTGTCACAATATCACAAGCACTCCACAATATCATAAGCGCTCCACAGCATCACAAGCTCTCCACAATATCAGTAGCTCTCCACAGTATCACAAGCACTCCACAGTATCACAAGCGCACTACAATAACACAAACGCTCCACAATATCACAAGCACTCCACAATATCATAAGCGCTCCACAGCATCACAAGCGCACTACAGTAACACAAAGGCTCCACAATATCATAAGCGCTCCAGTATCCCAGGCCCGCCACAATATCACAAGCACTCCACAATATCATAAATGAACTACAATATCATAAGCGCTCCAGTATCCAGGCCCTCCACAATATCACACGCCCTCCACAATTCCTTATTTGTGCGCAAAGAGTGGAATAATAATGAATTATTTTATTTATAATATGCCTTTCCTATACAACCCAGCGTGTCCTCTAAGGAGTGGGCTTACAGCCTGGCAGGAAATTAATAATGTTGGCTTAGGGAAGAGGAAAATATATAGTGTGAACCTATAAATCAACATGGAGAATTGGAGTTGGAATATGCTCAACATTTCCAAGCTTTTGACTTCGCATAAACAGTATCTGATCTGATTTAAATATTTGCACGTGGCTGAAAATTGTGATACGGCCTAACATTATTACTGATAAATGTATTTTAAATGGTTTAATTGTTTGATTACATTATCCAGTACTGGAACAATCTATGACATTCTACAGCATGACTTCAATTAAAGGGCCAGTGTTGTTTTGGTAAAATCTTTGCATGATTGTAAAGTATGTATCAAATTAACAACAACAGCAGGTAT
Organism: Discoglossus pictus; assembly: GCA_027410445.1. NCBI lineage: Eukaryota > Metazoa > Chordata > Amphibia > Anura > Alytidae > Discoglossus > Discoglossus pictus. The sequence goes on from CM050170.1 coordinate 160,852,150, forward strand.
TCAAGAGAAGAATGTAAAAGTGTTTTCAGGGAAAATCTCATATTTAGACTAAAATATTACAAATAGTTCCTAATTGGTTTCTCCCTTCTGCAGCTCATGAAGAATGTGTACAGGGTGTGCAGCGTCTCATAGTAACCAATCTGTGGCATCATTTTCCACACGCTGCTTGAGAAAAGTCACCGACAGGCTAATTTTAAACGATGCAGTTCACAGTCTGTGTATTCATGAGCTGCACAAGCTACAGAGATTGTATGATTTTAGGCAGAAAAACAGAGCTTTTATGCACTTCTTAATAAAATAAAGTACTTAAAAGTAAATAGATACTTAGGTATATTATACCCCTAGTGGAATCCAGAAAACTTCCATGTCGCTTTAAAAATACAGATAATTACAAGTATTTTATAAACAAAAATATTAATAAATGGACATGGACGGTTTCTGGGGACGTAATATACCTGTGCATTTACTGTATATATGTTTGTGTACTTTATTTTATTAAGAATGCATAAAATATCTGTTTTTTTCTTCTGCCTAAAATCATACAATTTGTACCTGCTTGGGTCTGCCCTCTGTAGCTCATGCAGCTTATGAAGACTGGGAAGTGCAGAGTTTCAAATTAGCCTGTCAGTGACCTTTCTCAAGCAGCATGTTGCAGAATATTGGTACTGATTGGTTACTATGAAACAGTGCAACCCCTGAACTTAAAAGCACATTATCTTTATGAGCTGCAGAGCAGAAACCAACTAGGGACTGTTTGTAAGATTTTAGACAGCAAAAAAAACAGGCATTTCTTAATAAAATAAAGTACACAAAAGTAAATAGATACAAAGGTATATTATATTCCTGCTGTAATCCAGAAACCTTCCCTGTCCCTTATGAGAATGCCTAGTTTTGTTGTGCAATACAGAGTAGTACTCAATGCCTCAAGGGCTATTCAGTAATTAATGGTGATGATTCCTCTCTAAGGGCCTCATTCAATTGCGATTTGGCCTATTGCATAGGGCTCTATATAAGCACAGAGCATATTTTTTTACAACTTCTATCCAAAACCAAGATGTTCACTAACTAAAAACTTCTGTAAAAAAATATATAGAGCCCTATTCAATTGGCCAAATCCCAATTGAATGAGGCCCCTGGATCAGAAATGCTGACAGACGGCTCAAAAACTTCAATATTAGTTTCCAACAAGAAAATGCATTTTTATAAAATGGCATTTAAATGATAAAGTACTTGTTATCACCTGTAGATTTAAATGATGCCATATTTGAAACCCCTGTTGTGTCACTTTGAATATTGGACTACAAAGACCCTTTAATTTATCTTCACCAATGGACTAAACCAATGATGGCATCCACAGCTGTCCAACAAATGCTTTTATTTCATTACAGTTTTCATCTGACAGTTTGCAGAGCAGCTTTCCCTTTGCCTGCAGATGTACTGTGTGTGTTCAGAGCACGCAAGTAGGCTCAAATGAACAGCGGGTATTAATGAACTGTAATTAAATAAATACCTTTGTTACTAACTGGTTTACACCAGGTGTCGTTTGATATACACTTACTACATACCACAAATTCTGTTTAATTAACCCTCTGTAAATTAGATTATATTAAGGGCAGACACACAGCTTTGTTGTGTGTCATCCGTGTAAATACCCAGAGTCTGGGCGAGAAACCTTCCCCGAGGTGCCATATCAAATACTGTCCATCAGGCTTTTTTTAGTCAAATCCCTAAAAAACACAAAAAAATGTAGAGTTCTTTTGAAACATGTTTTAAGAGCATCACATAATTAGATAGATCCTGCCTTTTTAACTGTGAGAGCCAGCAAAAAGAAAAAGTATTTTGCAAAGCTGTGTACTGGGAACATGTACACATAAAAAAGCAAAGCAGAAATGGCTGTGTTTATTTCTGTAACAGAACCAGAACACAGTCTGATTCATTGCTCGTTAAACATCTGAAGAGGGATGCATTTTTAATTAATTATCCATTTGAATTCCAAAATGGACAGATACGGTAGTTTCAGTAGAGAAATGGTTATGTGCGATATTACCATTAATTAGCACTAAAATACCTGTGCAAATTGCAGCAAGATAAAATAATTTAAAGATATATTTACCACCCATCAAGGCCATAGGTGCACTCATTCCCTGGCCCTCTCATTGTCTGCAAACTCAGATTCAACTAAGTATGAAGGCCGGATAACATGGGGCATGCTAACTTTGGAGAGCCGTGGGTTTGGGAGTGTAGTTCCGCCTGCTCTTCTCCTACAGAGCATGCCCCGTGTTATCTGACCTGCATTATTAATTCAATGTGTGTTGATGACAATGAAATAGGCAGCGGCAATGATGGGGGTAACTGTGTTTTTAATTCTTTTTTCAAACTAAATCCTTTCTTTGCTACTGACTGCATTTTAATATTAATGTGAATTAAAAATAGAATTAACTTGAAAAGTGCATTAAAAGAATATGGAAGTTTCGTGGATTAATACAGTTCTGCAATCCTTAGGCAAAAAGCAGCCTATATGTATGCAGTACATCTCATAAAACATTTTATTTTTATTAATATCTAAAAATCCCTCTAATGATTATGTTGACACCTCCAGCATCAGGGGAGCAATATTAACCCACTATTTACCTGCTGTTGCATGCTCAGCGAATCTCCTTGCAACTTCCTGTCAGCAATACATAGCACATATCAGTGACACACTACATATCCCAGGCTGCTTTGCAGCACAAACAGAAACCCCAGAGTTAAATCGAAAGTTTCAGCTTATCTGATTGGACAAAACAAATCATTTAAAATGTTATGCTAATTTAGCCTCGGTTTGGAGGATGTTAACCCTGATTTCCAACGGTCAGAAATTACAAGACATTTTGCTGACTTCAATGTAAGTGTTTAAATGTTTATTTTTGGATTTTTTCACGCAGAAAATGTTTGCATACAATACTAATTCTCCTCTATCAGACGCATACATATTCCAGAAAATGTATATATCCTTGTCTTTAGTTAAGTTTCTTTTTCTTAACTTCCCACACTCAGTAAGGCAGCTCAGCGTTGCTGCACCTTCTGTAGTATCCCCAATGAAACTTCTGTAGTATCCCCAATGAAACTGCTCCCAATAGGGTGGTGAACCTTAATTTCAAGCAACATTATACAATGCATACCTTTTAACTAAAGCCCTTTTAAAATACTCTGAAGGGAGAACTCAGTGATAGCAAGGAGATTACTAATTTGTTATAGATTTTTTTAAGTCATAGCATCCAAAACAAACAAAAACAATGTCATGTTGATCACAAACCAAAAAGCACATCTACACTATATATTCTCTAAACTACTAAGAACATCTAGACTATCCATTCTCTTAAACCAATAAACACATCTAGATTATCTATTCACCTAATCCAATAAAGCACATCTAGACTATCCATTCTCTAAACTAATAAGCACATCTAGACTATACATTCTCTAAACCAATAAGCACATCTAGACTATACATTCTCTAAACCAATAAGCACATCTAGACTATATATTTTCTAAACTTCTAAGCACATCTAGAGGATCTATTTGCTTTACCTAATCAGCACATCTAGCTTATCCATTATCCTAAACCAATAAACACATATAGACTATCCATTCTCTTAATCCAATAAACACATCAAGACTATCCATTCTCTAAACCAATAAATGCATCTAGATTATCCATTCTCTTAAACTTTACGCACATCTATAATGTTCATTCTCTTAAACCAATAAACACATCTAGACTATTTATTCCCAAACCAATAAGCATATGTAGAACAGTGGTTCTCTACGGCCAGGCCTAGGACTGGTGCTAGTATCTCAGACTTCATCTGCTGGTTCTTACGGATGAGGAGAGCCTGAAATATTATACATACCATCACCATTACTTAGTAGATAGACTATATGTTATTCAAATCATTGTAAAGCTAGATGAAAATTCAGTAAATCAGATGTAGTATCACATTGTTAAAGTTTTTTCTGGAGCTCACAGTAAGTCCCCATTAGCCCTAGGAGGTGACCAGCCAGTCTCCATGAGTACTGGAAGGTGACCAGCCAGTCCCCATTAACTTTGGAAGGTGACCGGCCAGCCACCATAAGCACTGGAAGGTGACTACCAGTCCCTAGGAGCACTGGAAGGTGACAAGCCAGTCCCCATGAGCACTGGAAGGTGACTAGCCAGTCCCCATGAGCACTGGAAGGTGACCAGCCAATCCTCATGAACATTGGAAGGGGACCAACCAGCCCCCATGAGCATTGGAAGGTGACCACCCAGCCCTCATGAGCACTGGAAGGCGACTACCAGCCCCCATGAGCATTGGAAGGTGACCGGCCAGCCCCCATGAGCACTGGAAGGTGATTATCCAGTCCCTATGAGCACTGGAAGGTGACTAACCAGTATCCAAATCAAAAAATGTTAAGGACTACTAATCTAGACGATCCATTCTCCTAAACCAATAATCACTTCTAGACTTTCCATTCTCTCTCAACCAATAATAATTTAGGACATTCTTGAAATCCCAGGGCTGTATTTGATCCTACCAAAAGGCTAATCCACTTATCAACTACACTTTCTGTAACATAGTAAATCTACATAACATATCTAATTTGCATCATCCTCTTTTCAATTATGTCAGCTATGTGCCTTCTATCCTCCAAGTCATGGAATTCTTTCCTTATAACTGCTGATTATGACCAAGTAATTGATTTGACTTTGCCTAAAAAATGGCCATAAAGTCTAAGCCCCATGACTTGCAACATATTTACCAAAGGCTGATGTGGTGTAGAAACCTCATAGAAATAAACTCCACAGGAATCCTATTAATATGTCCATCCTGTTGTATATCAAGCCGTAATTCCTAACTGAGATGATGGTACAATGTAAGTTAGTAGAGCAGGCAAGAGTACACCTATTTTTGCAATAAAAATAACAAAAAATTTTATAAAGATAAAACATTTAATGGCTAACTGATATATATATATTTTTTTATTATTAATTGCAAAAGTATATATAATTCCTAGACATATCACAGCCTTAACCCTTTGGATACTGGACCCTGCAATACACAACCATTTACAGTTGTAGTGGTAAAGTTTACAGAAGAATAGCACAGTTGGAAGCTTAAAGTCCTATTGTGTATCAGTAAAGAGTAAAGAGCTCCCTACAGGGAAATGAAAAAGCCTAAAGGCTCCTATTAGCTTTTCCCTGAACCTTCCTTGTGGCTTATTTCAGGCTGCTCACATTATTTATGCATTAGAGCCCTGTTGGACCCTGCTGTTCATTAGAGTATTGACACATGCAAATGGCTCTGCTTACCAGCCAGTTATCTGTTGCCCTCCCCTTGGACTGCTGCTGATAATCAACAATGCAAATGATAAATAGACAGTCCCATCCATCTCTGTCACTAATGCACAATGGAAGCACATGGAAGGGGTATAGGGGAATAAGAAATATATCCTGGATCTGGGAAAGGGCACAGGGAGCAGGAACTTTCCTGTGGAATATGGGATGAGATCAGATTTACTTCCCTAACATTTCTTTCAGCATCATCTATAGAAATGATTTGCAACAGCAGGGCCTGGAGTCAGTGAGGCAGAACATTAGTATCACATCACCCTCAACTGCCAGGGACATCTGAGCTACTCATGTGCTGACCACAAGCAGTATTACAGACAGAGACTTCCCACATTATTGTCAGTGGTACACATTATATCTATCTATCTATCTATCTATGTATGTATGTATCTATCTATCTACCTATCTATGTATGTATGTATGTATCTATCTATCTATGTATCTATCTATATATCTATCTATATATCTATCTATATATGTGTATATGCACATTTATACTTCTATATCTATCTATCTATGTTTATATCTACCTACCTACCTATATATATATATATATATATATATATATATATATATATATATATGAATAATCAGAGTATTGCAGTATATAGTGATATCCTTTTTATTGGACAAACATATTCAAAGGTTTCATGACCTATCTATCTATGCATATATCTATATATATCTATATCTATATCTATATATATATATATATATATATATATATATATATATAACCACACATGCAATGTGTATATGTGATTATGAAGAGACAAACATTCACATAAGCTTCTATAAACATATTTACATTTATGCAAACAACAAACATGTAGAACATGTACTTATATATTTTTTTTTTATAATACATATATAGTTGTATAATATACAGTATATATATATATATATATATATATATATATATATATATATATATATATATATATATATATATATATATATATATATATATACACACACACATCCCATCCATATCACAAATTTACATACATAAACTTTACCTCTGGATAAACAACTTTGCAGCACTGTCATCTGTGACCTGCTATAATGTGTATGAGTGAGTATCACACACAATGGATTTATTTGCACAATTAATCATATACAATATATAAGCACATGTATACTACCCATTACTGGTATCTAACCCTTTGCAGACCTATCAGATATGTAAATAAGCAGCTCACAATAACAGGGCTGCATGTACATAAATGTATACACACATATTTAAGCATAGGGTAACACAGAAGCTGCCACAATAAGCAATCCATGCAAGTATATGTGTGTGTAATGGTATGAATACAGAGGGATGCTGCTTGGAGCTTGGATGAATTGAGGAGTGTGCTGCTTGTAAGGAGCCTGGAAGTGGCCCCTTTTGCTTCCCCAGGAGATCTGAGCACATCTACACACAAGGTTACTGAGGAGGAACCTTTAACCCTTGAAGCCCTAGAGGGGCTGGTATAAACCCCTCCAGAGCTGAAGGGTGCACTAAACAATAAGACCCCCCAAATAATGGGGTGTCTGTGCCTTACCTGCAGCTGTGTGTATCCCCCAGAAAAACTCCACCAGCAAAGTGACCAACAGGACTGTCCAGGGGCATCTCAGCCTGTCCCTGTGTGGGTGCATTCCTGTGGATGTGCAGATCCAATAAATCACAGTAAGGATGCAGGTCCCCCTTGTTCCTTGGGATGTCCCCCTTGTTCCTTGGGATGTCCCCCTTGTTCTCAGACCCTCTCTGGTTTGGGGATCCTGTGAGTGCTCCTCTCCAGCTCAGGCTCCTCTCTCTCTGCTGCTCAGATGAAGTTTATGGAGCCAAAGTTTTTCCTTCTTTCCGGAGGGCTATGAAAGGTCGAAGCTGGTTTTACTCTCTGCCTCCCTCTGCCTCCCTCTCCCAACTTTCTCAACCCCCCTCCACTTGTCACTTTCCAAAATCTGCGCAGCCCAAAGTAGTGTCCAGTGCAGGAGACTCAGCGCCGCTTAGTGGCCACTGTGAGAATCACAGCCCACCAGTGCCTTGATCCCTGTATTTATATACTGAGTATTAAATGCTTTGAGATTGTATACAAATCTCTATATAAAACAAGGTGTAAGATCATTGGCAGAGAGTTTGTTGTTCCTTGTACATGATTAGTGTACATAAAAAGTATCTGTCCAGCTGGATACATTCTTATAGTATCTAAATAATAATTAAATAGTAACAGACTATTAATGGGTCATGGAACACAACTGATTTAGTTTTCAAGACCATTAAAAAAAGTAGGGTTCTATCCTGTTTTATGTGCGCCGTGTTTCGCGCCGCCTACGTCTCCATCTACGGTTATAAATGAGCTACTACGCCTGGTAAGTGGTTAGGGGTTATGTGTTAGGGGATTAGGGTTAGAGGGTTGGGGGATTAGGGTTAGGGGATAGGGTGTTAGGGTTAGAGGGTTAGGGGGTTAGGGTTAGAGGGTCAGGATGTTACACTACATGGTGATGTGAGCGTGCCCGCGTTCCAAGTGTCGGCAGCGGCGAACATCCACAGTGGCACACAAAACAGGATAGGTCCAAAAGTAGCTTTTGGTTCTTTCCTGTTATAGTCATGCCACTGCCACCGCATGACTCAAACAAGCAGTTGTGTGAGTCCTGGAGGTAACACACATCATTCCCGGGGTTGGCACACATCAGTCGTAGGGAAAGAACCGTTTTGGTTTTTGCATGAAAAATATTAAGTAAAATCTGTTTAATATCACAGAAGAAGGTGAACTAACTGCAATATTTATAAATAAAACCTGTTCTAACTTCAGGACATGTAGAGAGCAACTTTAGCCTGTAGATATAATTGCCGGGTGAGGGCAAGTCCATAAACTTCCGAATAAGTTTTTGTGCTCTGATACTTTTATTTAAAAAAAGAAAATAAATGATCAAATACCCTTGTTTGGATGCAACAAATAAAACAAAAATATGTCCATATCCCTTTAAGTGTTGAGTGTTTTAATAGCAACCAACTGCAGTTATATTAATATATATGTGCACTTTTCATATCTGAACTGGGACTTTTGCTTTGTCACGTTAAGAGCTAAAAGATATATATCATTTTCCTGGGTTTTAAATGTTTGGCAAGAAACAGGCAGTGATTATGAGAAAAATATGTGTTATATAGATAAGTCAGTGTGCTTACAAAGTTATAGGCAGGAGAGTAAATATCAGATTTGCACACCCACAGGAAACTGACATTACCAAGTAAGCATAGGGAATGTATCTAGGTATGGAGTTTGACCTTTCAAAGGAAGTACTTGCTGCTGGATTGCATCACATGGTTGTGTGGGGTCTGAGTTTACAACTGAATCAGGACACAAGAAAATATAGGGAAAGAGACTACATATCCCAGGCTTCTCTACAACATGGCAATCCCAGAGTATGATACAAATGTATCTGCTTGCTCCTGATTGGACAAAATAAATTATGTTAATCTTAGCAGGGATTTTCAGATGAGTCAACTGACAAAAGCCTCAGCTTGTAAATTGAAAAGATTTAGCAAACATCAGGGTGAGTTTGTAAATGGTTATTTTGGTATTTTTCATGCAAAACAATTGTTTGCATACACTACTGATTCTCCTCTATCAGATGCATTCATAATCCAGGAAACTCAAATATGCCTTTAATTTAAAATATATGCAGCTTTTCATAAATATACAACACTGATGATACACATTAATTTGTCTAATTTCCAACACACACTGCATCATGTGATCTCAGAATGTATCATTATATCCGGATGGGCAGAAATCTGGATTTTATTCAGATCCAAAAAATCTGTATTCAGGAAACTCTGGCACGAAAATCTCTGAAAATCTCAGGAACATTGAAGGCACCCATCCCAAGAGGTCATCAGTCATAATAAGTCCTCTGAGTGTATACAACATCCACACTCACAAATCTATCACTTTATGAAGAATTAAAGGGATATGGAAATGATTTGTTTTTTTGTTGCGTCCAATAGAGGGAATATGATATGTGTCACAGTGTGTTTATTTTTTTTAGAATAAAGCACAAATCATTCATAAATGTAACTGCTTTTGTTGTTCTCTACACTTCCTTAAGTTGAAATAGGAATTTCTAAATATTTTTTTCATTTTGCCCAATATTTAGTTGGGTTAAAGGTCCAGCTCAGTGCTTTGCCGTTTCTTTAAGTAAACAATTTCTAATATTCTCTATTGTGCCCAGTTATGGATGCCATATCTCCAAGAGTATATTATAAATTGTAAAGAATTCAAATGAGGGCAACTAAAATAGTGTATGGTCTAAAGGCAAGACTTATATGGAAATACTTCATGACCTTAATATGCATAGAGTATAGAACAGAAGGGAGAGGGGGTATGAGGGAAACCTTCAAATATATAAATATCTGTGTTTTGAAAGATATTTACCCTTCTGAACTTCATATATATATATATATAAATCATTCTGTTCAAAACCTGAAGATCTAAATATCTAGGGGAATCTTCAAAACTATCCAGTAAAGAAAGACATTTGAAATGCAAATGATCACACTATTCAATACTAAAAATACAAGACATAATATAGACTTGGGATTTCTATCATACTACAAAACATTCTTGTGACCCTCTAATATTACTGCTCGTGTTTTTTTTATATATTCTTTCTGTTTTATTGATGTTCTACTACTCCTTAATATGTGAGGATATTTACAGCCCTATTAATTAAATAATTAATTCATCTAAAGACTTATGCCTTTCGACATAACAGAGCATTATGTCTGTTACTTTTAAATTATTTCCCTCTTGTAACTCTTTAGTCCCAGGTGTTCGCCTCCTAGTGGTGAGCCTGTAAACTACAGTATTTCTTTTTTTTATGCCAAGGAACATTTTGAGGTGTGAAATGAGGCGCCCTTCACAGGTAAGCGTCCCTAGGCAGCTGCCTAGGTGGATAATGAGAAATCTGGCTATGGGTTTAGGAGTCACATGTGAAAATACTATATTACCTTACAGTATAATTAGAATAGACGTCTAGGGATAAACACGGTAATGGAATTTAAGCATATCCTGAGATAGCATCACTCCAGTCCAGGATTTCTTAAACTCTCTGCTTGTGTAGCCAGGGTCTCTCTGCAGTAGTACACTTGAGTCACTCAGTTTCCTTCATTCTGATTGATCGACTTGGGCTCACGTAGAGATAAACTGAAATCCTGGTCTGTTGGCAGCCCTTATAGGACAGAGTTGCCCACTGCTAAGCTAGATAATTTAATTAGCCACGGATATTTAAAAGACCACTGTAGTTCAAGAAAACAGACACTTGTGTGTCAAGTATGTACCAAACTAACAATATTAGCAGCTGTGTAAACCATGGACATAAAGCATTTCTTGGGAAAATTGGAATTTCTGAAGACTCTGTTTATAAGTACAGGAATCCATTTTGTGTTTGTTACATCACTTTCTCAGAGCTGGATTACGACGGTGTGTTTTGGCTATCAGCGAAGAGAGGGGTGGGAAATGAGAGATATCATAAAGATAATTTGATATTATTGAAATAGACACAATGCCCATTCCCTCTCACTGGCCCAAAAGAATACCCCTTGCATCATTCACTGCAACCACAGCTCTCCAGAAATGTAAAGCCCCTCTCACACGCAACTTCAACCAATGTATCCCGGATCCCTCCAGGGTCCCACAGAGGCATCTATATATTTTTTTTCCATTTAAAGAACTAGATGTAAGACTTTTTCTTGCTAAATTATGCTCCAAGTCAGACTTCTAGTTTTCAAACAAATATTAGTTTTTATTGTGTGGTCACATTAGTAAAAGATAATTAACACAGAATAATTGCATTGAAAGTAGTCTAATTTCATCACGTGCTTCTAAAAGGTAGCATCAGATGAGCAAATAAGAACCTAGATTCAAAAGGGACATTGACACCTCAGATTTACAGTATTCTCTTTTGATGAATTAAAATTGATAAGGGACAAAAGTTGCTCATGATCTAAACAAATTAGAACCAGTGCCATCTTCTGGTAACTTTGTGTTATTGCATGCATATTAAATCTGATTATTGTCACACATACTGTGATTGTGCAACATGATAGCTTTGAAATTGTACTCTGTGCTGTGTTTTAAATTCAGAAAGATTAGGGTGAATCGTAATCCACTTATAATGACAGATTACAAATGACATCTAGAGGATAAAATTGCCATTCTGGGGAAAAGGATTAGGTTTGTAGTACAGTTGGATCAAAAGCAAAGAGGTAACATTTATTATTTAAAGTGGATCCCTATTGCTGTTCACACTGGTCTTTGCTTATGAGCTTCCTTTCTGCACCCACTTTTTGCTGCACCTCATTTTCCAAGAACTTTGCTTATTAAAAGATGCTATGAATGCCATATTAAATGCACTGTACCTGTCTGTCAATCTGGCTCTCCATACCCCAAAGAATCTGTGACTACATACGCTGCAGTGGGTGTCTGTGTCTTCATGAGCTGCATGAGCTACACAGGACGGACCCTTACAGGGACTATTTGTTTGATATTAGGCAGCCAAACAGAGCTTATAAGCAACCTCTGGTCCTATCCTCTTATGGTAGCGCAGCACAAGGCAGCAGCAGTGGCGGTGAGCATCCGCTAGATGGCGCTGCCGATATTCCTGTGCCATATCATAGAGTCAAGGCTTAGGTAAACTGTTAGGGTGAGGGTTAGGATTAGGTTGAGGGTTAGTTCAAGGGTTAGGCTAACATTATTAGCTTAGAACTTCTCTCACATATTGGCAGCGCTGCAAAATATTGGCA